>VYXH01000875.1:127424-211312 GCA_013397275.1 Burhinus bistriatus | reverse complement strand
GGGGAGGGGGGGGGGGGGGAGGAGAGATCAGGATTTTCTGCAAGTTCCCTTCCAGTGTAATATTGCAGTGTACAACAACTGCAGAAAACAGGATCACAACCAACCAGGGATACTCGGTGAAGAACAACCACTAAGGAATAATCTAAGGATTAATGTTTACGTATCTTGTCAGAGGTTTATGTACTAATTTGTTAAAAACAGGGGCAAAATTACTAACACTTTTCTTATAACATGGAGTACTTTCAGGACCATACCTTACTGTCCATTGGAAATGAGCATGTGGTTAAAGGGAAACATAATTTAAGCACAACAGAAGATTTTCCGTACCATGGCCTAAGGCTCTTGGGCTTGTCCTGTGCAATACAGAACTATGTGGCGGTACTGAAACAGGTGCAGAGGTCTCTCTGCGTTAACACTGTACCCAGGATAACCAGGCTGAATGAAAAGCAAGGGAGAAGGGGACTGCCATCTTAGCACTTTGTGGCCTGGGCAAGCATTTCTGCGTTGCTGCTCTTTACAGTTTGCTTGCATTATATGAAGTCAGTATGTATGCTCAGAGACTGGTCACAGGTTCTCGAAGATAATAGCTGCAAGGCCCTGAATCTATCATTCTGCTCTAGTTGCAGAGATAGTCACGCTGTCATTTAACTTAATGATCATTTGACTTAAACGTGTCATTTGGGAGCTAGACTACATAACTAGTCCTGTATAGTTAGGGCTCAGAGGTAGACCTTTAATGCAGGTTCTTACCTCTCTCTGCTCAAATCTAAATCACTGCATGACACATAGACATGCCCAAAGTCAGGCAGTGGAGCTTGGTGTGCAATGTGGCCAAAACCTGGGAAAACTGCAAAACTCCATTTGCAATGCATGTTGGTACAAGAAACATGGCCGTGGTACGTGCCTTTGGTATGTGCCATCCAACTGAGCCATTAAATGTAAGCTCAGTTGCCCCCATGATCAATGGAAAAAAAAGTCCTCTCCGGAAGACAGCTCAGAAAAGGGCCTTGTCTTGTAAGCTCTGAATTACCCCCTAGAGCATCTGTTTCCCTTTCCCAACTATAGAGACAATGAAAGGTGACTGGCTTTGTAACTTTAGTGTTTGAAAGTAGGTGTTGGTGGCATTCCCCAAACAGATGGAAAGAAGACAAAAGTGTGACTGCAGTGTGGTCTAACTGTATTCCCACACAGGCCATTTTTACAGCTTTGTGACAGTATATGGGTTTGAGAGGAGCATTACTGCAAGTTTTTTTCTCCTGTACTAATGTAAGGTATATCAGAATAGTTGTGACACTATTTTGTAAAACTAAAAAGAACACTAGTCAAAAAGACTGCATGTTTCTAAGATCATCACATGTAGATTAAAGGCTCATCTCTTATGCAATGACTTATGTATGCCTATCATCTCTGCTCCCAGATCTTCTGCACAGCAGGACTGGTGTATAGACTTCATGAGATGCAGAAAGATGACAGAAATACATAAGTGTTTTGATTTACCTATAGTCTTCCCTCCTCTATTCCTAATCTAGGATTTAGTGGTTTTATGATGTGTTGTACGTTGTATGTCTGATTTAAAATAATTATTTCTATAGTCATTCTTGTGATTCCACTTTTTTATGTTTCAGCACTCATCTTGATGTTAGAATTAGTTATTTCTTTTATTAGCTCAGCAGTGCTTTGCTTCTGTAAATATAATTCAAGATCTGTAATTTTCTTTATCCTTGGTGAAATTATTCTCCATATACATTTTTGTACTTGCGTTCTGCTTGGATAATGGGAACTTTCTGAAACGTATATATGAAGTATTTCTTGGATTCTCTTTGATATAGCATATCACCTATATTAGATGGTAGCCTATATTAGGCTGTTAGTTGTTCATTAAAGTTTAAGGAGCAATCCTGTATTTCATGTATTTTCTCTTGCACATTTCTTACACACAAACACAAATGCACACACACTTAGAGTCATGGACTTCCAGGGCTCAGGCCTAAAGGCAACCAATTCAACCGTTATTGCTCTTTTGTTTCTTTCTTATATTCTTTTTTTCTTAGTTTTCCTTTTATGCCTGTTGTCTTTGGTAATTTGGCTTCAAGGACTTTTTTGATACAGGTTTGGCAAATGTGTTCCATGTACAACATTGCTGTGGTGCTGTGGAGATCCTTTCTTTTTATTGCTGCATGTTTGTTCTGTAATACTGTAATTTGATTATTTGTCTATCTATTTTTACTTTTAAGTTTCTGGATATATAGCATTGGGGCTTGGCTCTTACCTTACTTACATTGGTGTAAGCAAAGAGCAGGCCTTCAGCTGTACTAGGTTTTTCCAAACTTTTACCCCCTTTTGAAGGTAAAGGGTAGCCCAATAATAGTTTGATTACACACATTTTTCCCACTGCCTTTATTACTACATACCAAATCCAGGACATTTATAAAGAATAAGTATTAAGCACTAGACATAAATCTCAGCTGTGTGAGAGGAATCTTAACTTGAGATGCCCTTACAACAACCCTGTTGAGTACCCTGTTTTGCCTAGGGAAGCTGTGGATGCCCAAATCCTAGACATGTTCAAGGCCAGGTTGGATGGGGCTTTGAGCAACCAGGTCTAGTGGGAGGTGTCGGAACTAGATGATCTTTAAGGTCCTTTCCAACTCTAACCATTCCATGATTCTATGATTCCATGATTCCCCTGAGTAAAGCATCACCTCCAGTTTCGGTTCTGGCTGATTAATGTACTTTGAAGATTCAAAGGCACCCTATACTTAGACTGCTCCATGAGATAGTATGCAGTAGCATAAGGTCTCCACTGACTCCAACTTCTTTCCCCGAGTAAAGAAGAGATAGTGGCAAGGAAGCAAAAGTAGATCTTGGGTAGTAAGAATACCCTGAAGAGGGGTAGGATTGCTAACATTTGAAAAAATATCTGCCCAGCAGTCGCAAAAAAAACCCCAAACCAAACCAAAAACCAAAACAAAAACCAAAAAGGCACACAAACCCCAAACAAGAAAACAAATTAGGCCAATTAGAGCTGTCTTTCCTGGGACAGGAACCATCCCCAGGATACTGCCAGTGATGTGGGGAGCTGCCTGCTACCAGGGCAGCTCCAACTGGAGGCAAAACCACCCATGTCCCAGCAGTGACAGATGAGAGGCAGAACAAGAGCTCCCTAGTGCTGCCCGCCTTATCAACCCTTCCTTTCCACAACAGCCACTTGTACAGATGAGCAGATGAGGCCTTGCATCCATCGCTACTCATCTCTTCCCACCAACCTGGAGGCCACTTACTGCCAATCATAAATAAGGGACCAGTAGTACTCTGTAGTATAGCTCTTGTGGCTTGACATACAATTCTTCCCCCTGATTTTATTATCCTTAACAGCTATATGATGAGGGTCATTTATACAAGTGAGACATCTTTTCTGCATAATAAGATAGAGTGATAGGTCTAGAGCTCAAGTAAGCGTTATCAGTTACTGTGATTCGTTTTAAAATAGGACTTGATAAAAACAAGGTATCATATGTGAAATTTACTACAAGAGTGTGAATAAACAAAAAGCCAGAAGGAATGGGAGGATGCATCAGGGATTTCCCCACCACTGCAGTGGCATGTTGAGTAGGTGATTTATCTTAGGAAAAGTGTCCAGAGCATTAATGGTAAAATTAGCGTTTTCTAAAGGATAAATATGTTGTCAGATCACAACTTCAGAGAGAAGACAAGGCTTTCATTTATACAGGGTGTTCTGATAATATAAGCCAGTGAAGTTGAACCAGTTAATTTATGAACAGCAGCAGATTCAGACATATGTACTATACTCTCCTGGATCTACCATTTCCTTGTGTAAAGTCAGCCTTCACTTTGAAATATCCACTTGTAATTATTTTTACCATTTATGTGCTTCTTTAGAGACCTACATCTTGTGAGCAGCCTTGCAAGTCACCTAGATGTTCATTCATTTCTGTAGCTCAGAGGAATTTTTTGGCCTCCATTAATATTACCTGTGTATGTATTATGGCAGTGGCTTAAGTACCCAACCTACATAAATACTAGGTAAATATAGAAATCACTAGGTACTTTTCAGCAAACAGAAAGAAATATTCCATGCGCAGATTTACCCTGAAATACAAAAATTGGTTTTAATTTGGATCTTGCCTTCCTTTGGTGCATGTGCATACATAATCCAGTCCTAATGGACTTTCAAGTGTATTATCTAAAGAGAAAACAAACAAACAGGATGAAAAAGAGGGAGTTTTATTATTCTCGTTTTTCAGACAGGAAATTAAAGAAATTAAAATATATGGAGGATTTGGACCTCTAGTGAGATTTCTAGATTTCCACCCAGGGACCTTAATAACAAGACTTCCTTTCTCTTCAAACATAATTATTACTATTTCCATTGCATATACTTTGGAAAGTTTTTCATGTTTCCACATGAAATACTAATTTTCTAACCCTGAACTTTCCTTTTAAGCAAAATCAATGAAAAGCTATTGTTGCTTTTACAGATGCCAGAAAGAATTATTACCATCATAGGCAACAATAAAAAAGATATTTTCACCCTCAGTAGATTGAATTACTGAGAAATAACCTTATAATTACTGTATAAAACACCCTGTTTTAACACTGTTTTTAATATCCATAAAGTTTCTGATTTATTTTGCACAAGCCAGCATCAATGCATGAAATTCTGCCTTGCTCTAAGCTGCTGCAATTATGCTGACCTCCGTGGGACTCCACCTGTTACATTGATGGCTCTTAAGAGACACACTATTTTCGGATGAATATTAGTTAGGAACAAAGAGAGAGGTCTGATTTCACTGACATTGATTTAAATAAGCAGTGGAGTTTTAAAAACAAAGGAAATATTTTGGAGTTCTAACAGTATATCAGGTAGATCTACTTTCAATTAGGTGTTTGTCAGACCAGTGGGGAGAAGAAGCCTTCTGATGTCCCCCAGTGTGGGATTCACCAGTGGAAATGTCAGGGAACCCTTGAGTTATAGTGAACTTGCCAAATGGACCCTTGTTGCTCGCTCCCTGTAGATCTTGGTTTAGATACCTTAGCAACCTGCAATGCTCAGCCAGATCATGGTCTTCAGGAGAGAGAAAAGAAATTCCCCCTCAGCATGCCCACATTGCTCTCTTGCAGCTACAACCGAAAAACTGGCTCCTGGACCCATGCAAAAGTAGCAACTTATGGTTTAGTTTAGGCTGTTGATCTTTTTTGCCTCTTCTAGCTGGCTGATGTTCACCAGGTCTTCTGCAAGTCAGAGTCCTTGTCTGTCTCTTTGAGATGAAACTAAGAGGATTGTTACCTGCCTGCTGATTGCCATTGTTGAAAGAAGAAACAATTCAATGCAGAATGACTGCACCCTCGTTTTGTGTTCAGTTAATATGTACTTAAAACTAGACCCTCCCTTTTTTGTTTAGTTGTTTTCTTCTGGCATGGTAAAAAATCATACGAGTGCCCTCTGTGAAATTTCTCATTTCAAGGGGATATATTCAGCTTTAAGTTTGGAAAGCAAACAGCACATACCTCATATTTTATAGGAACTATTTGTTTTATTGCATGTCCAAGTAATATGAATGTGATAGGTGTAGTAAAAGAGTCCTGCTTTAGTTGCATTCGGGCTGGATTCATCACAGTTTCTTCATTGTTGGAGGTGCATTAGAACAACAGCATTGTCTGACTGGGTTGCCTGCAAAAACATTTTTGACCCTTGGCTTACCCTTTTTACTGACAGAATTACCAGTAGCACCCACCAGTACCAGTAGCTGCAAAGAGGCCTGCAGACTGCACCCTTTCTAAAGGTGCATTTTGGCAAATAGTTAGGAACATAGATATGTTCTTCCAACCCCAAAATGGGTGCGATTAGGAAAAGGCACATAAGAATTATTTCTTTGAAATGACGTATTTCCACTCAATTTATAAAACACCCATCTGTGAGGGTGATCCATTTTACATTCCCTTTCAAGAAATCATTTTGGTCTGAACTAAATGTTTCATGTGACCTAAAATTTATTTCTTTTCCATTTTTTTCAGTCCAGGCCTGCCTGAATTGTGTTTTGTTATTGTTTTTGGGGGGGTGGGGGTGGGGGGTATTGAGGGAGTGAGTAGGGTGTTTAGAGGGAATTTTTCAGTCTGCAAACAGAAAAATCCATTAGTTTCACAGCTGTAGGTGTAAATGTTTTGAGTTCTGACTTCAGTGGATGGCTTCTCTAGTTTATAGTGGCATAAATGCAAAAAAAAAAAAGCGAAAAAAGAAAATCAGGCCTTTGGTGAGACTGATTTAAATAAAATATTGGTGTAATTAGCTAATTCTAGTATTTCAAATGAGAGTATCATTCCACCCTTATTGCAGATTTGAGGCCTATAAGAAATTGATGGGGCTGATTCTGACAGTAGTGACTTCTGTTTTAACCAATTGCGACTCTGCTGACCTCATTAAAATTACACCAGATTTATATCCTGGTGGAGAGAAATCAGAATCAGATCAAGAACTTGGAACTTACATTATTTTTAGCACGAAAAGTCCCTTGTTTTGTAAAGCACAAGAATTGCTACAGGGCCCATAAATATTTTGTGACTCTGGTCAACAGATAAAAGTAGAAAATACTTAGAACATGAAGAAATTCATCTGTCTGTCTATTGACAGTGCCTTATGGAAGAACAAGAGTCTAGGTACAATAAGGCAATAATGAATTTAATGAAAAAGCTACAGACATTCAGGTTGTAAGCTGAGCTGCTGTTGAAAAAGATAATACATATTTTTGCCCATATAGCAGAATTCCTTGGCTGAATGTCTATGAGTAGATTTCCATTGATAATAAATATGGAGGAAATTATTTATTGTAAATGATAATTAGACTTTCCCCAGGCTATGCATTCAGCCAGTAGCAGAGATTAAGTAACAGCATAGGCATTATTTCTGACATTCTGCCTCCACACACAAAAAAAAGAGGATGGTAGAATCTAAACCTTGCCATAACTTTTGTTTAAAATACAGTAAAATCATCATGGGGTAAATTAATATTTGCATGTGATTATATGTCATGACATGTATAATGTGGAGTATAAGTAACATCCCATCTTTATCTGTGAAGCAGAAAAATCAGAGTCACAAGAAGACACTAACACAAACTCTCTTGAGTTTACCTGGGACTGCATTAGGACTTGCATGCAGGCTAACTTTAAGCAGTCTTCGCAGGATCTCAGCTTCAGATTTTAACCAATTTGGAATTGATCCTTGCAGCAAAAGAAATTCTTCGGTTTATACTTGCAGTCATCACTCACATTCAGCTAACAGCAGTTCTTCTGTTACCTCAAGCAATATGGAGCTATGCTTTTGTTATAAGAGGATCTCAGTTTCATATACCCTCTTGCCATCAATTTATAGTGCCTAGCACAGTGGCAATTGCAAAGACCTCAGAAACAATACATTCCTAGCCTATATGTTTTTAATTATATTTCAAAGTTTCATTTGCTGTTGGCAACTTGACGTTATTTTGATTTTGCTGAGGTGAAATATGTGAGTTTCAAATACAGCTTTGAAATTGATTAGGAATTAATATGGCAGCATTACAGACACAGTAGATTTACTGCTGCTTTTGCAGCTCTGTGTGAACTCCCATATGGAAAACCTATTGTGACCAGATCCAGAGTGACATGAGCAAAGTGGCTGAGACTGGAGATAAGAGATCAGCGAAAAGGAATCAAATAGGTAAAAGCAGAAAGAAAGTCTATCATGGCAAAAAAAGTATACCCACCCTACAAAAAAAAAAAAAAACAAAACCCCCAAAAAAAAGGGAGGAGTCACAGGAAAGGTGGGACATGGCTAGGTTAGGAAAAAAATAAATAAAAAATTAAAAAAGCTTTCAAAGCAATCAGTACATTTAAAATAACCAGTAAATGTTCTTTAAACCTCTCAGAGGAATATTAACAAAATCAAACCTGGAATCACCTAGTTGATGCTGAGCACAGTCCAGCCCCACACAACATGCGTAAGCACATTTTGGCAGTGCTGCTTCCGGGGCAGGACTTGCAGCTCATTTTTGGGACCAGGTTTCTTGCTGACATCAAGTGAGATGGAAGTGCCTGGGAGGAGAGAGAGTAGTCTGTGGAAATGTTACATATGTGGCTGCATTACGCTATTGACCCTTCTGCCTTTCCTCTTCTGTAGGAGCTGCATTGAGGGCACAATTCTTGGCATGCCAAATACACAATCGTTACCAGTTTATATGTAGCTTTATGTACAGAGCAGGATTGCTGGTGAAAAAGAGAATAGTGGGTGTATGTATGTATAAAGAGTAGCTTTAAAGTGCCGTAGTCATTCCTGTGTTAGCTAGTGGCTCCTTATATGTTTATAGTCAAATTAAGCCTTCCATTTGTGAATGTGGCAGGAGGTTGCTACCATCTGAGATGCAATATGTTCACATAGTGCTGGTGCAAGGACGGGGAGCGCAGGCTCATAAGCATTCATTGCTCTATTTTTAGAAGAGGAGTAGCAGCAGGAACATCCCCATTGACACACAGGCAGCAAACAGTCACATTCCCAGTCCATCACTGGGAACTCAGAACTGTACTAAAGTAATAAAATAGTGCTCCAAGGAAAATGTTAACAGTATCCGGCTTAGACACTCCCAGCATCCTTTTCTGCATGCCCTCTCCCCTCACACAGACTTTCACTCAGGTTCGTTGTTTTAGTGGCTATCGCTCACCTCTTATATTTATTTTATTAGAAATGTGGGTTTGACTTCAAGGTTTCCAAACTAAATGCTTCCTTCAACTTTGTTCACACTTCTCAAATCTCACTTTGTATACTGAGATTTCAGCAAAAATCAAATGTCTAGTTAAAAATCAGTGTCTCAACTGATTTGATATCTCATATATTGTCCTTGAAACCTGGAAAATAGAGAGAGAACTTCTCAAAGGCATGGTATATTATAGTGTTTATGTCATTTTGACTTTGGGGCAAACTGATGTAACCACAGAGGATTAAATCCTTCCAACTTTCTAGATACCTGGATTCAGAACCAGATTTGGATTTTGGACTGACCTGTATCTTTGACAGCAATCTTTCCACTGCACTCAGGAGTCATCTGTATCGTTCCTCAACTTTGTATCAGATCGGTGCATCTAGTAAAGTCAAGTTTGGAACTGAAAGCAGTGAAAAGAAAAATATTCCACATAGTTCCAGTTTTAGATCTGATCTTGTTCACGTTCAAGTCAATGAGACTTCAATGTAAGCACTTAGCTTACATGGAAACAGACCTATATGGTGATGCTGTTGCAGTACAAATAAATGAAAGTATCCAGATGTATTTCCAGCTGCAAAAATGAGGATCTTTGCAGAACAGCTGGCTTAGAATTTTTAAAGAAGCTTTATATATGTTCTCAGTAACCAATGTGTCCCTAAGTATTAAGGAGGATTTATTCTTCAAAGGGCAAAAGAGGAGGTCTGTATCTAAAAGACTGATTTTTAATATGAATATTTGAATAAACAGTTCCATGCATGTATACTACAATTGCGTATTGTACTGTAAAACAAGGCTGTTTCAGAAATATTTTCTTGAATACCCAACATGAAGCGTCATATTATCATGGTGTGACCTCACATTGCATTTTTAACATTTATATATGCAAATGGTCATATTTACATGTGCATGTGCCATTCACACATTCAAATGAAAGGCAAATAAATGTTTTAGATTAAGGAGATTAATTTCGTGTGTCTCACGGTTGACACACTTTCTACAGAGGCTAGATCACTGAGACCCAAGTGCTGGGCTCTTATCCGAGAAGACAGATGGCAATTTCCTTTTGATAAGAGTTCATTTTTTTAGCAGCAAGGGAGCCCTGAAGTAACCATTTTTCTTGTGGGGAAAGCATCTTTCAGAAGCCAGATAAATCATTCTAAAATAGACAAACACAGGAACCGAGGAACTAATCAACCTGAAATGAGCTGAGTTGCACCCCCTTTCAGAAAGTTTAGGAGATGCTCTTTGCTTTCATTGTTGCCACACATGGGAACTACTTCAGAAAATTAGAGAATTCAGAGAATTTGTTCAGTACTCTTTCCTCTTTTATGAGCACCAATACAATTTATGAGTAGTAGCGATGCAAAATTTCATCAGGTCAGATGAGGTAGTTTGTTTACAGTATGTTTACATCATGCATAAAATAAACAGTTGTAGATATTTTAAAGAATGCATAAACATAAAGGTAAGTAACCAGACTAAACCAAGATGGCTCTGTTTAATTAAAATCTGTGTGTGCCAGCTTATACGGATCTGAAACATTTCATACTCGTTAAGTTACAAATGCGGACAGCCAGGAGCCCCCAGGACTAGAGTCTGTGGGTATTCTATAAGTACTGACCTGCTGTTAAAGGAGTCAGTCAGCTACTCTTTGTAGTTATTTATATTTAAAGATATTAAATATATTTAAATAAATTCACTCTTCTATTTGGTAAACATATAAGACCCATCCTCAGACATGCTGACACCTTCCATTTAGTTTATCTTGTAGGATTAGACCCAAAGAGGATCCCTCCCTTTCCTCTAGTTTCCTTTCCTCTCTTTTTTATCTGTCACTAACAGAGCAGAAATGAAAATGGCTAGGGTGGTTTCCACTCACTCCTTGCCTGTGCCCTAATGTGTTCTTCATTATTCATGTCTGCAGTAGTTTGGTCCTAGAGATCTTGGAATGATGTCTGCTCTTTATGTGCTTTGCCATGGCTCTATTAAAAATGCACCTTTTTTTATTTTGTAAACTTATAGTAGTTTTTTAGACTGGTTCCAATTTGACTGGCAGCACCTCATTTACACAGATACTGTGAGAAATTTTGTGCATCCTCCTCTATCCATGTCATATCAAGGCGTACATGAGCACTGCGTGCTTCCCATCACCTCAGGTCGCGTCGCTTTGCATTGAATCAAGTCATGTCACATCAGTGATACCACTATCAGTACTTATTCCTGATAGAAAATTCAGCATAGATTTAGACAGCAAATAGCTCAGCCACAATAAATGTATATAATGAGCAGATTAAGTATCTGTGAGAACCAGATATTTTAAGTGTCCCTGGCAAGTCGGTGCTTTCAGATATCCCAGTATCCTTGTCTCTGTGCTGTATTCTGCACAGAAATATCTCATATATGTGCTTATACTAAAATGTCTGTCTAAGCAGCCTATTTGGAATTCTTACCATCTACAACTATGTGCAAATATAGACCTCTGCAGTTTTGAAATATCCAGGCATCCCTATTGAACAGGTCTGGATATTGTAACTACATTGTGTAGTTTATAGGTTGATCATATCCCAGCACTGTACAAATAACAAATGTTGACAGGTTATTTTTTTTCATAATTTGGGATTTGCTTCAAACATTTGCCTGCTGGGGCATGTTTTCAAAGAGTTATGCATGATTAGGCTCTATGACAGCCATTTTATTAGACATTTTACCCTGTTGTTCATTTATAAAAGTTAAATGTTGTAATTATCCTATTACATAAACTAAAAAGAAGGGAGGGGAGGGGATGGTCAAAATTTAAAAAAAAAGTCTCTAACTGATACCTAAATCGTACAGGATTCCCAAAATGTTTGATCATAGTATCTTTTTG
The DNA here is from genome assembly GCA_013397275.1 of Burhinus bistriatus. Classification (NCBI taxonomy): domain Eukaryota; kingdom Metazoa; phylum Chordata; class Aves; order Charadriiformes; family Burhinidae; genus Burhinus; species Burhinus bistriatus. Next base: position 199,696 of record VYXH01000875.1, on the reverse strand, counting down.
GATTAAATCAACTTATGTTGTTTTATGTTACCTATGTATTCTGTCTCGGTATATACGTGTTCACAGGTTTCTTGAAAATTTGATTTATTTTTGCTTAAGACGCTAGAAATAAATTAAATGGGCAGAGCTCAGGCACCCATAGTTGAAAAATTTGGCTGCAAAATTCTATATAAATGCTAAGTGGTCTTCTTATTGTTGATTATTACAAACATTTATTTGGCACTCATCAATGCAATATCTAGGTGCTTTCCCAGGATTAAGTTGAAGCAGTCTTTCCAGTGTCTTTTTAAAAATTCCTTCAGGAATTTGAGATTTAAATAAATTTGAGATTTAATGTAGGTCCAGGGAGCTGGTACAAGGTACATATGCATATTGAAGACAATTAGGAATATAAGCATTAATGCTGTGTAAAGAATTTGTCAGGAGAGCTACTAGGGACTTCCAGAGTAACTGTACTTCTGCATCAATCAGTTCATGTTTAGAAACTAAGTATATGGGTATGTAGGTTAGACTGCTCTCCTTCTATGTCTTCAAGTTATTGAAGACGCTTCAATATTGTTGCTGCTAGATACAGTCTACAGTTACTGGAATAGGATGGTTTGGTGGGTTATCTTTGGCTAACAGCCAAACGCCCACCCAGCTGCTCACTCACTGCCGCAGCGGGGCGGGGGAGAAAATAGGATGAGAAAGCTCATGGATCAAGATAGAGGAACTGCTTACCAGTCACTGTCACAGGCAAAACAGACTCAACTTGGGGATAACTAACTTTAATTTATTGCCAATTAAAATAGATTCAGGCAGTGAAATAAAAAGAAAAATATTAAAACAACATCTTTCCTCCCCCCTCTCCCAGGCTCAACTTCACTCCTTCACTCCTGACTCCTCTGCCCACCCCCAGTGGTGCAGGGGCCATGGAGAGCTATGGTCAGTCCAGAACAGTTCCCCTCTGCTGCTTCTTCCTCTTCACACTTTTCCCCTTCTTGCGTGGGCTCTCCATGGATCACGGTCCTCANCAAAATTCTATATAAATGCTAAGTGGTCTTCTTATTGTTGATTATTACAAACATTTATTTGGCACTCATCAATGCAATATCTAGGTGCTTTCCCAGGATTAAGTTGAAGCAGTCTTTCCAGTGTCTTTTTAAAAATTCCTTCAGGAATTTGAGATTTAAATAAATTTGAGATTTAATGTAGGTCCAGGGAGCTGGTACAAGGTACATATGCATATTGAAGACAATTAGGAATATAAGCATTAATGCTGTGTAAAGAATTTGTCAGGAGAGCTACTAGGGACTTCCAGAGTAACTGTACTTCTGCATCAATCAGTTCATGTTTAGAAACTAAGTATATGGGTATGTAGGTTAGACTGCTCTCCTTCTATGTCTTCAAGTTATTGAAGACGCTTCAATATTGTTGCTGCTAGATACAGTCTACAGTTACTGGAATAGGATGGTTTGGTGGGTTATCTTTGGCTAACAGCCAAACGCCCACCCAGCTGCTCACTCACTGCCGCAGCGGGGCGGGGAGAAAATAGGATGAGAAAGCTCATGGATCAAGATAGAGGAACTGCTTACCAGTCACTGTCACAGGCAAAACAGACTCAACTTGGGGATAACTAACTTTAATTTATTGCCAATTAAAATAGATTCAGGCAGTGAAATAAAAAGAAAAATATTAAAACAACATCTTTCCTCCCCCCTCTCCCAGGCTCAACTTCACTCCTTCACTCCTGACTCCTCTGCCCACCCCCAGTGGTGCAGGGGCCATGGAGAGCTATGGTCAGTCCAGAACAGTTCCCCTCTGCTGCTTCTTCCTCTTCACACTTTTCCCCTTCTTGCGTGGGCTCTCCATGGATCACGGTCCTCATCAGGAAATACCCATCTGCTCCACTGTGGCATCCTTGAGGGCCACAGTGTAGATACCTGCTCTGCTGTGGAGCACCTCCTCCTTTCTCTGGCCTTGTTCCCTCTGTTGTATTCACTCTTCTTTTCCCCCTTCCTCATCTGCAGGCCCCCTGCTACCAAAACCTTGCCAATACAAATGATAATGCTGGTCACAGTCGTGAAGAAGGTACCAGAATAGTCTTTTCCCCTTAAGTCCAAGTGACTACTACCGAGAATCTGTCTCGCAAGCCAATGTGAAAAAATGGGAATAAAACCCACTAGATTTTAATGTGTAATTCTCTCAAAGTCTCAACACAGATAAAATTCACATAGATTGTCAGTTAAAAATTCATACAAAAGCAAATGTTATGCTAATAAAAATTTCATTTCTATGTTCATTTTTCACGTAGTCTGGATAGAAAAGAAAAATGTCATGTGTTTCTGATTGGGAGCCATTGCTGAATTCTTCTCAACTTTTAGTTATTTAAATCAAAGGATTTTTCTGTTTTCCCTCAAAAAGCATTGGTTTAGGCAAACATTCTCAGTAGCTAATCAGTAGCTCATCTAGTAGTGTGATGTTCCCTACAGAAAGGATTGTCTGAGAACATAAGAGACTGCAGATCTGTTGATCCCTAATCAAATATACTGCTTTTCTACACTAATCCAGATATCCAGAAATGTGGGTTTTTTAACAGCCTTCCAGAAAAACACCAATACTTTGTAAAATGAAATTATGCCTGCTGTTACTCCACAATGCGTCCCTCCATTCTCCTTTGCTGCATTCAGATAGTGTATCTTCACTCTCAGCCTCTCGCACAAGTCCTTTAGAAAACACACGAGATCTAACTTAATTCTTATACTGGCACTACATAAAGTGACCTTACCTTTCAGGTTACATGCCCATTTTTTCATACGATGATCTTGCATCCTGAAATGTCTTAGCTTTTCATTTCATCAGTCAAACAGTTTGGTTTTTTTTCTTTGTATTTGTTGAATGAACGGTATTGTAATGAGTAAAACTCACTCTGATTTCCAGACTAGGGGAATAAAAGTTCAGTAGGATACGCCGTTTATGGAGAAAAATAAAATTAGTGTGTAAGGTATCAAATCTAATCTTGTATTCACCAATACATGAATGCCTGATCAGTTTCTCAAAGTAAGTTAGAGAGATGCTAGGGTAGCTTTGGAAAAAAGAGAGGAAGAGGTTATTCTTCCAGAAGAAAAAAGTATTTGTGGCTCTCAAGAAAGCTGCTTGCAGCATTGACTCTACCACACTTTTCTTGAAATTGTGCTTTTTGAAGACTATTTCTTAGCCTAGAAACTCTCACGTCACATGTCACAGTTTTAGGATCTTGAAAGTAGTGCCTCTTTCATCCCCCGTCATTTTAAAGGTTTGTTTTATTTGTGTGAGTTCTATTTGCTGCAGTGGAATGGCTCCTGCTTTACACTGAGTTAGAGCAGAACAACTTTCGTATGCTTTTCCTTTAAAAGTTCAGCTTTGGGAAGTCAGAAAAATGCACTGAAGCTACTCAGTTATTACAAGATTCTTCCTCATAAAGTTTGCTTCTCCAAATAATCATGTCATTAGCGGAGGCATCCTTGCGATGGCTGGCCTGTCACTTTAAACTAAGATCACTATTACCTGCTGTTATGGCTGGTGTTTTGAGTGGGAGCAGAAATTTGGGCACTGGAATTGACAGGTCCAAAGGTCTCAGCCGTCCAAATTAAATCATTATTTAAATACAGAAATAAAACCAGGGGAGCCCTTTGTGCAATCTTTCATAATGTATTTCTAATAATTCCAGTAAGTGTTCTCAGGGGTCCAGCCTGCATTGAGAAATGGCATAAACATCTCAAGTTTCTCCATTCCCAATTTGCACACGATATAAAAGGGGTCAATGTAACAGAGCGTAACTTGCAGTCAACAGTTTCACAAAACACTCAAAGAAAAATGCATCTTCTCTTTTTTAATCAGACTTATGAATAGATAGGGATGTTTTTATATGCACTTGGAAGTCTCTTACCCTGTGAGTTGACCCATTCAGTGTGATTCCTCCTGAACATAGTACTACCCAGGGTACCTTTGCATATCATAGCCTCTGCCATCTTTATTAATAAGTAGCTTATCTCTGTGATGCAACTAAAAGCAATCCTGAGTGTCTCCAGGGTTTGTTGTAATTAAATTTTATTGTTGTATTTGAAAATGTATGGTTTCTGAAAACTGGAGCAAGAAAAATGGAAAGGAGATTCTGGGAGATGATAGTCTGATTTTTAGAAGGTTTTAACCCTTTTTAGTTTCCAAATTCACAAGCTAACTTAGGCTCTCCAAGTAACTGTTCCTATACACAACTGAAGCCACAAACTATAGCGGCTAGTGTAGTTTATTAGCTGATGTCAGGTAACCATGCAAAGATTATCATTTATACCTACAGTCTGATGCTGTAGGATCATAGGTGCAGTAATTTGTCGGTGCCTAATAAGACTACAGAAGGCCTTTTCTGAAAGTCTTATGCTCTTGCTGTTGCCCCTTTCTTCTCCAAGTATTTACAGCTACACAAGGGGATTACTCCAAGTCCCAGTGCTGCCCATGAAGTGCTGTGAAGAAAGGCAGGTTTTACCAGCTTCTGATCTGGACAATAAAGAAATGTCACTGTTTTGAGCAGAACACTGACAAGTTTATCTATACTGTTGCCTCGCATTTTACTGCCATGCTCAGGCATGACCACCCAGGTCACTGAGGATTGCATGCAACTAGATTTGGGCTCACACCTTGTGCAGTGATTGGAATTGCTTGCACTCTGCATTCATGGACCGAGGTTTGCCTTGGTCATTGTACCCGTCTTTGCTCTCTTCACAGCTCATCAGGACTGCTAATCAAGCAGTCATTGCAGTTTCCCCCTTTGCGTTTTATTCCTGTTTGATTTTCTTGCCACAGGATGCTGCAGACTGGTTTTGGAGATTCATATAACAATTTTTTCCGGATCAAAATATTTTGTCCAACAATGTCGTCTTTTCTGTCCAGCATTGCTACTAATCTTTATTTAGTTATTTACTTTACAATTTCTAGAGGGATTGGATGTGCCCAAGGCGCCCCTTTAGGCAACACTTTATATCAAGGTACCATTTATAAATACTTCATGAAGGGCTAATGAATGATTAATAGATGTTTTAATGTATGACCAATCAATTGTTGTAGATTTTGCAACGTCCAAGAGACAAGTAGGTTTCTTATAAGCATAGATTATAACCATATCTGACATCTTCTACTGATGGGCTTCTAAACATCTATAACATACACACTACTCATATCTGTAACATGCTTAAAACATCTACTAATCACTGATTAATTTTTTATAACCTATTTTGAAGCAGAGCCTGTCTGTGGAGTACATCCCTTACTGGTGTCTGTGACTCTCTGTTTCTATAGGATTGATAATTTACTCACAGAATCATAGAATCACAGGGGTTGGAAGAGACCTCTGGAGATCATCTAGTCCAACCCCCCTACCAGAGCAGGGTCACCTACAGCAGGTTGCACAGGATGGCATCATCTAAGGACTTAGAACTCCTGCTAACTTCAGCTGAAACATTAAGCTTTTCTGAGTTAGCTTCAGCATTTTCATCTCACCCTCAGAAAAAATGTCCTTGCTGTCCCCAGACTTTTTTCTCCCTCAAACTTCTGGCTACTTTGCCTTGCTAATATACATTTTGCAAGCTCTGCTAAAATGCAATGATTCTTAGGGGGAAAACCAATCTAAAATACATTTTCAGCCTATTTAACTGTTTGTTTCGTCATTCTCAGGACAGCTGTCCCAGTGATGATGGTTCACCGCATTTTTTTTAACTTTTTTTTTTTTAATTGTCATCGCTGTGCGCTTGGTTCAAAGTTTTTCCTTTCTCAGAAAAGGATGAGAAAATATAAACTTCACAATAATCCAGTGAACAAGCCATCTCCCGAAGGATGTTTGATTCTGACAGAGAAACACACATTTTGTACGTTTAGTAAGCCCAAGTGTTGATAGGAGTGTTCCTCTGTGGGATTTCCATAGTCTCCTAAGTGAAAGCCATGACTGTGCTTTATGCTTTACATGGATCACTCAGGTAGAACCGACTGAAGTGGGCAGTACAATTCACTTCCTGAAAATTGGTGAGTCCTGCAATTAATCATTTGCAGTTGAGAAGCAGTAAGTTGCTTAGTTTCATATTTTGCAAATTAACTTTGAATTTTTAGTCGATTTCTACTGAACTTAATCACAGGGTTGAGTCCTCTGCTGTGACTTACCTAGATGTTGAGACCAATTCTTTAATGATACAAATTAAAAGGATCTGTAGGTTTTTCTCATTTCTGGGGTCATTAGTAAAACAGTCTCTGATCTGAATATCCCCAAGTAAATATCCCACTCCCATTCAAATCAAATGCTAATCTTTCACCGAGTGCTGTTTACAGCAGGATAAGGCTGCTACACCTGCAGCATTAGCATGTTGAACCTGAAGAAACACATCAAGCATAACTAAAAAAAAAAAAAGGGAATAAAGTGTAAAAAAAAGAGAGTTTTATTCTTCAATATTAACATGGAATTTCCTCTGCATTTTTTAAAACTATTCATTGTCAAAACACCAAAGCCTCAGCAATAAGAACCTCTCAAAACTACTCAAGCTCTTGCAGTAGACAGCTTTTTACCCACGTTAGCACAATCACTTTTATGTTATCCAGTTAGCACTCTGTGTTTCTGTGTTTGTCAGGGGTTTTACCATGATCTTTTCTTTCTTTTTTCAGCTGGTTAATAATCCGCTAGCAAGCCAAGCAGCAGCGGCTGCAGCAGCAGCAGCCATGGGCTCAATAGCAAGCTCCCAGGCCTTTGGCAATGCCCTCTCCAGTCTTCAGGGGGTCACAGGTCAACTCGTCACTAATGCACAAGGACAGGTGAGTAGAAGATGGAGCAAACAGTGAATTCTGATGGCAGGCTGATCTTGGGACAAAAATGAGTTCCGCTTGTATGACAGCAATTTAAAAGTGCACATATTGAAGATAAATAAATATTGATTTGCCAGACAAGGTAAGAAATGGAAGTCTGAGAAGTGGGAGGAATTTAGGAGCTGTTAGAAAGTGTTTCCAAGCCAGAAAAGGCTTAGGGTTTGTTTTATTTTAAGTCAATCTTTTGAAAAGATCACAATAGTGCAATAATATGGTATTTTAAAAGTCCAGCAACCCTGTGATTCTTAACAAACATACCAGCTGTCGTCTTCCACTTATATATGCCTAATAACAGACAACTATATTAAAGTGCTACTGTACTATTAAGACTACACTTTCTGCGAATTGTAACATTTCTTTATTACTTCATTTCTATAAAGGTATTAAACATGTTAAGTAAAGGAACACAAATTGTAATGAAGTATCTGGGCTGGATTTAACTGGATGGCTTACTCATTTGCTGATTAACTAAGTTAAGCAATTTGCAATTACTCTGCCAGTCTGTAACGCAAATTTGGGAGAAACTTTTGCTTTAAAGAAAATTTTCCAAACAGAAACTTGAACAGTGTTTATGGTGTGTCTAAGAGAGAGATCATGCGTTATCTGCATTTGGGAGCTGTTTATTTGTTGCAAACTATTTCAGTTTCAGTCTTAATATGATGCAGAAAGATATGCATCTGAATCCATATATATATAAATAATTCCATTGATGCCGCATGCTTAAGTAGCTTTCAGATTGTGGCCAATGTCATTCTTTATTGCATTTAGCAGGACTAAAATTAACAGAACTACTTGTTTCACATTCACTGCGACAAATCTGTCAATATAACTTATGACTGGACCTGGTAAGTGAGTAATTTGAATGTCATTATTCTAAATGTTACAAATTGGGCATACAGTGAAATCCACAGTGCTTATGTGGATGTTAGGCCCTGGTAAGCATTTATTGAAATGATCTAAAATTTAGTTTTTACTCTTACTGTTTACTACAGGGAAAATACCCATGAAGAGCAGGTTTTTTCCTGGTAATTTTCTATTACGATGTTATTTAATTGGAACAGGGGTGACATTTTCTATTTTGGCCCATTAAAAAATAAAAGACAACACTTTACAGTAGCCCCACATTTTTTTTCAACACAACACATAAACAAAGATACATCCTGAGCTTCACTATTGCCATGCAAGTCCCAGAAAAAAAAAAATGCTGACCTTGTTATATTTACTGGGTGGGTGCAGAATTGTTCCATCACTACCCCGAGGGTTGAACGATGGAGCTTGTCAAAGTGAGGCCTTATCTAATGAATCATCTTATCGCAGGTGCACACCACACATATTAAAGGAGGATTGTATGAACAATGTGCCCTCTACAATAACCTTTCAATGTCTACTTTAACCCTTGTTTCAATCCCTTTTCATCAAAGGATCATTTTATGCAGCCAGCTTTAAATGGAGGCTCTCAAAAGCCTATTAAGATTTCTGGAGGGATGGAGTATTGGTTTGGAAGAAAAGTTGGTTATAATACCTATAACTCATAGTCAGATCAGCTCCAACCTAGAAGCCTGCTTGTTTCTATCTGTGCTCCAGAAATGGTTCACAATCGCCACTCACATGAGGCATCTGGCACCAAAGTTGTTCATTCTAAGAGCTGAAGGTACAAACCCAGACTAGTTTTTTGATAGTTTTCCCTTTACGTGTTCTCCACAGAAAACGTAAGCGAAGTGTGGCCATTCATTGTATGTTTAAAAAAAATACTACTGTGAAGATATTACTGAATGAAACTATAGATTGCCTCAGGCCAAGTCTTATTTATTCCACATATAATGTGAAGTCCAATAATTCCACAGGTTGCAGAGAAAAAGAAGAGAAAGGAAGAATTTTCCCTATTGTTGGAGAAAATTACAGAATCTATCCGTTTGCCTACCTCTTTTAAATAAGGGCTGTCTTTTTATTATTGTTTTTACAAATGTTCCTTGGTTTATAATCAGTACTTACTGCAGACATCCCCACAATATAGATAAATATTGATAATAAGACTGTAATATAACACTGATTTTTGTAATATTCGGCATAAACCCATATTGCTTTGAGCATACTTCTGAAGCTATCTGTCTACAAAACAGGACTATTCAGTGTAATTAAACTGCTTTCCAGAAATTAAATTACATTCCCTGCAAATTAATGAAATTATAGCAACTAAACAAGAACAGAAAGGTATGTTTCTTCAAAATTGGGAGCATAAGTGAATGGTAATTTGGGACGCTCCATTTCTAAATGATCTGCTTGGACTCACTAAGGAGCCAAATTTCCATCATATGTTAAGAATCTGCCCTTTGAAAATTGCCCCTTTCAAAGAATCACAAGTGTGATACCCAAAATTCACTCCTGCAAATATAAGTCTGGATGACTGACCAGACTGTTTGTATGTGCAATCTTTGTAATTATTCACTGCTTCTGTTATAGAAATTCAGGGCTTGTAAATGTCCATCTGTCTAGCTAAATATATGGTGATCGGTAATCCCTGGAGACATTAAGCTATAGGTCAAATCCAAGATCCTATGGCAAATTTAGGGAAATGATCTTTTAAATGACATATGGCATGGCCTTAATTCCCAGTAGTCTAGGAGTTCTTACAATCACAGTAATAAAATTATATATATGAACAATCATTTATATAGCATATTTGTTATTAATTATTGAATTCACAATTATAGTATGATAACTTTTTTTTTTTTCCGCTTTGGATGGCAATACGACCTGTAATACCAAAGCTCCCCAAGACCACTGTAGCAAAGAGATCTAATCCATTGCAATAATATGATTAGATCACCTGATTAATTTGCTATAGTACAGGTAGAGGACTCTTAATCAAATTTTCACTTTCAGAGGCCTATTACAAAGAGCTGTTGGCCCATGCAACGCTGCGTACATTCTGTTTTCCCTCAGCACCTTCCAGAAAGCATTCACAGGACTGGGCTTTCATAGCTTAAATGTAAAGGCCAGGGTAGCAGAATTGCTAGATTCCACCCTAGATAGCAGGGATAGTAGATACAGTAATTTCAAAGAGAAGCTGTCTGCCCACTCAGCTTCAGCCTGTCCTTATAGTAGGATCCTAGTGCCATTGCTGCACTTGAATTCTTCAGAGATATAACAACCAGACGTTTCTCTTTTTCGCTCTGTTGTTGCAAATGAAAGAAAATACTAGGAGTTTTGAGTGGGTTTTACTATGTCTATTAAGTACATGAAATGTGTATTTTGGCTGTTCTCTTAATCTTTGTGAGGACATGAACCACAGAAATATGGAAGCAAAGTTCATGCTTCTGGTTTCAGTAAGTGCTACCTCCAAGCTAGCTTCCTGCTTGCCTAAAACATAGTGCTAAGTTGTCATCAGTTGCATTCGTGTAAGTCCCTTGACTTCAACAGGATCAAATACATTTTAAGTACAGGTGCTGAGTACATTTAGTATCTTTTTTGGGAAGATGAGAGTTGTCTAATAGGAGAAAAATACATCCTAATTAAGTAATTGCAAAATAACATTTTACTATAAAGAGTGAAAAAGTAGCATGATGAGAGTTGGCATTATGAACTGTCTTGTGGTTAAAGAGGTCAATACGTTCTATTTCCTGGTAGATTAATAGGAAAACCTAGGTAAGTATGGTGTAATTGTACAGAACATACTTTAATCAAACAGTGAATTTAATTGGGATGGCATCAGTATAATCTAAGAATGCTCTTGGAGGAACTGGAGCTTCATTGTGCCCATGCCTTGCTCTTTACATGTGAAAACCTGTATAGGAAAACCTTCAGTACAGCTCCACCCTGGCAATTAACAAAAAATAACTAATTTTTGAGAGCTGTAGTCCACAAATAGCTCAGGAAACTAAATAGAGAGAAAGGCATTGTTGATCCAATTAGATAATAGGAGTACTTTGGTTCTCATTATTCTGATGAGAGGGTACACGTTTACTCTTTGAGCTTCTTGATGGTAAATGGTGCTAATGAGGCCTGATGGATTCCCTGCTCCTAACAAGCCTCTCAGCAGTGCAAGTGATTACAATGGAGATAGATTTGATGGGATGCGCTCCCTTTTGTAGTGTCTCAGCTGCTGACACTCTGCGACATAATCAGGTCACAGAGCCGGTCACAGCCATCAGCAAAAGCCATAGCTCTATCCCTCATTATTAAAGTGCATTATTCAGTTCCAGGCCTTCACAATACTGCCAAGGGCCTTTTTTTTCTTCTTCTCTTTTTGTTAAGCATCAGTTCTCAAATACAAGGGTTAATAAAATCATCAGCTAAAGAACTAGTAAATTAAAGAAATGGAAATAAAGCGCTCCCTTTCAAATTCGTTGAAGGATCACAATTAAATAAGCAGGGAATTTCTCGTCACCACATACTGTACAGTACAATGTAATATGTCATGTGCAATAAAAAGAGGGAATAGGATTTTAAAAAATAGCATTGTCCTCATTGTGGACTCGCTTGGAAAGCACTAAAGTATCTTTCATTCCAAAGGAAATTTCTGTCTTCCCAAATACTACATGTGTACATGTTTTTACTATTATTTTCACCATTTTCTGGAACTACTTTTTTCTGAAGTGATAGGATTTACTTGCAAACTATATTTATAATTCTAAGTGTAGCAGCTGTCTTGTCTTAGTTAAAGTGGCCAAGGCCATGATCTGGAAAATATATGATAGGCTACATTGCTAGGACTGCTCTGTTCCCATAGACAAGGCCGTTGCCTTCTTTTGGAGGGTGAGCTAATTACAAAATGGTGTGGAATAAGGTGATTACAGCATTTTCTTTCTATTCTGATGATGTTCAGTTGGGGCTATCTCCCCTCCAAAAGAAAATACACTTTTAAAATCTACCTTAGATTTTAATGCAGTTTAGTTAAACAGGTAAGAAAAAACTGAGTGGAGAACGCAATTTTATTTACTTTTTTTTTTTTTATTTTTTGTTTCAGTTTCATTTCAGCTGATTATGAGCAGGTTTCAGCTAAATAGAAATAAGATATTCTAATACTGAAATGTATACCTTCACTGGGATTTACACTCTTTCTGTTAAATCAGCGAAGTACATATTCAGTGACAATAGTATAATTTTGTGTATGGACACAACCAAAGGAAGTAACACATTGCGCTTTTTTACCCTCTTGTTCAAGTCTATAATTGTTCTTCCTTTTTCTTGCTGGTAGAGTATGATGAAGCAAATGAGTACGTATGTGCAAAGTTGCCTATAAAACTTTCAGTTCTCTTGAACCATAGATGCCAGAATCTCATGACAGCTAAAGGTCAATATAAAGAGCTATACAAACTTAGCATTGTCAAGATACGTAGAGACTGGCGTGTGGCCTAGTTTTTGTTTTACACTAACCAGTAAAATTGGCAGCTATCAATGGGAATGGAAGATGGGCCTCCTCATGGGACTTAAAAGGAGGATGTTAGTCATTTGGGGGGGGTGTTTGTTTTTTTTTTTTTTCAATCCTCCCAGAAGTTCTAGGAGGCCCAAAGCCACGTAGTATGTAACACTCCCCAAAGTCCTTCTGAATATCTGCAATTCATACTGTTTTCTGAGTGTGTGATGTCCATTAGCCTTTTCTCTTAACAATTGTTATCATTACTACATCTGTTTCAGCTATGCAGCTCTAATACATGCTAACCACTAGTGGTTTAGCCCTCACAGCATCTAATGGTGTTCACAAAAATCTAAACGATAATTGTTTAAATAATGACTACTAACAGTGTCTTCCCAGGGCTAAGACTGACAGAAATCTGAGTTGATTCTATCAGAACAGTAAAAAGGAAATTTCATGACAAGCCTGAGATAATAAAAGAGGAACATTTTGAGGAAGAGGCTAGAGAGAGGGATTGTAACACTCAAATAATACTAGCATCTAAGAACGTTCCTTGAAAAACCCTTTGCGAGGAGAATCTGTTTTGACAGACCTTCATATTAATATATTGAATTTCATCTGGGTGGAGTCTGACTCTGTTTTCCCCCTCAAAGTTTCACTGGGCTGAATACGTGTAGTTCTACTGTTTGCAGGAAGAAAAGGGCACATATTATGAGAAAAGGTCAGTTGTAAGGGAAGATATTTTTTTTTTCCCATCGGTTTCCTCTCCCCACAGCTAAACATTGAGGCGGCTGTTTGTTTAATTACCTCCCATGTGAATTTGAATCAAAAGACAAATAATTCTTTTAACATACTTTTGCTGAGTGTGTCTTTATCTAACCTCAATTTGAGCCACAGTGGCATAAATGTAAAAATGTATGGACCAAACTCAGGTCATTCAAATTAGTAGTTTCATTGAAATGTACAGGGACAGAGAGTGAGGCTAATTATACCAAAATAAGAACTGGCTAGTCCGTTTTGTCTATTTTAGGCAGTGATCACTGATAGATTTTGGATATCCGTAATTGTGAACAATTGTGAAATCCATATCCACATTTTTTAAAACAGTGGTGAAATTTAGAACAGTTTGATTAGCCCCTCATAACAACACGAAGTTCAGAACCACCCTGGTGCCATTGCATTTAATGGAGGGAATCTAACTTTCTCACAGGATAAATAAAGGACAGGGTAAAAAAGATTCGGAAATTAATTATCCAAAGAACCAACCATTGCAAAAATGTTGCAAAAGTGCAGTATTACCAGTTCACAACCTGCTTGGACAAAGAGGCTGCCTTTACAGTAGAAGCACTACCACTTTCCTCCAAAGCTACAGCAAAATGAGTAGTAGGAAGGAGTAGTTCAAGACTAGCTGATGAGCTAAAGTCAAACGTCTAGTAGAGGAGGCTCTGATATTCCCAAAAAACTACCAGGACAAGAGCAGATATGCTAAATAATATTTGTTGCAAATAGGAACTGCAAGTGGAACACTGTTACTTAAGAGAAGTGTGGAACTTTTCCTTACTGCAAAACAAAACACATACTGGAGCCATACTGGATCACAACTGAAGTCTCCAATGAGATACCAAGGAAAGGATAATTGTGTATTGAAATTGCTTTCAGCTTGAAAATGATCAGCAACTATCCAGAAAGGCCTCCAAAATTTATTTCATCTAGCTTACAACGAATCTTACTTTGAGCTTCACACTTCAGATTTGTAGCCTCTTGCCTGGATCTCTGCCAGGGTACTGTATCTCTGATGTAGATTCTTTCAGAGGTGCCCAAGTCCTACTTTCAAAAGCAACTTATATACCTGTAAGAGCCTGAGTTTCCTTCAGTCAGTGTTACGAGTCTTAGTGCTTGAAGGCATGCCTATGCACTGTAATGGAGCATTGCAAGCCAACTCCAAGAGGTAGTACATTTATTTGTCTCAGACAGCGCCATATAGTACAGATCCCAGAAGCCAAAAACCTTGGTAGTATGGTGTTAGGGCTGTACTAATTAATTCTGCTTCTCAACAAGGTGATGTAGGATCTAGCTCATTAGTTACTAGCTCTGGGGTCTTGGTAGCATGCTGTATTATGTGGAGTAAATATACTTTGAAGAGAGCCTTAAAGGCCTGAAGCCTTTAGGTACTTTTGAAAATGTTATTCACTAATCTAAATTAATTATTTCAAGTCAGAAGTACAGGACATACCTGTCCTTTTGTCATTGCTTTCTTAATTACTTTTGCATGGGCGAGAAAACCAAAATAACTACTAGTTCAGCTTACCTACCATTTTCATGAAAGCTAACTAGTAACTTAAAGAAGCACCTATCACTCCTATAATCTGTTCATCTTAGCATCGTGACGTGATTATAAGCATGGTAAATTTTCATTGTTATCACCAGTGACACACATCACAGTCCATGAAATCTTTCTGCTCTGTGGAGGTTCTTACGCTGCTCTCCTTATCATCATATCTTATCACCTTCCAGTAATGCATTAAGAAACATGACTAGTGACTGTCACAAATTGGTCTTCCTCACAGAAGCTTGTAGAATAGAGTTGCATGTTTGATATGAGCATTATGTTTTGTCTGTCTTTGTCAGGAAGTTTTTTGTTTGTTTCACTTTCCTTTTAAGGTTTTGTTTTCATCTGGATTTAAAAATCTTTATGAAGGGGTTTCTTAGAGTTGCGTGTTGCTTATATTTGCATTAGAGAAAGGCAGATAACAGAAACGTACTGAGCTTTGGTAGCAGAAAGTGGTGAAGCCAGAGGTGATAAACCCAGAAATGTTCCTCAGCTACTGTTGGAATTCGTTCCAAGTCCTTGACCTTCCCCTGAAAACAAACTCTGCTGTACACAGAGAAGGTTTTACCATTATTATCCTGGAAGCCTGAATTTGGGAGTTTTAGCTTTCATTCAGGAGCATTAGGTGGCCATTTAGATTCCTGAGAATCAGACCACAGAACTTGAAGGCAAAGGCAGAAGGTTTTCTAAGTTCACTGAAAATTCTTTAAGATGATGTAAACAAAATGGCAGACAGAGGTGATGCGTGTAGATGGTGCCAAGAAATGTGCTTTCTATATTGCTGATGTTTCCCAGGCAGTGTAAGTGTCATGCTCAGAAATATGGCATCACTGCATGCCATCAGGAGATGACAAAACTGAGAACAATTTGAGGCCACTTCATCATCCAACCAGAGATGATGAAAATCCTGCTGTATGAGAAATTCACGTTAGAGTGGAATCCAAGACTATTCCTAATTTGGGATTTCTCTTTGAGACTGTACAAAACTTCTTACGACGGAATGCTCTGCACGTTGGGGTATAGGAATGCTGTAGGTAAGCAGAGGGAATAGTGGACCAAATTTGAGAGTTTCAGTTATCTTTTCAGATGTGCCTCATTTCTGAAAAGAAAACCCAAACCCAACACAACCCAGATTATATTTCTTTGTGTAACATGGTGCTTAGTTTTATTTAGGTTTTATCTAATTTATCCTGTATATATCAGATGTTTTTTTCCGGTGTCAGAATTTTACTTTCTGCTCAACTGGACTTAATACCAGAAAAAAGAAAACCAAGGACTATTTGGGCAAAGGGGAAAAAAGCTGAATTTCTCTGTCAAAAGTGGAAGTTAATGTAAAATAATAAATGTTTAAGGTCCTAGACTCACTGGTAAAGCACTGCTGTTGTTTTGAGAAGGTTTGGAATTTCTTAGAAGCTGTAAGTCTTCATGCACAAATGAAGACAATTGGCTTTCTTGTTAGACTGCAGTGTTGACATCTGTATGTCAATGCCTTAGAGATACAGATGAGGAGAGGAAATTTGGGCTACCCTGTTCCCAGTGCAGTCAGTATTTGTTTTGAAATGTGAAGGGATGAGAAGTCCAGATATTTCAGCAATCTTTTGTGAAGATTTTGAAAATGAAAAAATATGTCTTCCCCAAGCAGTCTTCACATGAAGAGGAGAAAACTGAAGAAGTACTTGATTAACTCATTTGATAGTAAACCAACAACTGAGTTGTATTCAGGTAGTGTTCCTCGTGATAACCAGCCAGATGCAGACCCACAGGCTTCTACATGCGGACCCACAAGCTTCCAAGTAGCACACTGAACAGGAGTTTTCCTGTAAGAGGAAGGATTCTCTGTCTTCTGGTTTGAATCTAGAGTATCACGAAGAATTGTGTGATGTCTTTTCCTGTGTGTTGCATCTGTGAACAGTGGCAGGGAAAGTTCAAGCAGAAAAAATCAGAGTGCTAACCATGAATGGACACTCAATCTATCCTTCTAAAAGTATATCTCAGTTTGTCATTTTTCTTCAGATACTGACAGTGTTAGGCTTCAGCATGTATGTATGCAAATGGCCCAGATATCAAAAAGAAAAAAAGGACTTTGAAATATCTATGCCGATGTTATTAAATATATATGATTCTTAAAGTACCTTTTTCACTTAAACTTCCTTCTTTGCACATTAATTAAATATTATCTCTAGGATAAGTATCTCTCATAGAAGATTAATGTATTATTGTCACATAATAATGGAAGAGAATGACAGAATCTCTTTCCTTAAGCACAAAAAAGAATTTATTAATATAAAGAAAACACTCATAGCCCTTGAGCAATTCTGTCTCTGCTTCATAGAGAAACTTTCCTAGTCTCCCCTCATGTCTAGCTTAATGCTAGAGATTCAAGGAAGCAATACATATATCCTGCCAGTTTAAAAATCAATCCACCTTTCAGGAGATAATTTAATATCAAGACATGATGTACCAAATATCCAAATATACATTCATTTTAATGTTTGACGCATCAGATACTCTGACATAGCCAAGTTTCAAAATAAATGGTTTGTTTTAGAGGTTGGATATGTCATATTAGCATCCACCCAGCAGATAGTGAAATAGATCAGAGAGTGATCAGGACATCAGGGAGACAGTTTAGAGAGAGATGAGAGAGGCCAGGTACATCTTATAATGTTAAAAAAAAAGCTAGCTAGCAAGAAAGAAATTGTATAAATAGGTCATTGCAGCCCAACTGAAAAAAAGTTTAATTTTAACTTGTTAGTCATCATCTCCAGAGGCCTAATCCACTCCCTTCGTTGCAGGATGTGCATTAAGCTGAGATATGTCTTATTTGATAACACAGACAGACAGATAGCCTCAAAGTGAAAAGATTGTATCAGGCTCATGCAGTGCACTAGCTTTGAGGGAGAATCGACAACATTTGCCATACTAAACTTTCCCTCTTCTTTCCTTCTCAATTCTTTTTATTAGCCTGAGCTTGTTGTCACCTGTCCTGGTTTAGCTCTTTTCATTCCTTCCATAAGTGGAAGCATAAAACCATGTGGAAACAAGAGTATAGATGAACAGATACCTGGTGCCGATGTCAGTGACAGATCCCCAGACATCCCAAGGTATCCAATTCCCTCACTCCTGTTCTACTTCCCCTATCTCCACCATTTTCATTTCCTGACAACGGCTCCTTGCCACACACTGTAACTGGGATTCAGTTAGTTAAACATAGGTCTTTAGTCCCATTTTAGGTATTGCGCAGTACTCCCATTAGGCCTCCCATGGCCAATCCAGAAAAATGCTCTTCCCTCTAAGTCTTATTGCCATATCCTGACAAAATCCTAAAGCATTTCAAATAGAGCACATGCCTACAGTTTTTTCAACTGAATCGCTCCCCACTTACATGAACACATGCATGTGTGTACTTACACACATACACAGCTGAACATACCTTTATCTGGACCTTCATGTTCATCTCCTCAGGAAAGATACAAGTACCCTCAGGGACCCCAAATTACAAGTATTTTAGTTATCTCCTTGACTCATGCTTCGGTCTCTGGGATCTGTTGAACCTTTATTCTGGTGACAAATGAAAACAAACTAAACCTTATCTTGGCGTGGGCGTTGCTGTGCTGCTCTTTTACCTCAAATCTGTCTCTAGTGTCATGTTAGAAGTGTGTAATCATGGCTGTACACAGATCATAATTGTCTGCAATCTATTAAATGAGGAATAAAACCAGGCTTTTATTTTTCTAAGGCTTCCATTTGTCACCAAGATACAAGTATTAGTGAATGACTGCAAAGTGGGAGTTAAAGGATACTGTGTGATAACACTCTATCTTTTCACTACTAAGAGGTACCATGAAGGCTGGTACTATTGGCAGCTCTGCACAAGAGGCCAGAGTGAAATATTTAAAAGGTCAAAAAAATTGAGGTTTGTTAGCAGAGCTGAGTGGGAAAGATTTCCCAACCCCTGCCCACAGGTGGCATGGTTTGCTGGTTTCTCAACACGTCTCTCATGTTGATGAACATCAGCTCCACAACCTCCCTCCAAAGTGTTGGGAGGTGACTTCTATTTTTAGGTTTTTGAATCTCATCTTTGGGGATCTGCATTGTAGACCTGTTAATTTTAATTGTACAGATACCGATGTATGGTTTTTATATGTGCAGTCTCTCACTATCATTATTAACACCTACAGTGCACCACTCTATATGTTTAAATCTATATGTTGTTCTTCTGGATAGTCTATATTTATATCCAGGAGTATGTCTGTCATAACTCTGATACACTGAAATGTCCCAGCCGTCACACCTACTGTTCAGGTAGACACACCTGTAGCAGACAGTCACCTATCTTTGCTCTCAAGTAGATATATGAATTTGAAACCAGAAGTTGTTTGTGGGCATTGTTGAAAGATACTCCTTTAGCTAAAGCAGAAAGTTTAAGAATCTATGGGCACAGAGGGTAGATAAATCATAAGGTCCCCACCTTTGAATGAGAATGTAATTGCCAGTAGCAAAAACCACCACATTCTTCTCTACCACATCAGAGAATTTTTGCCACAACAGCCAAGACAAAAACCTGCCTAGAGGCTGGAATTAAATATCTAATAGCTGCTTAGAGAAGTTAAGATTTTGATTTTTAAGGTCCAAAGAGAACAAAACTAGCTGGTTCTCAGTTCGCCAGATACAGAACGGCAAAGGAAGCCCTGATACAATTCTCATCTATGAATTCTAAGAGCCAATTGAAAATGTTCAGAAATTGTTGAAAATCTGAATGTTAGACTACTGACCTAGAAATACTGTTAGTAATTTACAGAAGCATTTGCCTGTTCAAATACCTTCATGCTTCTGTCATATACGACGATGAATAGTTAGAGCTTTGCTTACATGGAAGTCCTTAACCAACAATGTATTACGTCCTGTATGTTGACAATAAAATGTCACAATTAAGTATACTACAACAAAAACCTTTTTTTCTGAATGCAGATAAAAATATATATGTTAAATATTACTGAGTT
The DNA here is from genome assembly GCA_013397275.1 of Burhinus bistriatus. Lineage (NCBI taxonomy): Eukaryota > Metazoa > Chordata > Aves > Charadriiformes > Burhinidae > Burhinus > Burhinus bistriatus. The sequence continues at coordinate 180,150 of VYXH01000875.1, read as the reverse complement.
GAGCTAAAATTCTTATCAATGGAAGGGGGCCCTCCTAAAAAGCATTTACTGAGGCAAGTTATACCCTTGGCTCCCTCTTGCCTTTTATTTCTCCTTAAAATCATATGCAGTGAAAAGAGAGAACAAACATGAATGATGCATGCCTGATTCACTAAATCACTATGGTCTCTGGCAACAGCACAAATGTAGAAATGTTTAAATCGGCCTCATACAACCCAGCAAATGATGCAAAAGGAGCCCTCAAAGAACACAGAGTGAGGGGAGATAAATGAGCATCACGTCAAGAAGGCAATTTCTCACTGAGTTTGCACAGAACATGGAAATTTGACTTCCAAGAGATGGTTAGGGAATCTTTCTAATAAATCTTCAGTCCACAGTCATTGCTGTGTCCTTTTTTTAAACTTACTTTTTAAGAGCTATGTAAGTTATACCCTCCGCAGTGAAATGTGTCAAGATATTACCAGTCAAGTTGAAGTCATTTAAGTGAATCATCTCTGTCACCGTTTTTATGTTTGTGATAGACAGGGATGGTCAAACAGGTTTCATTTTCTGCATGTGTTGAACGGCTTTTCAACCAATGAGGTCTTCTCAAAGCCTTGTCTTATTTTAATAGTAACTCACAAAGGAAAAAAGAAAGACAGGTTGAGCCTCTTCCCTGGAAAAAGCCTCTGTGATTTTTAATTTTTTTTTATTTTTTAGAGTTTTTGAAAATTATTTTATCCTCCTTTTTTGTACAGGTGAGATATTCAGATGATCAATAAAAATGCAACTGTTTTCCAAATGACTTAGAGGCTGTAAGTCACTATTAGAATTGACTGATCCTCAGAAGAGTCCTACATCTCTTTAGACTCCTGACTTTGGATCCATTTTCCCTAATTTTGACCACATGAAAGTTAGCTTAGGATGCATCAAATCTGAGATGGTTGCTTAGTGTTTTCTATCATCACTGAAAGAAATAGGCACTCTTGAAGAATAAAACATCTCGCTGATCTCAGGCATGCATTTTAGGCTGAGATGAATCACCTTGCAGAGATTCCCCACTCTCTACCTTGACTAGAGAGGGCTTCAATGGCAGTCTAGAACTGGACTTCTAATGTTAGGTAGCTAACATTAAATGACATAAATTCCATCCTTAGAGTGCCACACACCAGTTATTTTTAATGGGACTTGAGTCCTCTTGATAACGTTATCCTTAGGAGTTCCCCATGGCAGTCACTAGGGTTTTAAATCAGATCCCAGTACCAGCTGATGATGGCTACACAGAACTCGGCACTGGCTGGCCTGCCTTATTTTTGGGATGAGTCTAGAGACACTCTTCAATTTTTGTGAAAATTGTGCTCCCGTTTAGCTTGCTTGCTTCTTTGTGTTTCCCAAATAAACAGAGAAGCAGTATCCCAGAGACCAAGGTAATGGTATCTGTTTGAATTATTTAAAATGTACTTAACTTTACTGATATTTTAACTAAATGATGGATAGCAATGTGAAGGGAGGGTCTTTCAGTTGAGTGTCTTTTCTTTCAAGTAAGATTAAGTATTCCATCTGTAGGATGTTGTTATTTAAAAATCAGTTGTGCATAAATGAAGACTTTGCGTCTCTGAGGTTCTGGTTTAAAAAAAATTCCAAACTTTGAGCCTGTAGTAGTGAGGAAGAAATCTCTCCCTTTGACAGATTACTTTTTACATTTCCCTGGGCATTTACCCTGCTGTTTTGATTAGCACAGAAGAGGGATGCACTAAATCCTCAGACCACAAGCCAGCTTAAAAGAATTTCCAGCACAACTCCAACCAGCAGGTGCCACAAATGTCATGAGAGAGTCTTGTCACATAAGAATTTTGGTCCTAAACAATAACCTCCATTGCCAGTGTTCAACTAATTTCAGGTACATATCTAAGCCAAACTGATCAACAGCCTTTTGAAACTAGGCCATCGTAATTATGGCCAGCTTTACCAACTATTATTTAAATTTGTGTTTATTCCCAAATGTTATGTATGCTTAGAAGGAGAGGCCCACCCTCTAATTCAATTTCAAATATTCTGCTTTTGTTCAGAAATGAAACTCAAATGTTGCTCATGGAATTCTCCTCATTTCTTACCCACAAACGGCATATTTCAGTCTGTATTGTGGATGGTGTCATTACTAGCCTATCAAAAAACAAAACAAAAATGTAAGACTCAAATGGCCTTTCTACCCAGGGCTTGACCCACTGCACTTCAACGTCCTTCGCAGGACTTGCACTGAGCATATGGGACATGAGATAAGGTTTTTGTTACAGTGTCACTTGTAATAGCAGCTCAAAGAAAGAAGTTGGCATCTCCACTTTGCACCTCTCCAGCCAGTCTCCTGCGTGGGAGCTGTAGCCTCTTGTCAATTAACTCACTTTAATTGGTTTCTGTTTCTTCTCTAACTATGACCCTTTGGCCTTGCCTGCTGCACAGCACTGTATATTCTTAAGCACTGGGTTTATATAAACTTTCTATCAAAATCATCCCTTTGGAAGGGAAGATATGTGATAAGGAGTTTCAATACTTGTGCTATCTTTGTTATCTCTTGTGGCTCACAATAGAACCTGAATCATCATAAAATTGCACCATAAGTTTATTTTTTATATGATGAACATCTGTAAAAGAAGGATAAAAAGGAGCCAACAATTCTCCAACTGACTCTATATCTTTTTTCAAAAAAAAAAAAAAAAGATTGTCATGGATAAGAGTGCAAATTGTGCAAAAATGAAGTGATGCAACTTTTTTAGGCATAAACTCATCAACATAATTCTAATGAGTTATGGTCTTTGTCATGAGAAATGAGAAATCCTGTGGTCTCACCCTAAAGAACATTAAAAAAACATTACTGACAGGAAATTGAAAAAGTAATATATGTCTGAATGAATATGACAACTTTTTTCTGATAGAGCAGATAGATAAATGTCACATACAAGTTTCAAAATACATTTAATTTTGCCACCACAATGGATATTCTCTTCATAAAATATATATGAATCAGGTTTGAATCATAAAACTTGACTGTGATAAACAAATGCATATTTGATAACTTTCTTCTTTTTATTTTTTTTGAGATGCTCATTTCTTTTTTGAGGTTATTTGTTGTTTACACATCTTTTAGTTTTCATTTCTGAGTGAAGCAGCCTGGGTGACAAATCTTATGCACGTTGAGCCTGGATAAACTTCCTTTTTAATCTAAGGAATGGATTCCTTTTCTTTCGGGGGAGGGTTGAGGGGGAAGGTGAAGAAAGGAAGGAGAGGCTGGTAGATGCACAGACCATCATGCTAGACACCACTGAGTTTTCTGAGCATCATTCAGGATAGAGTGATGGATAAGAAATCCATGCAAGTATTTTCAGAGCACAGGGCTGGAGGAAGAATCATGGTAGACAGAGCACTGTCTTTTACATTTTCTTCCACTGACCAGCAACTCTCAAACTAGGGGCTAGGTTGTCCTTGTCCCAAGAGGTCAAAAAAAGACTCCCTGTTAAAAGCTACAGAGTAAATGGAAGTTTTAGGCTTTCAAGAAATGCATATAGCTTTGGAGGAAACAGGTAAAGAAGGGAGTGTCCTCTTCTTTTGCATTTTTCAGGCACAGATTCACTGGGGAAGCAGAAGGACTTCATTCTGTGCCACTGGAGCATGTCAGCATACTACTCGTCCTGACAGCATGAGGGCTTCCTCTCCCTTTTCAAAACAGGGACTACCTCAACCCTTTCTTTCTCCAGTACCCAGCACATCAGGCTTCTAGTCCTTGGCTGAGCTCTTGGAGCCTGCCCTAGCTCAAGTGCTCTTGGAGACCTTCATCAGCAATGGATGCAGTGGACTCTAGAGAAGGAAATCTATTATGTATCCAGAAGCATCCCTCGGGATTCTTGCATTTGAATCTATGTTAAAGAGTGAGGTATAATTACGTTTTACTACCTCATTTATTGATCTTTTAGTATAAATTCCTGCAGCATTGTGAGCAGAACTGAAAGACATTTTTTTCATTGCTGGCTTCTGATGGAAAAATGGCATTTAATCTAAATATAAAATGTGTCATTTTGACAAATTTTGTTCAGTAAAAATTTAAAGTACAGTGTCTGGGTAAGATTTCATTGTCTCATTTTTACATGTTCTGTTTGAAAATTTAGTGGGGTTTTTTTTCAAGTTTAGAAAGGTTAAAAAGAAAATGAAATATTTCAGTTTTGATCAGAATGGCTCAATCTGCCCCAAACAGTTTTTTCAGATTTATATTTAATTTTAAATTTAGCTTAAATTCCATTTTGAAGTGAAAACAAAAATGAAGTAACATAATCTCCCACTTTCTTTCCAGAACGACTCATGAGTCATCCACTTGGTTTGCATGGGGCTGCTACACTGGGTAGAATGGGTTCTATATCAACAGGGAAAAAGAGAGAGAATCTCTTCCGCTGAAACGAAAGCCTGAGATAACCAGTCCAAACCAGACTTAGGCTGTGCAGGGTACACTTTAGCCTGAGACCATTCATAATTTAAAAAGAACTATGGGCTGCAGCTAGACCCAAATATCAGCCTGTGCCGCGTTCAAGTCTCAGGGGCCATCGCATTCAGGTCAGTAGATTTACTTCTGATTTTCATTAGTAGAACTCAAGTCAGAGAGGAGCCTGATAGTATTATGCAAGCGTAGCTCCAAAGTGTAATGGAGTCCAGAGATAATTGGCATTATTATCAATGAATGAGAAGCCAAGAGATGAAATCTTCCTAGAAAATATTAACTGGCAATTGGCAGCAGAACCACGGCAGACCATTGAGTGCAGCAGAACCAGCAGACCATTGAGTGAAGCTCAATGGCTCTTGTAAATGACTCCTGGGATTCCAGTTATTCAGTCTGCTCCTGACTCGTAAGATCTACACTGTGATATAAGCCCAGACAGTTTTCTTTCCCTAATATTGGGAGCTAAAAAGATAGAGCTATTGTGTACATCAAGATCAAATATGTTTGCATACTAATGACTTCACCTGAACGAAAAGGGGGAAAAAAGGGTCCCATTGTGACTTGAGGGACTCAGTAGCATAGAGTTGTGAACAATAAATATGTTTATAGTGCTTAGTACACTCACTGTCACTATTTTGGGATATTGTGCTATCTTGGCAATTAATAATATTTCTTTTCTGTCTAGGCTCTTCCTCAAAACTTATTGGCACTGTTCCCGTATCTTTAAGGATTCAAAAGGATCAAAGAGCTTTCATCTTTTAATGCATTTTACTGTACTGTGCTCTGCGCAGAAGAAATATTGATACTGTTTCAAGGGCAGTTAATATATTCAGTTCTATCTCAGAAATGAGCACAATTCCTTGACTTATAAAATTGAAAATCTGCCATTACCCACAATTAAAATGTTCCATATAGGAATTATACTGTGGCATTTGCACTTCACTCATTCTCTTCTGCTGTAGTTCACATACACCAGGGAATCTTCTCCACTCTTGCTCCAAGATTTAATAAGAAGTGCTTTATGGAGGGTTCATATTACTGAGATGTCATTGTTTTTTTTAAAAATGCATTACAAAGACATTTGTAAGTACAATATGCATTTTGACAATACTTAAAACTAAATTTCCTTTTGCAGTTGCTATTTCCCCCTTTTATCTCAGCTTTCTTCTCCTTATAGAAGATTCCACCATTTTTAGTCTTATTAAATAATGTCTTGCTCCATGTATTGGTATCAGGAGTACTACTCAAAGTAAGGCAAAGCCTGAATGAAGGAAGCAACATCTGACGGTCCTTACTAATACTTTTAAATTTTCATATACTAAAGATATCTGTGGTTAGGTTCTCTAATTCTTTCAGGCAGTGAGCATAGTACCTCAATCCTCAAGCCTTCTTGCTTCATTTGGATCGTTTCATAGAATCATGGAATCGTTTAGGTTGGAAAAGACCTTTAAGATCATCCAGTCCAGCCATTGACCCTACTCTACCAGGTCTGCCACTAAACCATGTTTCCAAGCACCACATCTACATGACTTTTAAACACTTCTAGGGATGGTGACTCAACCACCTCCCTGGGCAGCCTGTTCCAATGTTTGATAACTCTTTCAGTGAAAAATTTTTTCCTAATGTCCAGCCTAAACCTCCCCTGGTGCAACTTGAACCCATTTCCTCTTGTCCCATCGCTAGTCACTTGGGAGAAGAGATCAGCTCCCATCTCACTGCAGCCTCCTTTCAGGTAGTTGTAGAGAGCAGGAAGGTCTCCCCTCAACCTTCTCTTCTCCAGACTAAACAATCCCAATTCCTTCAGCCGCTCCTCATCAGACATGTTCTCCAAACCCCTCACGAGCTTTGTTGCCCTTCTCTGGACACGCTCCAGCATTTCCACATTAAGATATTACATACCAGGAGAGAGAGGCTAAATCTGGTGGACTTGGCAGTGTTAGGTTTATGGTTGGACTCGATGATCTTAAAGGTTTTTTCCAACCTAAATAATTCTATGATTCTAAGGGTGGACTGGCAAAGCCAAGCTGTGGAAGTGCTCTGGATGTTCCTGGGGAGGAACATCTGGGGTAACAGGAGAAGAGAAAGGCTGTAGCTGTAACTGTGAATGATGTCCTCTGAACTTGGGAAGGATCTGGTTATTTAGTGCAATTCATTGAGGTCCACTGACACCCCAGCTGCCACAGTTGAAGAGTAAGTTGTGCAAAACAATAGCTCTAGGGAAATATTTAAAATAAATTGTAAGCATGAGGATCTCTTCTAGCATTATCGTTTCATTTTTTTCCCCCAGCTTGTAGTCATGTTCTTAAACATTCTCCACAGTATGTAAAAATGACCTTAATGTATTTTCCTTTTCTATTGGGAGTGTTTCAGTGATGATGAAGGTAAAGTAGCAACCCCTTAGTTCTTCCCTCAGGAAACTGTACTCCCAGTAAATTTTACCAGAAAGTGCAGCAGTATTGTCCCAGTTGCAAGTCTTGATAGAATGCACCACAGTCTTCAGTTATCTTAACTAAGAGGAACTATGAAAATATAACACATAGTTTTGTGGGGGTTTTTTTTAATGACAAGTAGGATTGTTGCTATTTATTGTCTACAGCACCACCATAATCATGACCGGAATCCTGTGCTGAGGCCTGGTTCTAACGTAAAAAAAAAAAATAAAAATAAAAATAGAAAAAATGGCCTGTCCAAAATAAAATTTAAGTGTAAGACAAGTGACAAATACACAGATGGAGAAGGGATCCTGGAAACAGCTGATCTCTGCCCTTGTCCTCCCCCTCCTCTAGAGTCAAGAAGGTAAAGGAACCCCTCACCTTTGGTTGTCTGCAGGTCACAATTGAAAAGAACAGGAGATCTTTTTAGAACTGATACAGAAACAACATGCAAGGACAGAAAATGTACAAAGTGTCTGTGATCCTCCACCTTCCACAAAACTGGCCTCAAGGATATGTGCTCTGCAGCCAGCGGAAGAGAAAGATGAAGTAGTTTGAATTCATATCAAAATACGTAAAGAGAAATTTCAGAGTGCCTGTCTGTATCAGGACCATGTTGCTTCAGTACAGTAGCAATGTAGGTGCTGGAGATGGGATTACCTCAGGTCCACTGTTGCTTTTAATAAGAAAATCATAGTTATTTAACTCTTCCTTAAGCAAACTTACGGACCAGCCCTGAATGAAACTGATAATTAAGTGGCATGTTCTCCTCACGTGTTCATAAAATGCACTCCCTTGCTATGTCTTCCCCAAATTTGAGAATAATTTAGATTAAAGTGTCATTTTTGGAGTATTTGTTTAGTTAGGAACATCTTGAATGTACAAAAATAAATCGATAGCCCTGAGAGGGACTCAAGTCTGTATATAAACTACCGCAAACAGATGTATTTTGGCCAATGGAAATGGAGCAGTAACTGAATGCTGGATATTCATCTCCAAATCCACAGACAGCTACCTTCTGAGTTAAGTGCCATTGCATCAGGAGAATGTTTTGTCCTGAGAAAGATGTTAGGACCAGTCATTTGTGGTAGATACCATCACATATACTAAGTATCAGTATTACAGAACTTATTATTATAACCGTGATTTGTATCAGATGGTGGCTGGAGTGGAAATTTAAGTCAAGCTGCTGAGATGTGAGCAGAACACCTTTCTTTCCCGTCTATCTGTCAGCTCAGGTGAAATGGATTAATGATGCATTTGATAATGTGAGATACTTTAGCCATTGTGCTTTCAAGCAGTGAAGCATATGCTCCCACTACTAACATTCAAGAAAAGAACCAGCTGAGGGTATTTTCAGTGAGATAGCCACGTTTGACATACCCCCCCACACACACCTTTATATGGTATCTTTTCTTGATAACTCTAAGGTAGCCTTACAAAAATTACTTAAGGCTCATAGGAGTACTGGCAGGGAGATAAATAGTATTTATACGAACATATTACAGATGATTGAATAGAGGACTGGAATTTTAGTGACTTTCCAAAGGTGAACTGATTGGCAGAGCATTGCACTGAACCAGCAGCCATACCAAATTTCACAAGGTAAGAAGGACTACGTCTAGCTTATATTTAGTTGGCAAATTTTCAATGAGGTATTGGTACTGAAATGAACAATCAACTCTCTGATAATTGTGTGACAAAGGGAAGTTACATTTGATCTCGGGAAGGATTTTTTTCCTAAAGATTCAGATCTAGAAACTTGGATTCATGACCACTTTCCATCCAAGAACTTGCATATGACCCATCTAAATTTTCCCATCTCCTTTCAGTGAAATGAATTTTTCCTTCTTGTCCTGAATGTCCGTGTAATTGTGCTGCATTACAACAAAATTCCACTTTATAGCCTGGAATATTTGTTTCCATAGTGATGATCCACAGTAGGGAGGTAATCCAGAATGGTTTGTTCCACTATAGTCATACTGGTGATTAGCGTTGTGGTTTATTCTCTGTAGTCTGAAAATCACTTGTTGAAGAAATGCATGCACTGTAAAATTTAAAAGTGTTTCAGTAGTATATTTGTCTGGCCAGGTGCAAAGGTTTGCACAGTTATTCACCTCAGCCTTGCCTTGAGCTTTTGTAAACTGTCATGTTAAAAGTTACAAGTCTTACTTAATTAAATGACCAACAGATCATCTAAAATCATAGAAATGTCATCTGAAGTAGGGCACGACTTTGTATTTAAAAGAATGTCTTGTTGCACAGGTGCAAGTTGAAGTGTGTCATCCATAGTCATTTCATCTGGGCAGCAAGCTCAGGATTTATAACAGTATTTGGAGAAACATGTTCGTATAACAACGATGTTGAGTATCATTGCTACCTATTGATGGCAATGTCTGTTAGCCTTCTTGTAGTGAATTTTGGCTAAATCTGAAATGATTGCATGAATCAACATGCCTAACTAATTTCACCTTTAAGAGTTACAGACTGAGAAATCTGGTGATCTCTAATAAATATTTTATATAGTGTATGTAATTTGATAGTGAGAAGATGAGAGTAGATTATTCAAGAATATATTGATGGCCTAGAAATTCTTTGACCTGTAATCTGATTTAAGAACTACGGTCCTAAAGATTGCATCTGAAGATTATTTGATGGTTAATGATTTCAGTCCAGTTTATCATGGAGAAGCGTCCAAGAAAACATACATTGGTATTCTAAACAGACAAGGCTAGAGTAAAACATCATTAAGCCATCAAAGTCATTTGTCCAGAATACACTTTCGTTTCCTCAGAAAATTTCATCAATTAAAATTAAAAAGAAAAATAACTCTTTGAGGGTTCCAAATTTAACATAAATTTGCAAGACCTTAATACTTCTGGTAGAATAACTTTCTCAGGAATGGCATCACAAGATGAAGCAGTGACAGCAGTGACTGCCTACTGAAGGCAGTTAAGAGCATGCCATCTTGTTAATCGAGCTTCGTGTCTGTGCAAAACAAGTTGAAAGGAGTAACCAAGAGAAAGAAATAAAAACAGAGCACCAAAAATTCTCCTGCTCACCCAGACACAGACATTTAACAGTAGTGTGTAACATCCCTTTTTTTAAAAGAGTAATGTTACAACTTGAAAAATTAAAACAGCACTGTTTCAGTGAGAACTGTTGTGGCAGTAGAGAACATTATCTTGTTCATATCTATGCAAGATTATGTCTCAATAGCAGCTCTTATTTAAAAACCACAGGATCAAAGAGGAATTACTAAACCCTGCTTCATTCTGGCTCCTGACCTCTAGATAGCATCTCTGTAGTAGGCCGGTACAGTGCAATACAACACCAAGTGGCAAAGCTAGTTCCAAACAAGCAGATGATGTCACCATAGTGTGGAAGCAACCTAATCACATTGGCACGCATTGTGCTTGGCCTAATTAGGCTTGCTGAGAAAGGGCGGTTTGTTTCCCAAGCTAGCCTTGAATGGCTCAGCATGGCACGTATGGCAAAGTGTAGGGATGCCTACATTTTCTTCTGCTGTGTGTCTAGTGTGTTAGATTCTGATACAGCTAAAAGCAAGTCCACTCTTTATGCTATGCGGGAGAAGCAGCAGTAAATATTTATATTATGTTAATGTTTAGAAGAGACAAACCTTGTTCTAAACGGTTTGTAATCTAAAGACACAAAGTAATGGTAGCGTTTGCAGATCCAGCTCATATACAAAGCTTTCAAAGGCTGAGAAATTTTATTTCAGACCAGAGATTTCTTGTCTCTGAGAGGCTTGATAATCAGTTGAGATTGAAATCTTCAGAGAAGCCAAAGTAACAATGATAATTCTGTAGGCAACTATGAAAAACTCAGACTGCATGAAGAGAAAATAGAGGTGAATGAATATTTACCAAAATATTTTCAGTGTAATTAAATCTAGAAATTCATGCTGGTGACTCAGTCACTTTGTATTTACTTCCTGAGAAAATGAGTACCATTACTTTTTGTTCTCAAGAGTATTTACAGAAAAAAAAAAGATACCAAAACCACACATACAAAAGTGTGTTTGCATGTATACACCCTGCAAGGATCTGCACGGCAACAGGAAAGCTGTGGTTTGGGAGGCAAGCAGTCAAATACTAAAACCAGTAAGTTGTAACTTCTTTTTGTGATTATCAAGCATTCTTAGAAATTATGGCTGTTTTGTCATAACAATTCCATTACAACAGTATTGGCTGTTTTGTCATACCATAATATCATGGATCTTTTGTGATAACAAACAAAAATATTGCTAAAGTATTTTATACAAGGCATCCATCAAATAATTTTAAATAGTGAACACTTTCATAAGAATCTAGCTAGCTGATTTTCAGAAATGCTCAGGACCTGTAAATGTAATTAAAATCAACAGGTGCTTTGCTTAACTCAGAGAACTGTGACCCCTAAGGTTCTTATGCCTGACTTAATTCTTGATTTTAAAAGGAAGCTAAATCTGATAAGTAGATTGCTTAGAAAGAACAATTCAGCAGACACTCAACATAATTTTTAATCTTTAATTTGGTAATTATATATATTTAGACTTTTGTAATGAGAAAATGTTCTGTTGTGTTATTCGGGATGTTTGATAAAAGAGACATTCTTTTTTTGACCGTATACATGCCCCTGCTAATGGAACATAACAGTATTTGCTTGAGAAAAATTTCACCACATAGTTCCTACAGTGATGATAAATAAAGTTCTGTATAGTTTGATGTTAGTATACAAACATTATTTTCTAAAAAATAAAGCACTGAGAAAGGCAGAATGTCGGACTCGATGTCCCATTATGATACTTACAAACAATATACCATCCAGTATATGATATATGAACAATACTTAACCTTGAAAATTATAATTCCTTACATGAAATGGTGACTCAGAAGTACAGTTTCGTAGGTGCCTGTTTCTAGTATCACTATTTGATGCCTTGTTCTCAAAATAGCATTTTGTTTTGCCCTTTTTTTTTGAGGTCTCATTGGGAAATATAATGCAGCAAAGGAAATTTACAAGCTTTGCATAAATTAATATTGCTTTTACTTCAAAAGACAAAGGCAGCCTTAGCCTCATCCTGTCTTGAGGTTCAGGAATCATATTGTTGTTACTCCAAAGAATGAGATGGAGTAGCATTTCTTTCAGAAGTAGTGTGCAAATGGAGCTTGTATTCATGCTTCCAGTTTTTCAGTGAGTAGATTGGTAGTATGTGTAGTATAGTGTATGTAAATAGCTGGGTTTATTGATATTGGTAGATAATAAATCATATATATATAAAAAAGTAAAAATATGTGTCTATGTGTTTATAATTTATATAGGTAGTATATATATGTCTGTATGATTAAGAAAGGGGCAGCTGCACAGAGGCGAAACAATTTGTGCAGAATCTCATTATTCTGTCCTTTCTTCAGTCATTTTCTCCTTAGATTATCTCCTTAAAGTAACTCATGCTAATACAGTGACCATACAAGAAGGAACATATCTGTGAACAGAAGCAGCTTCTGAAGGAAATTTGCAAAACTGTAGAAAATGAACCAAACCATAAACACTGTCCTGTGTACTGTAGGTGGTATGACTGCTGGGGTTAAAATAGCTTTTGGCCCTGTAAAACGAGAAAAAATAAGTTTAAATGTACCAGCATCATACCACAGAAGCCAAAATGAGCTTTCATTTCAGATTATATTCTGAGGACTAGAAAATGAAGATAAGTGAAGCATATTTAAATCAGCAAACATTCACTCAGTGATTTTTTGGCTCACTACATAAAAGTAAGACTTTCATGCATTCTATTCACCGTTTGGGATGTTAAATTAGCTTATATGTATATGGTGGTTCGCCTCATTTAACTGAAAAATTTTTCTGTTGCTCCTTTTACTTTTTCCCTGTCTCTTTATTTTATTTTTATATTGTTCTTCTGTTGTTCTAAACTGAATAATTAACCTTCAATATTTAAAGGGCTGTAACACTGGTAAAATCAGAGGGATGTTCATTGTCATGATACTACTGAAAAAACTTAACGTTTCCATTCCATAGTTAAAAAGGTTTTTCAGATGCAATGGCACTATTTGCTTTATGTCAGCCCTGGCTGACAGTAGAAACAACCTAGTGCAGTCAGTCTTTGATTTTACTTAGCCTTTCCACAGCAGAAACAAAGGCAGTTGTTGAACCATCCATTTGGCTACAGTTTGTGATATTCCTTTGGTTGTGCTAGGAAAACAACGAAGCAAAGGAGCATCCCTGTTTCTGATGAGGCGAGAGTGGGAAGAACTTAATAAAAAACAGTTGTATGCTTCACTTTAGAGTATCATAGTAACTTCACCTAATGTCAAAACACAACTGGTTTATTAGGAGCCACAAGAAAAGACTCACTGCTGGGAAATCGCCAATTAGTCCTTCATGCAGTTATGCAAAATCTAGTTTTTTTATCTGCATCGCAAATGAGGCTACAATTAGACATTTATCGCCAGAAGTTCTGAGCAGTCACTCAGCTTCTGCCTGCAGTTTCAGCCTGTGAGTTACAGCGAAATAGTCCACAAAGGCAATTAAACATGAAGATGTGTTGTCAGTCAAGAAAGGATAAGAATGGATTATTTTTTTTAATGTTATTCTTTCTTAAGGATCAGTTGTTTAAAGGATCATTTTTAAGGGATCAGATGTTTCTCAGTTTATCAGTGCTAGGACATTACCCTGCCATTGCAGGTAATACTCACAGATATTGTTGATATGCTGAAGGTTTGGGATTTTTCCCTCTGTGGTCAGCTCCATTCCTTGGGATTTTACCTTCACTTTAATTGTGTGCTTATTCTTTCACTGCAGATGAATTTACAGTTTGCAGGACTATGTAGGCAAAGACTGCTGAGCCCATAGATGGTATGTAGGAGCAGATCAACAAATTAACTTCATGTGCAAGCCAAGTCTTACAACTTTATTTCACATAAAAGTTGTCTTGGCAATGGCAGATTCAAGTGGTGAGATATGAGAGGCCTGATCTCAGAAATCTTGAAATCCTATGATGCTAAAATGACACTAAGAGGTTAATCAATGGAAAATATTCAGATGCTCTTAAAAATCACCCTGAATTTCCTTTGAAGTCAGAAACAAATAATTGATTTTTAAAATTTAGTTAACATTGGTAAGCATAAAAAACTAAACATCTGCAAAAACTGCTCTCTAAGCACCTCAAGATGCAACTGATGTATCTATTAATTCATAAACAAAAATGAAAGAATCTTACTGAATACTTGAAGTGAAAATCTGACTCCACCAAGGCTTCTGGCAACACTCTGTCACTTGAATAGGGCCAGGTTTACAGTCCTGGTGTTTTAATTAGAGGTGGACCAAAGCCCTGTCTCTGTAAAAAAGCTGAGGTCTGGATTTACATTAAATATCTCAGTACGATTTCCAGTGTCACATCTGCACTACATTATGTACCTATATCTGGAACCTGTACCTCAGACCGATACAACCAGGTGTAATCTATGTTAATCAACAGTGCTCTGCAGATTACTGTGCCTGACTCCCTTAGAGGTTATGTAGCATTGACAAGGGGGTCCCTTTAATTAACCCTTGGACTTTCAAAACTGTCTATTTGTTGTTTTACATACCACACCTGTTTTGCAACTCCTCTGTGAACACTTAGTGCTTGCTTTCAGTTGTATGATGTATAAAAGAAATCGTTAAAGTCACGTGCACAGTATAAAAAAACCCAAAACTTTTTAAATTATGTTTCTGTAGCATGAGGACTGTTAGGGATGTGTTTGTTTTCTCAAGTATGTGTTTGACAATTGGGATTGTTTATGAATTTGAGTCCAAATATTGACAGAGTAAGAAGCCTGTTCTGTGTCTCAGAGAAGCTGTGAATGCCCCATCCCTGGACCTGTTCAAGGTTGAGTTGGACGGGGCTTCAAGCAACCTGATCTAGTGAAAGATGTCTCTGCCCATGGCAGAGGGGTTGGACTAGATGATCTTTAAAAGGTCCCTTCTGACTCAAACCATTCTGTGATTGTGTGATTCTATAAGTATCTCAAGGGATAAATCCCTGTCACATGCTATTCCTGAACTGTCCTTGAATATAATCTGAAATAACAGTAGTTGCTTGAAAGGAGCAACGCCTCCCCACTAGGGAAATCACTGGCAATTAAATAGTCTGTACTGTGTGGCACGCCAGGGTCTCAAGCCCATGGCATGGTCTTGTTTTATTTCTTCAGAAAATTTAAATGTATTAAAACCATAAATTGTCTTCAGAAAGTGCCAGCTTTTGTGATATTTTAACAGGACAGATTAGCAAGGCCCAGGATGAAATTTCATACTAAAGTTAGAGGCAGAGGGATCTGGTCTAGCATCAGGACAGTCACACAAGGTTTGAGGAGCGGATCCAGTTTCAGTACTCCTCCCTATGTGTGAATCAGGGAGCTGTTAGGATATTTAGGGGAGGGTACTTGGAGAAGGGGGAACTTGAAAGGGGAAATTTGAATCTGGATCTAGCCCTATCAACAGGGCTAGAAACAAATAGAAGTCTTGTTTTTAACCAGACAAGATTTTACTTTATTTTGGTATAAAATTGAAAAAAATCTTGACATCTCAGTAAGTTTCAGAAAGTGGGAATACTCTTTCCCATTCAGATTTACCCTTGGCTCCTACGGTAACAACTGTAAGGGCATTTGTTCATTTGTCCTTCTGGAACACCTCTCCCAGCTATGTTTTCCCTACTCTGTTTCTGGCTGTGTACATGTACAGCACACCATGTACAGAATGGTGTGACACACATTAATACATATAGATAGCCTTCTGCTTCTGACCTTACAAACTGTCCACTTCAGCACTGTCATTCTATAAAATGTCCAACTGCAGTCCAAGAAATGCATTTTAAATGTGAATGCAAACATTTCTATTACTGATAACACCAGCGCAGCATTTTTTGCTTTGCTGGGATTAGGACCTTGATAGTTAAAGTTACATTGGAGTAATGACACTCCAAGGTCGCATCCTTTACTGACATGGCAGAGGAAGAAGAGGCCTTTGCTATGTTTCTGCTGATAAAATTAAGAAGGATTATTCTTTGTGTTTGGTGAGATATTTTAGAAGTGAAAGAATATATTTGTGACCCATAAATATTTTAGGTCACCGAAAACTGGGAGAAATTTACATGTTGCACTGCATGAAAATTGTATTTAATACACACTGAAAGTCAGATTTTAGAAGACATCTGAAATCTGATAATGATGTAAATAAATGTCTCCCTCCTCAGTGAACAGCCATCTTCTCACATGAACAGTAAAGCAGCTGCAGTTCAGCTGGGGACACCTTAAAAAAAAATATAAAAGTACTGTGATCTGCAGAGAGAAACTCATAGGCAATTCCAGCTTAGAAGGCTAACTCTCCAGATCACAACCTCTGCCTGAATATGCTCCATCGTGCTTCACTTTCATGCTCAGTAAAATGGGGGTAGTAATCTTTGTTGATCTGTCTACCTTTTAGGAATGCATTAAGAACTTAAATGATATCTTTACAGTGTTTTGAACAGTTTTGATATATGCAGCTCTTACTATACGGCTTAGTAGGTGGGCTTGCCATTTTACAAGGTCCTCCCACAGGAGAGCTGTCCTGCTTTTCTTTATGGTTCTGTGGTCTTCCCATCCAAACTTCTAACTGGGCACGTTTGGTAAATTGATGATGACTTCAGTGCTTACCACTTGTTCGCTGAGCTGCCGTAGCTAGCCGAGTGCACTCTTTTCACTCAAGGAGTTGGTTTAAGTGGTCACATTGTACTTCACAGTTGAGCCTACCTAGAGGCACACCATTGGGCTGTCACTTGATTGAGTCGTATCTTAGCCTAATAATGGAAGGAAGAGTGTGATCCTCTGACGAGAGCCTCATGCCCCTCCAGCTATGCCTGAGTTAGTTGGATATCACTGTATGATGCTTTCTTGAAGATAGATTTTCAGGAGTTGTTGTGTATCACCTCTGATGATTTAAATATGCAGGGGTCTTCACAGATCCCTGCTGTTCTTCACAAAACAGTTCATACATGCATCCTTTGTATATCTTTAGCAAGACATTCAGAGTTGTTCCTCTAGTTTTGCGCTCTCAGAAAGTAATTTAGTGGTCTGCCCACAAAGCCACAGATGTTTTTGCTAAACAATTATTTTGGAGCTCATTTTACAATGTATTCTACAGTTCTCATTGATATAATATACATTAATTGTTGAAATCAGTAGGAATTTTATGTGTTTGGTTTGCGGACAAATTTGCCTTCAAGTTTCATTAGAAGCACTTTAGCCTGTTTTCATGAGGAAACTAGTCTTATGACTAGTGTTGTCTATCCTTCTCTCCCTCTTTCCATCCATCCATGTCTCCAAACCTACCTAATGGCTTTGAAACAGCTGACCAATTTCAACAAAATTTATGAGAAATAGAGATCTAAACAGATGATTAAGATCCTAAATGGAATGAGAATCAGCAGATAGACTGAGGAAAGCTACCCTGTTACTATCCCCACTGAGGAGAAAGAGGGAGAACTCAGACATAATCCACCCTATTTCTCAGCAACTAAGTAGGTCTACACGAGTCACTGTATGTGATAAGGGGCAAAGGGCAACTGGGATTATACTGGTGGGGGTCCACAGGGACATGCAGTGTGGTGGATGTTGAGGATAAAGAGGAGGTAGCAAGGCTGCTGGAGAGGGAAGACTGGAAACCTTACAATGGGATAGAAGTTTTCTGGGGGGCTGTGATAGAGAGTCCCAGGAGACATGGTGAAGGAAATAGGAATGTGGTTTCCATTTATTTTTTTTTAACTTTTCCTGTTGCAATAATCCTATGACTCTAGCTTAGTTTGTTGTTGTTTGCAGGGGGAAAGAAAAAGTTTGGTTCTATTCGCAAGTTTAATCGGAAGTTTGTTTCAGGTGCTCTAATACTTGTGAAAAGAGTCTTCCAACAGAGTAGCTTTCTTCAGCCTAGCGGCTTGTTGATTGATGAGCTTTCCTGCAGTATCTGTTTGACATCTCATCCTAATATTAGTTTTACAGGCACGTTCACATTTTACAAAATCTGAGATGTCACAAGTGTCTCCTTCTGCAAGTACTTACCCCAGAAATGTTAGCTAAAATGTTTTATCTAACAGCAGCCCTCCTGTTGTGTTGTACTACTTAGTTGTCATCCAAAAGCAGCTGCATTTTTATGAACGTATCTTAATAAGCCATGTCCTGAAAGGCACTAGCATCTCTTTTTCCTCCCTGACATCGCATGAGAGTAACAGGTGGTCATCTAGAGTACCAGGAATCAGTAAATCAAGGAAAATTACATAAGCACCTCGGTTCACAGTTAATAACATTGTGCGGATGAGTTGTAGAAAGCAAGACAAACAGGACTGACATTTGCATCTATTTCACTCTGTGTTCAAATGAGAGGTGGGAACAAAGCATCATCCAGGGGCCAGAGCGTGGCCTAGCATTTGTTTCATGTGCTCTCAGCCGCAGCAAATTCGTTGGGGAGACAGGGGACAGTGGCAAAACTTACAGGTGGTACGCGATGTGACAAACGAGTTTGAAAGTCCTCACCACCTCAGTAAAAGAACTGTTGTTTCCCACCTTTAGCCTGTCATATCTGTCTCTCTGTGCTTATTTCACTTAAGGTTGATTTAACGTGCATAAAACAAATAATTATGTGTGGCAAGTATATGCAGCGTGTGTACATTTTCCCTTTCTGTGTCATTTTCTCCAGATTATTGGAACAATCCCACTGATGCCTAATCCAGTCCCCTCCAGCCAAGCGGCAGGTGGAGCTCAGGGACTTCAGGTGCAGCCGATAACTCCACAGTTATTGACCAACGCCCAGGGTCAGATCATCGCTACCGTCATCGGCAACCAGATACTCCCAGTGATCAATACCCAGGGAATAACACTATCGCCGCTCAAACCAGGCCAGCAGGTAATGTGTCTATAGCCTGAATGATTATCAAAACAGACGCGCAGACATCTTCTGCTCCTCGGGGACTCTTTTATGGCCTTTCTAAGAACTCCCACTTCTTTATAATTTTTAATAACAAAATATTAATTCTATCATACATAGTATATTGGCGCATACTATATATGTAGTTATAATATAATGTCATATTATATAATGTATACTTTCAAGGGTTATCTAGTTATTCTTTTTTTTATTTTAAAGGTCAATATAGGGCCAAATGAGAAACCTTCTGCCGCAAAAGCATAGCAGGAATATGAGACAGGAGAGGCCTATCTGGCCTGTAAAGCTCAGTTCCTTGCTTAGTGATCACCTAGTAGACTGAGGTTTGAAATGTTTTGGAACATGGAGAGGAAAAAAAGAAAAATACAAAAACTTATTAGTCTTCTTCCCTGGAAAATCAGATATGATTGTGCATATTTGCATAGGTAGAAACTATTTTTAGGGAAATTATTATTCAGTGTAAGGCACCAGGTAGTTCACAGACTTCAGGATGGGTGCAGGAATTTCAACGAGGTCCAAAAAGATTTCTGTAGTTCCTTTTACGTATTCTAAAGTGAAATTCATTGGTTTTGTCTACAACTGTAGAGCAAAGAATTGTAGTGCCACCTTTTTTCCCTGAAAGAGAGGAAATTGGGGATGGAAAAGACATCCAATGTGATTACCAAAAAGGTACTTTTAAAAGTGTCACTCACTTAAATGTTCAGCTTAGCATTCCTATTGCTGGTAGTGCTTGTTTGCTAGTCCTACCTACACCTCCAGTTGCAGGCAGCAGCCTTTTGTATGTTTCTGAGAATCCCAGGGTGCCCTGAACTCCAAATTAATTTTTTTTTTATTTTTTTTTATTTCCAAATTTAGAAGTAGAGAGCAAATGGATGTCTAAGGTGAATTTTTTGTTTGTTTTGAAAACGTTTCGCATCCAAGTGGTTACATACTCTTTTTTCCATTCTGTCCTCTGTGGTATCTAGCAGAGGCATTTCCAAAGCACTTGTCATTTATCTAACTCTATTTTCTTTAATGGAAGCCGACTTACACTACTGGCAAGTGCTTTTGCAATTGTTGCGTGTATGCGGTTTCAAACAAAACGGGATGTATGGGAGGGCAAGCTCTGTGTTGTCCAGCACGGGAAAGCCTGACAATGGAATAAGAAACTCAGCAGTTTATATTTGTGTGTGGGGTGCGGTATTTCTTCTTCAGTCAGTCCCCTGAAGAGATTAGATCTTTCCCTCCTTTATGGGGAAAGCTCTCAAAAAGCACAGCAATCCTGAGATCCCATTCAAAACTCATGAAATTTAGAAGTAAAGAAGAGGATAGGGGTCCTGTATTATTCCCTGAGACCTTCTCACCTGCAAAGCAACACGGCTTCATAGTCCTGCAGCAAAGCAACCTCTTCCAGGCAACATCCGCCAGTCCTATCGGTGGGTAGAGAGGGGACAGACATGGGACCTTTCTCTGCAGAGCTTGTGGCACTGGGCTCACATAAAGGGATGAACTGCTGCTGAAGGCTGCAGCTTGCTGAATGAGCAGGGGTTCAAAGTAGAAAGTCACTGTTTAGCCTTATCGTTCACCCAACCTGTGTGCTGGTGTGCAATGAATGGCTGGCAGAGACTGTCAGTCAGCAGAGCTCTGGTTATGTCCAAGAGCCAAAGATGTGCCCCATATTTTGTTGGTCTGCCCAGCAGTGCTATGTAGGTAGAAAACATTATTTTGCCAAGATCAATTTTGCAGGGTCCAGCCTGTGCCTCTCACACAGACTCTTGAGGTCCGAGGGATTGCAGGAAGGCCCACCAAACAACACAGAGCCTCCTAACCTACATCTGTTGGAGCCTCATCAAGACAGTATTTTTGATCGGGGAGGGCGACGGGGGGGGAAGTAGTCCAAATACTATATGAAAAAAATAGTACACGTTATCGTTTTTACAGGAACCACAGAAAATTATTTCTATGTATTTGTGCTCCCTCTACTGGCTCTTCTGCTTTCACTGAAGAAGTCACAAGAAATTTTGCTATTGATTTCAGTGGGAGCAGAAAAGAAGTATGAAAGCCAGATTCCTCATAGGAGTAATGCTGATGGACAGTCAAAAGCAATTGAGCTAGTACTATACAAACTGCCACATCATTTGAAAAGTAAGTAGAATTACACAAAATATAAGGAGATCCTGAATTTATCTTATTGCCTGGGTAGAGACTTAGCGAAACTGTAGTATTTGGCTAATGATAACATATTTAGTCATAAGTTAAAACCTTGTTTTCAGAAGAACTGAGTGCTCAAACTCAGAGGGCTCAGCAGGAATTCAAAATATTTTTGAAAATGGTGTCACACAACATTTGGTGTCTTGTAACTTGATGAAAGAAGCTTTAGAAGGGGGAAAGAAGAGTACAAGACAAGTCTGGGAAAAGGTTTGAGAATGTCAAAGAGAAATAAATGAGGAAATAAATAATGTAGTAAAATGTTCCAGTTGCAGATGATCCTAGTTTAACTTTCAACTTCTCACTCCCTTGGAAACTAAATACTGCAGGAGAAAGAGGTGCAAGCGATGATAGTAAGCTGCTGCTTGTTAGCTGAGTCACAATAATTGAACCTGTGTAGCCTGTTTCACTTGCTAAGAATGCATGCTCGTGCTTACTTTTTGCCTGAAGACTGAAGAATTAAATGCCTCAGCTATTGTTTTTAGTCAGCTTTACTTAGGTAGACTACATACGTTATTTATTCATACAACTTTTTCAAACTTGACACACTAAAACCTCAATGTCTCCTCATGGAAATGAGTTCATAGATTACTTGTGCAGTGTAAAGCAGCGCTTCTTTTTCTGTGTTGTAAATAGGTTGCCTTTTAACATACACAAGCAATTCCTTTTTAATCCTAATCCTCTTGTTTTTGAGAATAAATAGATGTTTCTGATTTATGTTCTTTAAACAACCCACAGTAGGGATTGTTCCTCCTTAAATTACACTGAGTAGTTAAAACTTCAGTGTTTTCACTGTTTTCCAAGATTTTGATAATCTAAGCAGCATCTATGCACACACTGAGAATTCTCCTAGACATTGTAATGGCTTTCTAAAGCAGGTAGCTGTTTGCACTCCTGTTGTAGTCTGTGTCCTTTTTATCTGTGTTCATAAACAAGTTTTTCTTTGCCTTTAATAATTTTTTACTGCCCATCTCCCAACCATTTCAATTTCCACACTAATCTTTTCAAGATCTTGTGGTCAGAACTGAATGCTATGATCACAGTGAGGATTCATCACTCTTTTACATACTAACATTATAATATTTTCAGCACTATTTTCTGTCTTTATCTCAATACAGCCTAACATCCACTTTTTTCTAACTATCTCTGCTCATTGAGCAGGTTTTTCAATAAGCAGATATATCCACCATGATACATCTTTGCTTCCCTGATTGTTACCATGTGAGTCACTAAAATGGTTCCTTTTGATGTGAATGACTTTGCACCTATCTGCTCTGTGTTTTATCTGTCATAATGCTCCCCTGACATGTCGTAAACAGGACCTGTAAGTTGTTCATGGTATCCTGTACTAACTTAAGAAATTCACGTGTTCCTCCTGCTGATTCAACCGTTGTTCACCATCTTTTCTTGCTGCTTGCTAAAACCATTCAAAAAAATTCGGTATAAATCCTTTAATCTCTACTTGTAGTCTCCTTTCTTGAAAAATGGCAATTTATTTCCTAATTTTATGTTTCTTGCTTTTTTAAGCTGTTTATATCTCATAATAGAAGAGTACCTTAACTTCTGTACTTCCTCCATGCCTCTCAGGAGGGATTTTGTCAAAATCCAGGTTGTGTGGCTAAAGAGCAGATGAGTTTGTTGTAAGAATTTGTTAGCGTTGTCATTTGCTATCAGATTTTAAAACCTTGTTTTAAGGTGTTCATTCATATCTTTAACAACACTTGTTAACACCAACAAAACTGACAGAAAAATTTGAGCCATGAATTGGAGTCTTAGGAAATTTAGGAAAGGATTCACCTTGCTTAACTTAGTCATAGAGCAGTTAGGTATCTGGTGGAAGCTAGTGAACTAGATTTCCCATAGAGGCAAAGAGACATAGACAAGAAGACATACGCATGTCCAAGGGGCAACTCAAGCTGTCAAAATAAAAAAATTTTTAGATAGGTTGAATCTCTAATAGGTATCTTAAGGTAACTATTGTCCCCATTGATATGAGGGAGCGAAGATAGCTATTTTAGAATAGACAAATAATTCTTAAATGAGTGAAATTAGGTAAGAAGAATCTAGCAGCCAGTGATCACTGGGGTTCAAAACACATTCTAGTTTATGAATTCCTTAAACAGCTTTCCTTTTATAACTATTTGCTTTCCCACTGCACACAGAAGCAACTTCTACACATTATATTGTTCTCCAGTGTACCTCATCATCAGGTTCCCCTCTTGCTGTTGTCTGGCTCTTTCCTTCTACATACTAGATTCATTAAATCAGACCTGTAGTCCCAGTTGTCCTCAGCCTTGTTTTATCTACACTGCCTGCCAGAACTTTTCATATTTCATCGTGTCTTACAGCACTACCAGCTTTGGGCTTCTGCCAACTCTAACACAATAAAACGAGCTACTAGGCAGCATTTTCTTATGTAGTCAGTTCCCCATCTTCATCGACATTGGCTATCATGCTCCAGATAAACTGCTGAAAAGACATAGACAGCTCTCAGATGGGTCTGTGGTCATTCTTGTACATCTGCTTTCCAAATTTCATGCCAAATGTTTTCTTTCTGCAGCCTCAACCTACCACATACACCCTATAATCTCATTGTCACAACTCCATGCAATCCCTTGTTTTCCTCTTCTGTTAAAATCTAACCAGCTCTCATTCATTTTCTCCCTGCGATGCTCTTATTGCTTTGATGGTGTCTTGTTTTATGAGAAATATACTCTTCTTTCTCTGTGTCTGAATATAGCCACTAAACCATGTTGTCTCCATCCAACTTTGTTTGCTTTTTTATATGACTTTCAGTGATGAGGGTGACATTTTTTCTCACTTCTTTCTCTTTTCCTTTACCATCAGCATTGCATAATTCCATTTCATCCATGGATAAAATTACTAGATTTTTGAAAGTCAAGATTACGAGAGTGTTCACTAGTACAAGTGACTACATCAGACTTTCCTTGCCACAGCATGAACACTTGACTTGTAACTTACGTCTCTTACTGACCGGTTTTCTTTGTGGTATCTGCATTTGTAGGAATAGGATATCTCAAAAAAGTCAATATAACTGCACCACACCACTGGGAATAAGAAGATATCACTACACTAACTGTGTCATTCTAAGGAACTGAGGCACAGAAAGAGTAAAGTGCTGTTCATTGTTACTGTTACCTTTGGATTATGCACTTAAGTACACATTTAAGTCTGTTACTGTAATACAGACTTTATATAATTTCTGATGGGGGTCAGAAAGATGACTGGTGCGCCTGATTTGCATATAAAATTGTATCTTCTACAGAAGCCCAGCTGTGTCCTCAACCTCATTTAGCAAGCCCAGAGACCTTCAATTACAGCATATACTTTGAACGTAGTTCTGACCCCACAGAAGGGCTTAAGAACTTCAGCAGATGCTGTCAAAGTCCTAGCCCCAGCTATGTCCACAGCACACTGGCACTTCTTTGCTGTAGTCTTCATTTTGAGCTGAGTATGTGCACAGCCTTTGTGAACCCAAAGAGCTTTTTTTATGCTAGTTTCCAAATGTACCTATTCTGTCAGTCTGAGACCCTTTATACTATACATACTACACTATATTACACTATATTGAGAGAGAAGATATTTATTAAGCATCAAATAGCTTCCATATTCAAATTCATATATTCACTTACTTGAATTTAGTTGAGTAAGCTAAATTACAGTGATGGGGTACAGTATTTGGGCCACAGTGGAAATATTCTGGCAGAATTGACTGTGAAAGTGATCTGGCATGAAGCGTGTGGATATGCGTAGTAACTTATTCTCTCCATTTGCTAGAAAATTTAAGAAAACATTTTTGAAGCCCATGCCTGGCCATGGAGTATGAATGGGTTTGAAGACAGGCTTCCTCTGCCATGGTGCTCTCAAATCATGCAGTGGCCACAGCACACCACCATTCTTTCTCAAAAACAAATGTATGGCACATTTTAGGAAACATAGGCAGGGCAGAGAACACCTTTTAAAGGAAAAATGGAAGCACAAAATGCTTAAACTACAACTTCTGCAAGGCATTACTGTGACATTTCAAAGTGTTTGGGACTGTCTTTTTGTATCAAGGTATTTATTTTTCAGCACCTTCCATGGACTTTAGTCTTTACTACAGCTAATGTCCATATTTCCCAGGAAGAGCTGACTGACATCAGAAAAAATTGAAAATCTTTATTTGTATCATAAAGGGGATTGTTTAAAATGTGTTTCTTGTTCTTTGTGCCACTCCTCTTAGTTTCATCTTTTCTGCCCTTTTTGTTATACTTCTTTCTCACCTCTGTCTTCTCTAATTTGTTGTATTTCCTCGTCTCTCAGATTTCCTTTTCACTGAATCATAGGAAAATAGGACTGGAAAGGACCTGAGGAGGTCATGCTGTCCATCCCTTCCCCCTAGGCAGGATCAACTGTCCCTATATCATTCTTGACAGATGTTTGTCTAACCTTTTCTTAAAAACCTTCGGTGATGGAGGTTCCCTGACATCTCTAGGCAACCTAGGCCACTCTCCTTAGCACTAGAAAAGTCTTCCTGATGCCTGGCCCTAGCCTCCCTTACTGCAACTTAAACCCATTACTTTCTTCTCCTTTCCATTAGGGCCATATTTTGCCCTTGCTGTTTGTCCAGACTTTCTGTAAAACCAGTAGCAGTTCTGTTACGATACAGGGCAATATTCTCCGAAAAGTTTGTACTTTCTTTCCACTTAGTTTCTTTCTCTTTCCTTACTTTACGCAAAACACCTTGTTACTCTATCACTATCATGTAACCTTCTGGATGCATGGAACAACATCCCTTATCTCATAAGAAGACCTTAACACAGGACTCCAGTCAACCATCCCAGGTGTAGGAATATCCTACAAACATAATTTATGAACAAAATTTAGTCTTACAGACCTAATTCATTCTTCGCCTCTGCAATTCTCAATCAATACTACCTTTTGACAGCAGCATGTAAAACTGATGTAAAAGAAATAAGAATCAGTCCCTTTGCATTTTTCAGTTTATTATAAAGTATTATGCTGCACTTTATGCTTCTCATATTCATCTTACTCCTCTAGCTGTAGTGTGCATACATATATTCCTGCCAGATACTGATCAGTGTTGCATACAGTCATCATTCTCGGCGTGTCTACTACATCCACCTACACAGAATGGCACTTACAGCAACTGCTTCTGTAATTTCTCTGCCTCCTTCTGTCTTTGGATGGAAAATGCACAACAGTCATAAATATAATTCATATCATATGAACGTGTCTAAAATTGGGAAAAGTCAGCTATTGCAAGTTCGAATTGATTCTGTCATCTAGAATCTAATTCATAATCTAATCATCGCCTCTCCTTAAGGCTATTTCTGGAGTGGAAATTATAGTGGATGAAAAGAGAGAGAGTATTTTAATGCAATTTCATGACATAGATAACTATCATTGTTCTTTAAGCAGGACATTTACAGCTTAACCGTCGTGTCTGTAAAACAGGGGGTGTGCTGAAAATTATGTAGGGAGTTAGAGATGGAATCCTCCCTCAGTCTCTGGCCAGGCCTTAAGGTGACTTTTCAGCCTCTCCAACTCCATTGCTCCCTTTTCCATCATAAGCAGTGAGTTAAAAACCAACAATCTGTAAAGAGCCCTTTTATATTGCTATTACACCTAAGGTCACTGTGCATCCAGACTTCACTAGCCATATCCCTTTTTACCCAGCCAAATTTTGAGAATTTCTTACATTTGCCCAAAGATTTCTGTGCGTCTGACAAGTAAACTGCCAAGCTTCCAGGTATCCCAGTTATTTGAAAAACACGTTTGCAAATGCATTGTGCAATACATGTGCAGAGAATCAAACATTTCCTAAACTTAACCAGCATACTGTGCATGTGCTACGTAGTGACTGTGGCTGTATGCATGCTTTGTATGCACAACTGGAGAATGTAGAATGCCCTCTCATTCTGGTGCTTCATGGAAGCTTCAGATTTATTGCGTACATGCTCAGCAGTTGAACTCTTCAGGGACTGTATGTGTAGCATGGCTGGAAGATGTTGGATTTGCCATCTGTGTCTTACATGATCATGTATTTCTCCCTGAGAAATACTGATGGCAAATAGCATAGAATCATAAAAAGTTAAGGCTAGAAGCTCAAGGTTCAAGAGGTTATCCAGTCCACTCTGCTATTCTCAGGTGGAGTAGCTATTCCAGTATTTTTCTAACTTGCTCCTGAACACTCTCATAGGAACTCCATGGGTTCCCCCAGCAATTTATGCCAGTGCTTCACTGCCTTGTTAGACAGCTTTTCCCAGCATCTAATTTGAATCTTCCAGGTTATTTCGCCTCATTCTGTCCACTATAGAATGTAAGACAGACTCATACTCCCCTCTTTTCATTAGCTCTGCCTGTGTTTGAAGCCAGTATCATATCCCACTTTGTCTTCCCTCCTTTAGATTAAACATGACCAGTTCATTCTAGGTGTCTTCATAGGCCTCAGGTAACTCCCAGGCCTTCAGCCACTCTAATCACTCTCTGCCAGTGGGTCCACATTTTTTCTGAAGTGTAGCATCTGGCTGTGGACACAGTGCCCCCCCTGCAGAGGTCTTTCCAGTGCTTAGTAGAAAAGAAGATTCTTCACACGCGCTGCAGACATCGTTCATGCTTACACAGCTCGGTATGGGAGTTGCCTTCTCTTCACTTTTGCAACACCCCAGCATTGCTGGTAGCATGTTCAAATTGACAGGATCATTTTGAATCCTAATCCTGTATTCTGACCTACCAAAAGTCCCTCCCAGCATGTCATCAGCATGTAAATTTAATAAGTGTATTCCCTTCTCCATCATCCAGGTCATGAGGAAAATATTAAGTGGTGCAGAATGAGGACAGACTTCTGTGAAGCACCATCCGCTCACACTTCCGTTTCCACAGATAGATATTTATCCTCTCAGTTCTGTTTTCTAACTACTTTTGCATTCATTCTGCATCAATTTCATCTAAACTGTGTTTCCCTAGGTTGTAAAGAATGTCACACGAGGGAGTGTCAAGAGACTTGTAAAGTCAAACCACCTACTGCTTTTTCCCTGTCCGCAAGGCCAATTACCCTGTCTTAGAGGGAGATCAGATTGGTTTGACACAGTTTGTTCCTAACAATCCATGTTGTCTGTTGCTACCTTGTTTTCTTGCGGGTGCTTACAAATTGTTTGATTATTTTCTTCAGTACTTTTCCACGGGTTGAAGGTTAGTTGACTGGGCTATAATTTTGCAGATCTTTCTTTTTAAAGACAGCTACTACATTTGTTCCTCCATCCTTGCAGATAAGCACTAACATCTTTTAAGACTGTTCCAGATAGTGTGAAAGCAGCTAACTCATCTAAATACAATACTTTTCTTCCCTTGCCTAGGCTGAAATCTTTATTTTTGCCAGAGACTCCCTTGGACAACAGACCCAGAGTCCAAATGCCTACATGTTTCTAAAAGCTGTGGTCTGGAGTGATGTGGGTGTAATGGATGGGCAGTTCATTTCTGCAGCGTTCAGAGGAGGCCAGCCCTCCTAGTGGACTGCTTCCCTGGGAGAAAATATTATAAAAGTAGATGTTCTGGGTTGGGAGCTCTCTCTAGATAAAATCCAGCCCTTAGTGAAGTTTTTTTAAAGATGCCCAATGCTCGCATGAGTCTGAAATCTGGAAGCCTTTCAATCAGCTTCTCAACTAGTATCCCTTTGATATAGTGCCAGTTTTCTTTTTTAAAATGTGCTTGATCCAAAAAACTCCTTGAGATAGTAAAATGTTTTTGTTTATTGATCCCTAGGGAAGTCAGAATAGGCTAAAACTGGTCAGATAAATAATTTTCATTATTATTAAAGCGTAGCTCAAAGTTTCTTGCTTCATTTTGTGTTATGTCATTTTGTGTGGGAGGTAGAAAAAGGAGTTGTAATTTTTTTCTGTTCTTAAACAGACCCATAACAGTAATAATGTCATTAAAATTGTTCATATGTATTCCACAGAAAAGTGTCATCTTGAGTGTGATCAGATACATTTATCTACTATGCCATACAATCTGTTGTCTACTTAGCATCAGTCATTTCTACGTGTTCTGGGAGCATATTATATATAATTTGAGTATTACTAATGAATTCAGCTCCTTTTCTGAAGTCATTTGTTCAGTTAAATATCAAAAGAGAAAAACTTATACTCCTTAGAATTCAAGAAATAGATTTAAATTACTGACTTCAAGCAAGGCCAAATAGGCCTTTATCTGTCCTCCTTTCTGAGAATGCAGGTAACAGCTATCACTTAAAAGTTAAGCCTTTTAATTCATTTTTGCAATCTTTTTTGATCAATATCAAGAATCAACGTAAAATAAAGGTACAATAAGTAGCAGTCACCTGAGTGTATCAGGACTGTGTCTTTGTATTATTAGGCTCTGAAAGGGCTGTACTGGACTACTAGGAGCCAATTCAAAATTGTAAGGTCCGTTGTGTACCTTCATTCTGCAGAGAGAATGCCCTTTAAATTTGCTGGGAGTTTTATGTAAAAATCACTTACCAGACAATGTTCCTAGTTTTCAATCCTACTTGAAAACTTATTGTAGGCAGAAGGGATTAATGGTTCTTTCCTTTCCCCTAGTGAACAACCAAAGACTACACTGTTGTAAAATTTGTAAAAAAAATTTTGTAAAGCCAAATTCACATATCACAGTGTATTATTTGCATCCACCATACTTGCTAGACTTTTTAGGTATGTCTTACTTGACACAGTGCTGATGTGAATGGGGCTCAGAAGTTTCACTGTGTTTTAGGCAAGGACAATTCATCCATTGACAAATAAGGTTTCAACATTTTGGTTTGTTTGCTAGATCTAATATCGTAAAACAAATTATTCCTTCCTGTAGGAAAGGGATTTTCCCCCAGTATAATCTTCCCCATTCCCACTCTTCTTGTCCCCGGTCTTGCAGTATGAAAGGACCTCTTTGAAACAATGCTGATTTATATAAGAATCCATGTAGGGAATAAAAGTCTGACTTCATGAGTCAGAAAACAGGTAAGGCTATGTTTTTATTAAATTAGAATGCTGCTGGGGATGTCATAGGTCTCTTATCACACATTTCAAACAAGTATTTAGCTTCTAGTATCTGATTAAAGTGAGAAAAAATGGAAAGTCAGAATTCAAAGGAGCTCAGATTGCTCCTGCTGTAACTCTGTCACCTGAACTAAGTCCATGGTATTTAATGCTCCTATGCGATTTGTTCCCCAGAAGTAGATGGGTGAGATGGTGCATTGAAAGTTTCCTATTACTGCTTCATTTTCTAAATACCTATTTTTACATTTTAATATATAGCTCCATCAGCCCTCCCAGACGCAAGTGGGACAAGCAGCCTCACAACCCAATCTCCTGCATTTGGCTCACAGTCAAGCATCTATGTCTCAAAGCCCAGTGCGTCAGGCTTCCTCTTCTTCCTCCTCATCCTCCTCCTCTTCAGCTTTGAGTGTTGGCCAGTTAGTCAGCAGTAAGTATTGCTCCCTGGCTCTCCTCAATTCTCCCCTGTTTGTCCTCCTCACTGCTGAGTTTCCTGATCTGCTTTCCCTCCTTTTTTTTTTCCATATAGTAGATTGTATATTGCTAAGTAGAGTGATTCTTATCAGTAAGAACTGCTAAGTGCTGTCATGGGTGGGGCTTAAGGTAAACATGCCTTGAGAAATTGTAATCAATGCTAAAAATGGCCATAAAAATGGTAGCAGCCATAAATTGACTTATGAGGGCAATTCTTTGAACTAAAATGTACTTTATGTTCTTTGGAAATGAGAAGTTTTTGAATCAGTCAATATAATGAATTTTTTTGCTCAGAACTTGGTGGGCAGACAGATCCTCCTACTTTTGTTTAGGCTGCTTGTTCGCTACTGTTTGTTTGCTTAGTTAGTGTAGCAAACCATTTTACAAACCGTAGCGCTACATGGATCTAGAGCGAGAGACCTTTCTTGCCAGGAAAAGCTTGCACCATGTAAACAAGAATGAACTGTAACATGTGGGAGAGGAAAGAGAAGCATGCTGCAGTGAAATAAGTGAGTTTCAGTGTTAGGATTGTAACAGATGACCTCCTGAACAACCCTTCTTCCAGATCACACAGTTCAGACTCTTCGCAATTACCTTATCAGCATTAACTTTGGTCTTTACATAGCACAAAGAACAGGTTAAAAAGTATACATAAGAACCATTAACGGTTTTTGCACATCTGCAAAAATCTGAGTGTATTGGATGACCTTGTTCAAAGATACTCCATGTATATATTTCAGGTAAACAAACACTATAGCTCATGCCATATTGGTAATATAAAATACATGACTGATAGAAGCTTATGAAAGGCTTGGAGAAACTGTCATTCAAAGGAAGATCTGAAAAAATCTTGGTTAGATTATTTCAGAGATTGTTTACATGGGGAAATTACTAGCAGAGCTATAGTGGTAAAATTATGCTGGTATAACTCCCAGTGTGAATACTTTTATTCTGGAATAAAAATATCCACATTGGTAGCTGTAAGTGCATAAAATGTATAGATTTAATTATAGTGATGTAAATATACTGCTGTTGCTGTGTCAGTAAATTTTCTCATGTAGACAAGCTTGTAGGAAATAAAAAAACCAAGATACTTCATGTTAAAAATACATAAACTTACTCCTTGTCTATGTGGGAAAGTTGACTAAAATAGCTAGTGCAGAATGAGTTACTTTTCAATGGCTGGTCCAGAATAGCCTCCCTTGTGGACATTCTTATTAAAAAATTTTTCTAGAATACCTATTGAGGGAGACTCTACCCCACAATAGTTCTTCCAGTCAGTTTCCCCATGTGGATAAGTGCACTACCCAATAAAAGCAACATGGAAGAAGCCCTTTTAAGTTTACAGGATAAATCCATCAAAAATTAGGATATGCTAGAAAAATAGTTGCTTGTTCAACCATATGCAATTCTTCTTAGAACATGTCTTTTATGATAATGATATACGTTGTGATTAAAATCACGCAATCATGATTTTTTTCTCCTCCCTCTTTCAGTGCATTCCCAAAGGAGTTGTCCAGGGATGCAATAGAATTACTAATGCAACAGGAGGGCTGTTGTCCCAGGGTTTGTTCCCTACCTGATTCACTCAACTGTTCCCCAGTTTGCATAACATGTGAGGTAGGGAGCTGAAAGGTGAACGATGGTCTTGCTTTAGGCGGTAGAGGGCTGAGGAGCTGAAGCTTTCTGTCCGCCACGGAATTCCAGTGCAATGGCAGGCAAGTCACTTAAAACAGATTTTTCACAAGTGTTCCTTCAAGATCCAGCTTGAAACTCTGGACTTTAATTTACAGAAAAACCTGGTACTCACAGTTACAATTTTAAGTGCACTTCCACTGTGGAACTGTATAAAGAACCATTTAAAGACACAGTCTGAAAAATCATCTCCTACTTGACCTAGACTGGGTACCCAAAAATGCTTTTTCCCTTAATATCTGTCCACTTCTCTGTGAATGAGAAGGGGAAGACCCTCTTCTTGCAGAAACACAAGAAAATAAATTAAGATTTTAAAAAAACAGAAGAGCTCAAGAGGAAATGAGTAACTATGTCTTTGGTGAAGAGCTTTAATAGAGGTTTGGGGCCACACACTGAAAAAGTAAAAATCAATCAGTTCCTCTGTAACGAAGCACAGTTTGTCCTGTGCACTGGATGAGGCAGGGGTCTGGGGAAAAAGAACTGGTAATTTGGGGGTCAAAGACTATGCTACACTGTGCTGTGGGCTACTGGAACTCCAGCATTTTGTAGCTTCTGAGTGTTTATTTGTGCAACTGTAAGGATGTTCTTTTAGCTTTACTTTTTGCTTGGATAAATTTCAAGGTTGTTACAAAAGCAGAATAGTAATGTAAGTCAGTCATATGGTGAGAGAATGCTTATATTCATAGTTGGAAATATGAGATCTTCTGTCAGTTGAAAGGATGGAGTGGCTGATAGGTTGTGTTATCATCTTGCTGGTCCTGCTCTAAAAGGAATAAGACACGTGCTGTGCTCATGGATTTGGCTGAGAGCAGAGGAGTTTGAGGCACAGGAATATCAATTTGGGGATGAGGGGGAGATACACTAATGAACACAGACTTTCTACTTGTTCCTCTCAGCCTTGACTCCTTCCACCACTTGTCCTGTTCCAGTCCCATTACCTCCTTATGCCATTCTCCACACAAGCTGCACTCCCTTTGCTTCCATGCTTTTTTTCCTCTTGCCTTCTCCCTGCAGTCTTTTCCCTGCAGTCCTCAACTCCTCTTCCCATTTCAGTTCCCTTCCAGCTCCCAATCAGTCTCTGGCCCCAGGCCATATCTGTATCCCTTTTACCAGCCTTTTTATTAGATAGTTTCTATCCTCCTCTGCCTTGTTTTATCACTAGTGCTGCCTCTTTTTCCCTGTTTTCTTTCCTCTACCACAGTGATTACTACTCTCTGCATAGTCAGGCCCTCTCCCCCTACACTCCCAAATCAAATCCTAGCTCCTTAGTAGTCTTCAGACGTTTCTTCCCTTCCGTCATCTCTTTTTCTTCAGACTCAAGGTTAATTTTTGCCCCGTCTGCATCCACATCATGTAGACACCACTCCCACCCTCCCTGGAAGCCATCAGAGAAGTGTGGAAAATGATCGCCAAGAAGAGAGGCGAGACAGTCTCTCTGTCTTTACTGCTGTCCTGGCCCAATGTAGGCCAGAGCCACAACCATAGGAGGGGGGGTTCTTCTCCATCTACTTCAGCCTTAGGCTCAAGTATCCTCAATACAAAGAAAATCTTAAAGAAAACTCCACACAGAGGTCTAGCAAATCTCCAATGAGTAGGTATGCAACTTTGGAAGCTCACATGCTTGGACTTGAGACAGATTTTTACTTGGGATGGCAAGAAGCCCATTACAGACATAACTGCTATCTCCCTGACACCTATCAAGGCTGTGCTTCAAGTTTTAGGGAAACTGAAGCTTCTTAAAGAAAAAAAGTTATTACAATTCTTTTATCCTGGGCAGAGCAACAGGTCTTATTAGCCTCATTCTCAGAAGTGGTTGACCTGAAATTTGTCTTATAATGGCAAATGCCAGTCAAACTTAGCCATAGTCAACACCCTATCTGTGATAATGAATGGCACAGAGAAGATAGTTGAGAGTGCTTCTCCCTTGCTCAAAACAGAAGAAAACTTGGTTAAATCAACAAGTGGGGATCTCAGAGTAAAGAAAATACTTTTCATACAATCAGACTGAGGAAGGCATTGTGCTTGGGAATTAATTCACTGGGACCCAGATCTTAAGAGCATTCCAAAGGGAGAGGGTATTCATAGGAATCTTCTATAAAAAAACATGATGATAATTACACATGAATAAAAAGTTCTTGAATTGTTCTAAGTTTATGTTTCAGGCTTCATCCAGTCCCTAGCTATTCAAGACTAACAGACTGAGTAGTGTGAGTGGCAGATCAACTCATTTCTGCCATTTACGTAGCATTATCACACAGTGAGAAGTAAACAGTGATCTCAGTGATCCTTGATGGCTGTCCAGCATATTCTTGAGAGCATCTAGCCAACCACAAACTCGAGCTAACACTGCTTGAGCTGGCATGTAAGTGACAATGTTCCAGGGCACAAGAGAGCTACCTGCTGGTTTCTAGTAATGTAGAAAGACCCTACAAGAAGGAATAAAATAGTCAGTTCAGTAGGGAAAGATCAGAACACCTGTGTAAGGCAACATGAAAAGGCAGACAGGATCCTTTTGTTGTCCTTGATAATACCACCCTTTTAGACAAACAGTCTTAATTGAGCTTCATGAATTTGAAAATTGTTTCATGTGACTAAAACCTCATTTGCATACAACTGTGCCTGTGCACAGGGCAATAGTTAGAAAGTCATCCCTGTTTTGCTCCTTCGCAGAATCCATTCAGTTTCTTGGTGCAGGTCCTTGAAGGGCAGCAGCACCGCTATTTCAAGCCTATGGCCCATAGCTGAGCAAAGCCTTCTTAGCATCCCTGCTCCCATACTGGCTAGCAGAGCTTTCTATAACAGGCTTACAATTGAAATCTAGTGTCTGCTGAAGTCCATTCAAAGTCTTTTAGGGGGATGAGGCCTGCAATGGGTGGGTGGTCCTGAAAGAAATCCATAGGCGTGAGGGCAGCAAGAAACAACTTGGGGCCTCCTGAACATCTCTTTGATTGCTTTACCCGTCCTGAGGCAGGAATATTGTTTCCTTTTCCTCATTCGTTCCAAAGCTGCAGCCCAGTCCTCCAGCAGAGCCCCTGGAGTCAAGTGCCTTGGTAGAGATTTGCCATATTCCAGAAATTGTTGCCAAATATAGTAAAGTTCATGTAAAACTAGGCATATTCAGCTACCTTACTCTGTTAATCAAATTGCTTAGAGCAACATAACTTCAGTAAATAATTATTTGGGGCAAGGTTTCTGCACACTTACTGTAAACAGAGTAACTCTCTTTACAAGAGGCTGCCTCACATCACTGAAATTACTAAAGTACTAGGAGAAAGGAGTCAGAATTGGGCTTTAATAACTTTAGTGTTCCATGTTCCTTGTTTTTATTCCTTTTATTCTAGTCATATTTTCTTTATGATTTTACATTTTTTCTTTAACATGTTTCCTAATTTTAAAAAAAACCGCATGTCCTTCTTTTTTTTTAATTTCCCTTTATTTTTTTATTTCCTGGCCTTTGTTTTCCCCTGGATTATTGTGTTCTTTATAGCTGCTCCCTTTTATCTCATCCTCACTGCTTCATCCCTCACCAGCAACAAGTGCTAGTCTTCTAAAGACAAAAAATTACGGTTCTTTCCAAATAAAGGACATTTTAAAACAAGCTCTGCCAAAGCAAGGACTGCAAGATTCATCTCTACTCTTCCTGCCCTTTCTGTATGATTTCTTCATATTGTCTCACCTTATCTCTGTTCTTTTTTCTCTTGCTTTCTCTTCATTCAATTCTACATCATTATTCCTCCTGTTTTCCATTTCATTTTCCTCTTCTCAGATGTATCCCTCTTCTCATTTCTTTAAATTTTCCACCATATATTCTGTTTGTGGAAATCACTGGTTTCCCCTCATGCTCTGAGACTTGTGTCTCCATGAAGTTCCTTTCCTCCTTCCAAATTCATTTTACTGTCATCTGTTACTATAACATTAAAATGCCTCCCACAAACAAATTATTCTTCTTTCTTTCCCCTGAGCACCAGTCCATTTTCCATTAACAATGTTTTGTCCTGCCTCTCTTATCCAATTTACTTTCCATTGGGCTTCCCCTGCCAGCTATTTCTCCTCCTGTCTGACTGGGGAAATCATACCCTGTAATCCCTCCCATGGTAGAACTCTGCATGACAGAAATTTGCTTTCTCCTTCAGGGTGCACTGATTTCTTTAGCAACTTTCCCCTAAATATTAAAATCACAGCAAATTTGCACTCACCAACAAACTCATGCAGGATTTACAGAAGAATTCAGAAGTGGAATAGTATTCCCTTCAGTAGGAAAAAAAGGGGATTCAATGCAGGACAGCTTATGGATTTTATTTCTTCCATTCTGCTCACCCACCTTCACCATCCACCAGGACATGTGGGGAAATTTTAGCTGGCTTCCTTTTTCTGAGGCGATATATACACATATCCCCTAAACTGGTCCCAGACAACTCTCACCTTTCTCTAGCACCTAGCAGTTTCATAGACACAACAGCCATTGTTTTATCAAGCCATAATTTACACTGGGAATCTTTAAATACTGTTACTGTAGATCACAACCACTCGATGAGATTGGTATTCTTTTTTTTTCCTGTTGGCACTGTGCTGCCTTCTCTAGGATATCCACTTAATTTAAAAAGTACTGGTTTATTTACAGTCTTCAATAAGCTACTCTTCCTAAAGTGTGATGTGCCCTATACACTTAACTGTTCTGAGAGCTCAGAACTTACTAAAACAAAGTCCATTATCTATTAATACATATTTACGTATGTGTATCTATTAGTCTAGAGAGTCCAAGATTATGCATTTATGGCATTTTAATGGCACTAGAGTAAAACAGACCAGTGCTGTCATATGATGATGTCAATAGAGTGGTCTTCATAGTACTATTTGAGTTTTATGGAGCTGATAGAAATCAAGGGACTGCTTCTATGGATTTCAAAGGGCTTTGAATCACACCTGAAGTAGAAGTGGTTCTGATTTGATACAAGTGCTATTTTCCCTACAGTTCAGGGATAAAAGGCTTCGTTGTTTTCTTCGACCTCTCTTAGTACTTTCCTCCTCCCAAAGATGCTATGTGAGAATGAAGCCTCTTTCTCAACAGATACTCTGCCATACCATATTCCTGACGTGCATCACAGGGTTTTTTCTCATTGCNCTTCATTCTCAACAGATAGTCTGCCATATATTACAATCTACTCCCATATTCCTGATGTGCATCACAGGTTTTTTTCTCATCTCAAGGAGAGCTCAGCCTAATTGTTCCCTCGTCCAAGATCCCAAGCAGGAAAGGACTTTCCGTGATATCCACTGTTGCAAGGGTGCCATACCAGAAGGATCCAGCAGAACCTGGCAGAATTTCTCTATAATCATGTGCAAGGAAATAACCCCTTATACTTTCTTACCTCCCTTTTTATTCCCAACAGGAATTGGGAAGGTTTACAGGTGCCAGTTGCCATAGCATTTGCTACTTTGAAAGTTCTCTGGGAACACCTGAATTGTCCTTTGTCACATCCCTAATAGCCTTAGTCAGAGGCCTTAAAGTGAAGGAAAGAAAGAGGTGAGGAAGGTCACCATCTTAGTGCACTTTACTCAAGGGAATCTTTGAGGCCATTATCATTTATGATATTTTGTACATTTATCGGTTGCTCTTCAGAGACCCAAAGGGCAGATAAGCATCCAGCTCCATTCTGTGTCTCTGAAAATCAGAACTGGTATGCTAGATAGACTGTGTATGAGGTAAGTAGGAAAATTTCACACTTCTAAAGGCAATTACTTTACAAACCTGAGTGGCCTCTGTCATAGCACCGATTACTTAAAACCAAATAATACGTGCCCTAGATTTATATTGAATGAGTGCATGCATGTGTGCACAGGTGAGATCAAGCACAGCATTGACAACAGGAGGGACAATTCTGAGTGTGGAGCGTTGCCAAAACTAGGTTCAGCCTATGTGCATGTTTACCTGTGTGCATAGTTTATGTGGTCCCTGGTTGCATACACAAGTATTTTTAAAAAACTATTGCTGTGTGTGCTTCTTACGCTCAAGTTGTGCATTGATATAGGTTAAATTTATATAGCAGAAAAACCTCTTCCCTCTGTCTATTGTTGGACTAAAAGATTTTTTATAGGACATTTCCAACATAAGGGAATTTTACATTAGGTTTATAAACCCCTGAAAATAAAAGCTTTGTTACTGTAACGCTGACAAGCCGTTAGCTATAGCAGTACTAGCAGGAGCCACTCTCATATAGGGTTCAGAATAGTAATGTAGTCTAGTACCATCCTTGGACAACTGCTTGCATTTACAGAAATTGATGGGTTATTGTGCTGCAAACTTTTCACCTAAGAAGTCTGAGGAATGAGGTGAAGAACAATAGAGATGTCTCACTGAGAGAATGGCTTCACTACACGCAGGATTGCACAACACTTTGAAATCTTCCACCATCCCAGTCCCATGCTGTCTCTGACTTGGCAAACGCTTTCATTTAGCCAAGGATCAGTAGCTTGGGGGGAAAAAAAGTTTCATTCTCCAGCTGTTGTGTCATTTCCCTTGATAAGTCCTAAATTGACCGAGTTATCCAGCACCAAAGGAGCCTTCCTGTGGTAGACATGCTTTATTATGTGCCCTTTCAGGGACAAAGGCTTCTGTGTCAGTAAACTGCTATGGAGAGGAAGGACAGATTTATTCTCACAGCATCATAAGCATTATCTTCTGAGGGGCTAATGTAGAAGTAAAAAATTGTGCAGCATTACCATCCAAAACCTAATGGCTGATGTTGCTGCTCCTTGATTACCAACCTGATGGGAGGCAGAATGAAAAGCTTGAAAGGCTGCTTCTCCGAAGGGCATATTTGAAAAGATGATTTTTAAATTAAGGAGTTTTTAAAGGCAGCGTTTTGTTTGGGCTTGTTCATTTGCTGGGTTATTTTAGACATTAGGCTGGTGGTTTGGGTTGGGTATTGCGCAAAAGGGAAGGAAGGTTCGTGAATCTCCTTATGTGGCATTAATTTTAGATAAAGCAGAAAGTCTTGATTTCAAATTAAAAACCCAAGCAGTTTGTGCATATATTTAGCCCTCCCCACAGACTGCAAATAAATATATTAATACCAGCCTTCCTTCTGTATGTGATAAGAAGGGGAAATAGGGAATGTGACTTGTCAACCTGGGGGACATTTTGCAAGGCACAAATGACAGTGAGGAGCCCAGGCACCACCTCACTCAGAGTTGAGCTGGCCATTTTCAGGAGTTCAGCAACAAACTCTGTCCTTGGAAATCTTTCACCAGCCCCTGGAAACACTGCAGCCTAGTTGGCATTTTAGCAATCTGAACATGCTTCGTAACACACCTGACAAGGCAAGCCTGTTTCTGTTTGGGGAAGAAAAGAAAGGGATAAGTATTTTAAAAAATGAACGTGGACATCTTGACAATGAAAGCTGGTGTAAGTCTGGCCCACTGATATGTGATGTGAATAACTGACATGATTAAAAAAATATTTCAACAGATCCTCAAACAGCCACTGGAGAGGTGGATGGGGTGAATCTGGAAGAAATCCGAGAATTTGCCAAAGCATTTAAAATCCGGCGCCTGTCCCTTGGCCTGACACAGACTCAAGTTGGCCAAGCCCTAAGCGCCACTGAAGGCCCAGCCTATAGCCAGTCTGCCATCTGCAGGTAACAAGTTATATCCTAAACTCTCCTCTCCTTTCTTTGTTCTTAATAATTATTCAGCTTATTGCAAGGAGCATGCTTGTGTTTGAGTCTCATGTCTTTAGAATGTATTATTTAATCTGGGAATAAAGTTGGTATCTGGAAGCTAAAATGTTCTTATTATGTACCCCTAAAGTAACTTTAGTCTTTTTTTTTCCCCCTCCTCCGTTTTTAAACAAGGGAGAAACAATGTGCCTGGCATTGAGACTTAATTCAGTAGATGATCTGGAGACCCTGCTGATGCTGGATAAGCACCAGCTGACCCTCTTCATACTGTGCCATTTTCTACAGATAGGGTTACTGAACAAATATTTCATGGCTGCATCCCTGCTAGGTTAAAACCTGTATTACTGTGGTTAGCACTTCACATCTAGGATGTTAATGATGATTTACCTAGGCAACACAGAAGGGAAAAAAATTATCCTTCCTGCTATTTTGCAAACCATCAGCTATTCATCTTTTATCACCCAAATATTTACTAAAAAACCCAAACAGACAACCCATGTATGCAAAGCAGAAGTAGAAATCTGCCTTTATCATAAGAAATGGTAATACAGTCTTGACAGAGTTAAAGTAGTTAGAAGCAAATACCGTATATGCACGTATGTGTGTTACAG
The DNA here is from genome assembly GCA_013397275.1 of Burhinus bistriatus. Lineage (NCBI taxonomy): Eukaryota > Metazoa > Chordata > Aves > Charadriiformes > Burhinidae > Burhinus > Burhinus bistriatus. The sequence continues at coordinate 139,587 of VYXH01000875.1, read as the reverse complement.
TAATCCCATGTTTATGCATGAGGTAACAAACACACTTAGGTAACAGCTTTTTCCTCTTGGGCAATGCCTTATAGTCCTTCTCCATCAGTGAAAGCCAAGAAACCAACTCTAAGCTCATTTAAGTGGATTTTGTTCTTGGTGATCCATGAAATGCTCTGTCTTTTTATCTGCTCTTTATACTTTTAATGTATTCCCCATAGAACGGAAGTGTACTTTTCCTGCAGTTTAAGACTAAGGTTATAAATAACATCAGTATGGGGTAGTGAGCTTGCAGCTCACATTTTGCTCAATGATTTTCCATAAAACCCATTGATTGTTGTTAAATACAAAAAGCTCCATAGGATCCTCTCACTTCTATGGTCTCCCCTACTGTTTTTTCTTATAAGATACCTCCCTGTAGAAAATAACCTTTATTCAGTCTATACAAGGATACTACTGCTGGGAAATTTGTTTCAAGACTTGTATATCGTTACACCAAACAACATGTACTGCAGTATCAACACTAACAAGCAATGACAATGATATGAATGCTATTGCTCCCTGTAGCTAAGGATTAATTTTATTATTTTTTTTTTCTTCCCTGTGGTCAATTGGTAAAAAATGCCTAAAATAGGGGGAGTTTTTAGCAATTGCCAATTTGTTCTAGCTTTAAGTTTCTGTTCAACATACTATACTTTAAAGTTATAAATTGCAGTTTCCTTTGCTTTTGTCTAGTTTGCTCTCTTCTCATTTCCTCCATCTACCTCACACCTGAGAAAACCACTAGGGATTATTTGAATTTTACTAATTGAAAGGGTCCCCCACTAACCAATTATCATGAAAAACCCAATAAAGATGAAGTTGGAGCACAGACATGGCTAACAAAAGCCCATAATGTGGAAGCCTTTTACAGAGGACTCCTTAGAGGGGCAAATTACTTAGAACATGAGGACTTGGGTGCAGAAGCTGGTCCCAAATACTTGCAAGGTTATAGGTTTTTTTCTTTCCTTTGACCCCCCAGATGGATATCACTTTAGGGTGTAATAACCTGCTATGACTGTACATTTCTTGTTAAGCACCAAGACAAGCTACTTCAGTGGCAGTGTGCTGTTCCTTGGAAATAGTAGGTTTAACTTTTCTTTTAATGGTAACAAAGGAGTTTCAGTATGAACTCCAGGGTAATGGAAAGAGCAGTAAGGTAAGCAAGTTGAACGACCAACTCAGAGACAGAAGTAGAGTCTCCTGGTGGCCTGGACAGGTCATATCAGCAATATACCACCTTGCTGATAAGTTCTACGTGCAAATAATGGCATTTTCTTAACTTGAGACAATGCATTCTAAAACATACACTTCAGCCTGAAATATCACTGGACACCAAGGAAGGACACCTTGCAGTCAATACCACATTAGGATCCCAGGCACCAGTTACAAATTCTTTGGAGTGTTATTATCTGAAATTGTTACTTTTCTAGTTCTTTGTTTGTGAGAAATGCTTTGTTTCTTGCTGGAACATTTTCTGCAGCTGGCACGTGCTGAATAGAGACACTAAAAATTGCCAACTCCAGTCACCCAGTTGCTTTGCGCAAAGGCAAACTGAGATGGTCAGTCTCATCTCCAGAGCACGTCGTGATTAGCGGCGGCCGTGCTTCACCACCGGGCTGGCTGGAGAGTGCAGCAGCACCGCGCAATAATTGTTGCCTTTCCACAGCATCAAATATTGCAATGTGTGAGGTGGACATAAGTGATGTGGGGAAATATGAATGGGTGGCATCAGAGGAGCTGGGTTAAGACTTTTCTTAATGTGTAGCAAGGGAGGATGAACTTGGTAAATGAAAGAAACAAATACTCATATTATAAGACTTGAAATGTGAACTCAAATCTTCTGCTTTTTTTTGAAAGGATTAAAGCTTTGTGTGGCTGCTTTTCCAGATGTTTTATAATACTTGTAAAATCTGGTTTGGCAAAAGACTTTTGATGGCAAAATGATATATAGGAGACCTCATTTACAGGAAATGATATCATTCTGGTACAGTTTGCAGAAATCCCACAATAAACCCAGCTTGGTGCCACAGCATATTAGTAGACTATTATGCTGGGTTTCATCTGGAAAACATGAGTCTGTCTTTGCACATTGTGGGGGCAGTCAAGATAATTGCAAAGTGTCCAGCTGTTTCAGCTGAACACCACCATAGCTATGGGAGTCTTTTTCCGACCCAGAAAAGGGATATAGTGTTAACTTGCAAACAGTGAAAATTGCTGAAAAATGAAAGGAAAGGAAAGCTGATATTCAGAGGCTAGTAACTGCCGTTGGTTTGTATTATTAAAGCTGTGGTATTTGGACAACATGGGATGGGAAGGGAAACAAAAGGATTAATCACAAAGAGCAATTGCCTTTGATGTCATTTCCTGTAATTAAACTTAGCCTTAAGGGTTTTGAAGATTGTCAGAAATATGAAAACGCGAATCATAACCTGTATTATTTAGTGTACTTAGAATTTTGTTGTAGTGCTCGTTTTGTGTTAGCTTAAATATCTAGCTATATATATATATATTTATAGATATACCTATCTGATAGTTTTCGTAATCCGTTGTAAATTACCTCTGCCAGTCAATTAGTCAGGCAGGCAGGAAGTCCCACCCTGGCAGAGCATCAGTGTAAGACTCTTCTTTCTCAATTTTCCCTCAGACACACCATCCTGAGAAGCCACTTTTTCCTACCACAGGAAGCCCAAGAGAACACTATAGCTAGCAGTCTGACAGCCAAACTGAACCCTGGCCTTTTGTATCCTGCCAGGTTTGAAAAGCTGGACATCACCCCTAAAAGTGCCCAGAAGATAAAGCCGGTGCTTGAGCGGTGGATGGCTGAGGCTGAGGCCCGCCATCGAGCAGGTATGCAGAACCTTACCGAGTTTATCGGAAGCGAACCATCCAAAAAGCGCAAGAGGCGTACCTCATTCACGCCACAAGCCCTTGAGATCTTGAATGCCCACTTTGAGAAGAACACGCACCCCTCTGGGCAAGAAATGACAGAGATTGCAGAGAAACTGAACTATGACCGGGAAGTAGTTAGAGTTTGGTTCTGCAATAAGAGGCAAGCACTGAAGAACACAATTAAACGTTTGAAACAACACGAGCCGGCGACAGCAGTTCCTATGGAGCCTTTAACAGACTCTCTGGAAGAAAACTCCTAAAAACAAAACAAAACAAAACCACACACAAAAATCCCACACCAACAGAAACGTAACCATTCGAACTCTGTGAAAATACCTGTTCATCACCCTTGTAAGTAAAAGACTGAGAAAACTACAAGAAGGACAGAACAGTTTATAAATGTTCGTGGGTTTTCCTATTTAAAAAACAAAACAAAAAAATACACAACACTTACTGTGTGTGTGTGTCGTAGAATTAGTTCCAAAAAAAAAGAAAAAGCCAGTTTTTTTAAATGGACTTAAGAAGTAAACCAAATAACTGCTTACTTTTTTTCTGTATATTATGAAAATGTGAACACATTTTAAGGAAAAACAAAACAACAGCAACAAAAAAAAAAAAAAGAAAAAAAGGAAAAAAAAAACTTTATCTGTTTAAAAGAGAATACAAGCCTGCCACCTGGAGGAGTGATTGTAGCCTTTCAGGTATCAAGTGCTGATTCACTATGAAAACTATTAACCAAAGTCAGAAACATGGCATTGCAAACTAGATTGTTAGACTACTCTTTTATGAGTGTAAAATTGTGTTACGAATTTTTACATTTGTATTTTGCAAAGAGGAAAACAGGATTAATTTCTCTCATCCTTGTTTGCACCCGCTGCAGGTGTGTACAAACAGGTGTTAAAGCCATTCCATAGTGGTCACCTCCTTTTCTTTTCTTTTGGTCAACAGTTTTGCAATATCCAAGTGTTTGGGTGCCAAAAATAATTTATTTTTATTGTGATTTGCAGGGTTTAGTATTTCTCTTCTAAGGCTGTATATCTTGGTTTGCATTTCTTTTTTTTTTTTTTTTTTTTTTTTTTTTCTTCCTCCCTCCNTTTTTTTTTTTTTTTGATTCTTTTTGCTGCCTCCCCCCTTCCAGCTCATTCTCCACCCCTTCCCCAAACCCACATAACCCAGTACTATTTGAAGATTTTTAAAAAGAAAAGTGAAGTCTGAACACTTTTATATTGATATGCTGAAATGCCATAGAGGACAAAGAAGGATTAGGATTATGTCTGATGAACTGTCAGCCCACGCTGAACATTGTGCTTATTGTCGAATGTGTAGCTTGGGATTTCTCTGTCCTTTGGCCATGAAGCTGGAGAGGTTACCAAAACTCATTTTGTAGTATAAATATAAACTGCACAATTGGTTCAGTACTGCATCTATATTATGGTTCTGTTTGAAGCAATTTCTCTCCAAAGTCTGCTAGCCAAAGAAATTTCTTGAGGTTCTGATGAAAACAGGCAGCCGAGAAGCGATGAAGATGTTTTGATCGTTACGTCACTATGGACTGTTTCAATGGTAGTGCTTTGTTCCTTCTACCTTTTTTTTTATGTCGTTGTGATATTGATGCTTGCCCTGTTGACCTCTTCAGTAGGAGGATGTGTTTCTGTAGGTGTTTGCTGTGACCACTGGCTAGAATAAGCAATCAGGATATAGGGAAACCCATTGAATATCCTTTGGGAATAGTAAGGTGGGTCACCTGCAATATGTTTCAGGTGAATTGATTTTCCTTTAAAGACAACTTATCTCTGTGGCTTCCTTTTTGATTGGACAAGCATATTCTAAAACACTGGGGTCATTGGACCTACGAGTATACCAAGGCTCAGACGGAGAGAAAGGTATTGCAGGTTCTCAATGGGGTATGGGCTGACCTGTGAAGGTCACCTGCGATTTTCATCTTCTGCTGATTTCTGCTCCAGCCTTTGGGGATTCAGCCCACTATGAGGGCAGAAGCTGCATCTTGATCAGCACTTTCCAAAAGATAACACTGGGGATTTGGTTCAGCTCACTGTAGAGGTAGCAGAGTAAAATTCTGCTGGTATAACTCCTGATTGTATTCACTGACCTCAGGATGGTTGTACTGGATTTTTGCTGGTCTACCCAGGACATTGAAGGAGGTTCCCGAAGTGCTGGAATCTTCAAATAACACCTCTGTTACAGAGTTCTCAAGAACTCCAGGCTATATCCAAAACTTAGTGAAAGAAAGGGACTTCCATTGATTTCACTGGGCTTTGAATTTGGCCCTTGCTATTTTATTAATGGGATTTGCCTTGTAGAATGGAGTATTTGCTGCATGGCTGGTAGAGTTTTAAGGCTTCAGAGACCATCATCTGTGCCAGAAACTGCCTCTAAATGTGAGCACTTTCAAAGGTCAGGGTTGGAGAGCACTGAGGATCCAGTACTCCGGGCTGGGCTCACATCCAGCAAATGCATTTTAGGCTTTAGGCTTCAGCAGGGTATGTTTAAGGATATTTTCAGGATTGCTTTTATGAGGAGGAGAGCGAGAATTGTTATTGACTCTTTTCCGACCGTTGATATATAAATATCTGCCAGGGGAAAAACCACCTCAGTAACCACAGGCAAATTGTGAGGGACAAAAAAGATGCTTTACCTAAGCTGAGCATGTGAAGTAGAGTCTCACAGCAACATCTGCCCCTCTGGGTTTTCTTATTCCCTCTCTGTCCATAGATACCTATATCCACAGATATATCTATGTTATCTATTCCAAACAGCCCTAAATTTGTGGCCACAATTCAATTTACATAATGATCGGGAGACCACCTAGAAGCCAACAGGGAAGCAGGGAAGAACAGATCATATTTGGAAGCAGACAGCCCTGAAGTCCTCCCTGTGTCTCCAGTACGCTGCTAATTGTCCAGTCACTAATGCTACATACACGATTACCTGTTCAGCCACCCTTGAGACCGTACACCCACCCCTCCTCCACCCCCCTCATCAACAGCCTGGGAACAAACCCATCAACCATTCCTTGCCTAAAAACTAAATTTCCAGTTCTCCCAGGGACTGCTCTAAATTTTGTGAAGAAAAATCCCCCAAGAAGAAAAGTTAACTAAACAGCGTATGAAAGATACTAAATGTTTAAAAATATGCTGGCAGCAGTTATATAAGCTCTTTTCTGTTCCAGAGTACATATCGGAAGGATATAACTAGGACAGTGAAAATGTAAAATAAATATAAATCGCCAGCTTGGAAGAAAAAATGATGTTCATCCCACAGTCTTAAAACCATTCATGTGCAGTGATTTTTTTTACAGTTTTCTAATTTTGTAAATTATTTATAAAGTGTTGTAATGCTTCTTATATTAATTTTTTTATAAACAAATTTTTGCTATGGGGCATAAATGGTGCCTGAACAGATTCTTAGGAAGATAAATTACATGTGAGTCATACATCTTTGGGGGGCCATAAATATTTTGTTTTATTTTGTTACTGGAAACATTTCTGGTTTCCATTTGTAAACAATTTTCATGTATTGATTACATTTGAATACCTTTTAATTTTGCATGTGACTAAAAGATAGATTGCTACCAGCAAATGAAACAAAAGCCTCTTCAGTCATATGTGAAGGTTTAATGGTTTTCCAATTGATTGATCATTGAATTTTTTTAAAAAAATAAATATATATATAAAATTATTATTTGAATAATGAACTAAGGGTTCTTTTACTGTTCTGATTTTGTCTTTTTATGTTTTTCACTAAAAAGCTATTTTGGACAGTTGAAGAAATCAAATGGATTCAAATGGTTCCAGTTTCTTTACGTTATTACCGAGAAAAAAAAAGAAAAAAAAAAAAAAAAAAAAAAAAAAAGAACAAGAAAGCAAAAAGGAGCTAGGAAGGAACAAGTAGAGGCGTATCAAAGAACTCAAGCTATAACCAAAAAGAAATATGTAAAATGCCTTTGCTCGTCTTCTCAATGCTGGACCAAAGCTCAATGTATGTAGGTATATGCACATTGTATAGATATGGCTAAATGTTGCTGACAATCTCGCAATACTAAACTGTTACTATTTAAAAAAAAAAAAAGAAATACAAAAATAAAACTGTTCATCAGTGTTTTACCTCAGCACTCTACTTGTACCCAGTTATTGACCAACATTCAAATAAGAAGATAAAAGAGGAAATTGATTTCCATGTCAATGTTTGACTGTAAAATCTGTTTGGAAGACATTTTGTAATGAGCTTTTTGTCATGTGGTTTGCTTGTTTCCAACTTGAGATTATGTGGGGCACATTTGTTTATTTATTGTTAAAAAGTGATATTATTAATTATTATTATTACTATTATTATTATTTTTGTCCTATGTGCTATAATCTACAGAATGGTCACCAGGGTCACTTATGAAGCACTGCAAAGAGATCTGTTTTTCCATGCATGGAGCATGCAGCGGGAAAGATGGCAGTACAAAATGGACTGTATTGTGTTGTCAAAAAATACGAATTACAAAAGGAGTTGATGTGGTGGACTTGTGACCAAGAAACCAAACTGGATATTTAAAAGCTCCTTACTACTCTGACTTTGAAACCAAAGCTGATTTATCTGCACAGGTTGCTTAACATGAAAAAAAATAAAAAATAAAAAAAACTGACAAAAACTGTACTTAATCTAGAGCAATATCTGTATGGTCAGTAAAGCTGCACTTTGTGTATTTCTTAACAGCTTCAGATCTGTCACTTTTAATTTGTACCATAAAAAATAAAGAATTGTTTGACATGAAAAATAAGCTCCTTTCATGTGTTTGTCTTAAATCTCATGCATTATTCACATGATCAGAGCTCATGTAATTTCACGTCAGTTCAATACAAAAATAGTTAAATGCTCGAAAGAAAGGAAGAAAGAAAATCCGTTTGCACTGTGGAGCGTCACCTCATCTGCAAAACTAAATGCTGTATCTGTACCTAGACCGGGCATGTACGTTGGTGATGTCTTATTTTCTCTACAGATATGCAGAGTAGAGGATCTGCCTCAGGAATATCGTGGAATCACTCAGGTGAGTGTGTATTATCCCCCAGGCCAAGTGGAGCAAAGCACAGCTGGACACGAAGGCCAGAAACAGTGAATGTCCTGGTGCTTCTCCAGCTCCCAGAACAAAGCCCTGGTAAGTGATGGAAGGGGAGTGTGGTAGCAAGATTGGGTCAACCTTTCAAATGATTTCTCTTGAATCTTTGCAGAGGTCGTGAGGTTTATTCCTCATTTCTTTCTGCAATTATGATATTAGGTAGCAGAAATGCCTGTTCTTCAGGCCATTTGCATCAAGTCATATTGAGTTCTGTCTAAATACATGATTCTGAAAAATCAAAACTTTTTGAGAAATGAATTAGTTGTATTATAAAGTTGTTTTGGAAAAAACAGCCTAGGAAAAAAGCTCTGACAATATTAGAACACTGTGTGTGAGGCTTGGGAACAAAACTTTTGCAAAGCCTTTTTCCTTTGATGTTGTTAAATATTGTTTTACATTTCCAATACCATGTGTTAAATATTCAAAAATGAAAACAAAATATTTATTTGCACAGAAAATACAGGGAGTATCTGGGATATTTATTTATCCTGAATTTTTCCAGATTGGAATTTTCCTTTTCCATGCATTTTTTACTGCATTTTATGGGATACATAAGAAAGATAAAGGAAAAGGGTAACTTTCTTGTAGACATGATGATCCAGGCACCATGAGCAGGGTAAAGCTGACAGAGGTATTGCATTTTGTTAGACCATCTAGCGTATGTGGAAAAAGTAGATGAGCTTTTAAGTGCCCAAATCCTCCTTTGGTCTGAAACAAAAGCAGCTGAATCCAAAGGTGAACAGAAGCTGAGAACAAAGAGAAAGAAGACAGTGGGGTACCGTGATGATTTGAAGTTGTATCTTAGTACTACCTACACTGCAATTTCTTTGTATCATGGACTAAACCATCATGCGCCTGCTTCCCTTCAAAAGTAGTGACTACAGGTTTCCACACACCACCTACACAAAGGGAGTGCCAACACCGTTAATCCGCAAGAGGAATGCCTTGGGACTGAGTAGTCTTTACCTCTACACACTGGTAAATACCTGCTCTGCTGCATACCTCTTACAGTATGGATAAGGGTAGCCTAGCATACTACAGACCTATGGGGGTACCAAAATTACACCAGCTCCTCTAGGCATCACATCTCCACACCATGGTCTAACAGTTGTACTTCAAACCCACATAATTCATCTACTTATACGATACAAGGTGGTGGAGAATAACCCCTTGTGCTTTCATATCAGCTACTAAAATCTGAACACGTATCTTGTCATTCAATAGCGATAAAGCAACAGGCAAACATTGGTTAGAGGCTGTTTCCCCCTACCCTATTTAAAAATGCAAAACTTTCTTTGGACCATACTATAAGTATTTTAGCTGCCTCATAGTCACATTACCCTCCCTAGCCGTTACTTAAATAACCTGGATCTATTTTGTCACAAGTAATGGTGACTTTGCAAATTGAATCAATTATGTTCCCATTGATCACTGAAAGCCCAAAATAGATCCTGCCTTCAAGCCACTGAAAGCTGACCATAAGGCTTTTCACACCACTTACTGACTGCTTAAAAATCAAATTTCTAGAGCTTGGGTATGACAGTACTTCAAAGGTCCCTAAGTGCAACATTAAGGACAAAGAGCTTTGGAAGCACAATTCTTTCCATGGACTCTCTTTTGTACTTCTTGCAAAAAAAACCCCATATTTGCAGTATTCTTGAGAAACGATAAACTCTGTGCCCTGCCCTTCCCTTAAGACAGGTGTGATGGGAGGAAAGCTGGCACTAAGATCAGAAAACTACACAGAGAAGACATGTTTTTTATGTGGCCTATTCCCCTGTGCAGCTGCTTTACAACAGGTCACAGTCTAAATCTGTATCTGGGAGAAAAACTCAGAGTATTAGCAGGGCTTTGGTAAGCAAAGATTCTCTTCTACTGACGTAAACTTCAATTAAACAAGCACTCAGAAAGCAAAACGGACTTATCACGAGGGAAGGCTCTCTTGGGGTTTGTTTTTTAATCTGAGAATTCAGATTTTATATGAATCACTCCCATATGAGATCATGATGTTCCTGAAAATAATTGAGAATTAAAGTGTTGGAAGGGGTTTTTTTCCTTCTCTCTCCCTCTGCTCTACAGACCTGGAGGTTTGAAGTTTTCCTCATTCACAGTCTTTTACTGCTGCATATTGCAACATTATGGACAACGGTGGTCAGGACTGAGCAGCGAGTCACCAGGTAGCTCACCAGCACTGGCCATGTTTTTTAATCCAGACCCCAATTGCCCTGATTTCTTCTGAAATGCCAGCAGCAGCCTTGTCTAATCCACCAAAGCAGCTGCAGGGAGGGCATGTGGACTCATGCAATAATGAACCTTTCATTTTATTGTGTTCAAGGACACTGAACTTGTATCATTGTGTGATCACTGGCCTCACGTCAAAACACGAGTTGACTTCTCAGCCCAAGAGCTGTATGTGTGATCACATGCACGCTCAGTGTGGGTAGGTCTTGGTTCAAACACACACACAAGCTCAAGGGGCAGCAAAAAATGGCTTTGCCAGTACTAAAACTGTGCGAGGGACTACCTGAGTGGGCCAGTCCTAACAGAACATGAGAGATTCTGCTTTTGTGGAGCAGCAGCTTAAAATTGTGGCATGGTCTCCACCAGCACAGCATCAACAAGCTTGTCAGGTCTGGGCTCGCTTCCTTCTTTTTGGACACCACGTACTGCTGGTGTTCAGCTAATGAGCTCCTGGCTTTCAGTTAACAAAAATCCATGCCCCATCCAGTCTATCCATCAATACTATCAACAGGAAGATCTCCCACCTTGTATGTTTTCTGTTGGTGATGGTCCCAGAATAGTCCCACAAATGGTCCCAGGATGCTGAAGGTCTTAGAGAACAGTGACTAAGACGGTGACACTGCACACATCTGAATTAAGTGGCCATTTGCAATTGATCCTGGGGGAGCCAGGATTGTCCCAGCAGCCATGGACTCCCTGGCTGCAGTGTGTAACCTCTGCACGCCCACCCCTTTTCCTAAATACACTGAAGAACTTGTACTGACATTCAGTCATTCCTGCTAGTTTTTAATGCTATTAATTTTAAACATCTCATGTTCTCATGAACTGTTGATACCTTTTCTCTATAACGTATAAAATTGCCTTTTAACTATCAAATTAAATGAAAAGAAGACAAAACTATGAAGATTCTTTGATTTCTTTTTGAAAGGAGACATTCCAGTGGTTTTTAGTATCTTGCCTCTGTTCTTTTGACATTTTCCGTTCAATTATGTGTTCTTAAACAGAGTAGCATGAAACTAACCCCAAAATTACCTTTCAATTCATCTAGGTTAAGCCATCTGAAGAGAAGCAGGTAGTTCTTGAATAGCAACAGCTATTTCCAGTTACTAGTTGTGGAAACTAAAAGGACTGATCTTGCAAGTGCATAACGTAGATAACAGATAACTTTATTTGCCCAACTAGTGTTATTGATGTTTTGATGCTACCTTCATAGATACATTTAGTGACATGTGTAAGTCTTCACAGGATTGGACCTACCCTAGGCATTTGTGAATCGATACTCATATTTATCACTTTTTCTAGCTCATCCATCAGTAAATCTTGATATGTCCTTTATTATTTTTGAAACACAAACAACTCAGAGGGGACTGTATCTCAACAAAAGGTACGTGCATATTCTTTCTAAAGTCAATACAGCTATTGTTTCTGGCTCAGCAGACGGCAGCCAGAAACACTTGCTGCTGAAGATAATCTGGGGAGGGGGGAACGTTGGAGGGAAACGGGATAAATGCAAGAGCACAAGCCATTAAATATTTTTAAAATACTCTCTATTGTTCCACTGCATTTAAGACCCTTCCTTCTGAAAGTGCCCTAACAAATTCACATACTGACCACAAATAAGGAGAACTTAAAGCAGCACTGTTTTGTGCCTGCAATATACCTAATCTCAAGCATATCTATCAGCAACTTGACACTAAGATTTATCAGCTAATCTGGGGATCAAAACTCACCGGTCTATGCACCCAGAGTGAGGAACACAAAGAGCTGGGATCAAAAATCCACACTGGCATATGCACTTTGCAGGTCTTCAAAGAAATTACTTAACAGGTAATAAGTAATAAAGACCACATCTAAGAAAGAAAAAGACAAAATTTGTAGCCATTTGTTAAA
>VYXH01000875.1:95142-127362 GCA_013397275.1 Burhinus bistriatus | reverse complement strand
AAAAAAAAAAAGAAAAAAGGCACAACTGACAGAATATGTCTCTTCCTAAAATGTGTTAGAACAGCCATACATGGTAATAAAAGCCTATCAATCGCTTGGCATCAGCTGAGCATACACTCACTGTACATCAAGCTTCTGAGGAGTCTGTATTATTTATAACATTCTTCTACTGTGGTTAAAGGTGTGATATCAAAAGCAGGTCCTGTGGCCCCAGACATCAACTGAAGATGAGAATATGACAAGTTACATTTATGTCTGGAAATGGCTTGAATTTCACATTAAAATTGAAACCTGACCAGTCTAAACAAGTTAACATTTTTTAAAAGAGAAATGTTGAGCTTAGGACTATTTTACTGGAGTAATAAAAATAATTTTCCTAAAACTAATTTAAATCCTCTTTGAAATATAAACATTCATGGTTTTTAGAGGGCAGGAAGTAATGTCCATTTTTAAAGAATCACATGGCATAGTTAGTTATTTTTTTAATTGTGCACAGCTTGATTTTTTTCTATTTTAATTTTATCAACATACTGTAATTCTGTAATATTTAAAAGTTAATATGCCTATATACAAAGCCAGCATCTCCAATCTAGTCCAATCATGTCTCAGGTAAGCAATCAGTTCTGCGAGTATTTAAATGTTTATGGAGCCATGTTAGCTTGGTATCGTAAAGAAACAACTCATTGCATGCTTGCTTTCTTTATCTACTTAGAATTCATACAATTTTAACCTCAATGCTTTAAAACATTGGCCAGTTTCAAACTCACCTGACAGAAGGGAAGAAACCTCACAGATAACTAAGTGTCTACAGGTTTAATGAAAATAGCCTAGAGAAGAAAAAGGCAGATTAGAGTCCCAGGTGAGAAAAAGGCTGCAGTAAGCTCAACCCTTACTCAACACCACAGAATCAACACGGGACAAGGAGAAAGATAGTCCTTCTAAAATCCCCAGCTGTAGGAAAAAACATCACACTGAGCTCACAAGCCACCGGGAGATGCTCATCCTAGGAAACCAGATTTCATTAGTCCTGGTACTCACAGTTGTTTGTATTTTTTATGTGATTTACAAGCCCAGCCACCGATGCCTCAGAACAGGCATACCAGCAAGGACCAGCAGGCTGTCTAGTCTCACATAGCCCACTGCTAACTTCTTCAGAGAAGTAAATCTTGCAGGGGTGCATCCAAATTACAATAAATGGGTATGACTCTTTTCCCAGCACGACAGGTAGGTAGGCCTTGGCTTTCTTTAAAACTGTTCCTTACTGTGAAGAGGTACCATCTTTAGAAGAAAGCAGTCTGTCACTTCCATTTCCAATACAGCAGTTATATTGTAATTTGGGATAAAAAAAATCTCTAGCTGAAAAAAGCATTCTATTCCTATTGCACTGGGAAGGTGATTAAAAAGAAGGGGGAGAGGAAAATAGCTGCCCAGTAGAAACTGTTTATGAGGTAAGTACCTCATTAGAAAGTCTATTTTCTGGCTCAGGGTTTAAATCAGAAAAATAGGTTACCTGTGAACACAGGAGAGAAATAAAGACAACTTTTCATTCATTAATTTAACAAAATCTGCAGCAGGTTTAAGGCCATTTTTGTTTGCTACTGTCAGCAAGATTTTGCACACTGGAAGCAGCCTATGTAAACTAGGGGGAGGTGTTCAGGTATACAAAATTATAGGTTTACCTTAAGTAGCTTTGTTGCTTAGCTGCTTGGGTGTTGGTTCCAGAACTGGACAGGATTTGGACATTTCTTTTCAATGCTTTCCTCTTCTTCTAATGCTCATCTGCTTTCAGAGAAGCTCTGAAACTCACTGCCTTCAGCACCTGTGCAGTAAAATGGGTTAGAGGAGGCCAGCAAAGTCTAAATCCAGTTCAATTTATCAGAATAAAGGTTGATCATGCTTGGCAGAGAGGCTTACTGCTCCCTCCTGAGCCCATCCGTCCAAAGAGGAAAACACATGTCCTACCACAGAGCACTGTGCAAGCCAAACGTACTGCAAGGCTAAATGAAGTCCACACCAACTTTACAGGCAGCTCTCTGCACTGGGGGTGCGTCTCATAAGCCGTCTGGTAACAAACCCCGTGGCTGGAACAGGAACCCCTGCAATGCAGGCACCTGGAGCACATGGTGCCTAGCTCTTGAAGTGTAAGGACACTTCAATATGGCAGGTATGAATAAGGAAGCAAACTCATTGAGCAACCACAGACACGGAGGAGCTGGAAAGCACTGCAGAGCTAACCATCCAGTCCCCAAAATGTAAAATCTGATGAAATAGCGGGCTTAGCTAAGGAATATGGCTAACTGGGTTAAAATACCGTCCTGGAGACCTTTTATTTCATCAGCTGGTAAGGTAATTTTTAAGTATAGTCCAGATAATCAACATATATTTTTTCCCCTTTTCTTGGTCAGTCCTAGTGATTTTCCTTTAGGCTTTTCAGTGTTTCAGCCACCGCTTTCCTTTGCCTTTGATGTTTACAGCGCAACCTGAACGGAGTCAAAGACTATGAATATAGCTGGCAGATGCAGTTTACTGTCCTCCCCAACACCCTGATATCCAGATCAACTAGGCAACAAGTTTCAGAACATGACGGTCCATAATTTTCTCTTGGCGTAGGCAAATGTGCTCTGCAAACATCTGCAACAGTAGAATTGGCTGCTATGCCCCTTTCTCATCCCTGTCCCTAACCGCCAAAGACGGCTGACTCTTCAGACCTTCCAGAAGATACTCATTCTTCTCATTCACTAAGTAGTTTCAGTTGGGTCAACCTCAACAAACACTTAGTATTACAATTTTTTTTAAACTAACCCACTTCTTTATGACTGAAACAGGTTGAAGAGCAATCACACAAGCCACTCCGACAGCAAAGGTGCAAAAAGAAAGGAAGGAGGAAAAGGCTGAGCACAGAAATGCCATCCAGGAGCACAGCTGGATCCAAAACCTCACTCCATCCAACCCTCCCCAAAAGCAGATAACTGTCCACTGCCTCAGAGTTTCAGCATCTCCCTTAGGGAGATTCACACCAACTATTATTCTGCTTTGAATTTTCTGTTTTCTTACATCCTCTCAGTGATATTTTTGTTTGTTTGTTTTCCTTTGGCAACATGAAGAATATGCCATATCTGTTCTGAAGAAGCAGAATTATTCCTTTGAGGACTGGCTTACCAGAAATACCTGTATTTTTGTTAATGAACCTCAGAAACTGTTTCCTTTAAACAAGGAATTCTGAGAGAAAAAAATAACTGAAATGTGCCCATGTTTTTTATATCAATATTGAAGCAGTTTGCTCTTTTTCTTTATTAATTTTTTACCATTATGACATGACGAAATCTCTTCTTTGCCTCACACTCGCATAAATTCTAATTTAAGCTGCCATTCTGGCAAAGAAGAAAAATTAAAATTCATTATTTTTATTTCATAAGATAAGGTGGCCCTAGACATGAGCATGTCTGTGTAGAAAGCCAGATGTTGACCGCCCTGCACTCCCTGCTATCATGCTGGGAGGAAGTTTATTGCATATGTGAAGTATCAGTCTAGTAGAAAAATCAAGATCTACCTTTCTCATTGATGCATTATAGGCTATACAGCAAGAGAGAAAAAAAAAAATAAAATCAAGCATTATACGGCTACATAGACCTTGTCCTTCCACTTGAGACTCCTGACAGAGTGCAAGCTACTACCAGTGTAACAACACTTTTCCTGTTACAGATACTGCTCTGCTTTGAGCCTGATTCGTCATCAACAATTCACCTCACACAGGACACCAAATGGTGTCCCTCATGTGAAAACAACTTGTAAACTAATAAATAAGAGGAAGAGATATTTAATAATTGATAATGAAATGGAGTAAAACCAGTGACCTTGGCAGGAAACATTCTGCGTCTTATTAGCAATTGCCAGAGCCAGTCATCCATCCTCCTTAAATCCATTTCCTCAATGTGTTGCATCTCTTGAATTTATACTGCTCTGGCATCAAACCACAAACATCACATTTCTGATGTTCACTGTCTTGCAGTCTAAATCCAGCAGACTTTGCTCCTCTTACCAGCAATGGCCTCTTTCTCTATTTTTCCTACATACAGATATATATTCTTCTCTAAGTTTTTCACAAAAGTCTAGCTGCAGAAATATTTGTGGGTTCAATAATTTTATTGAGCTTGGTAGCCTTAGGTTGCATAGTGCCTGAGCACAACGGCAGTTTATGGACTACTGGCATGAGGTATATATTTTAGAGTTCTCCTTAGAAGCTAGAGGGAAAATGAGGGCCATGTTATTCCTTCTACAGGTTTTATGGTGGAAAAACGTGCGTCGTAGACAACGATTACTCAGTACGCTGGGCAAAAATCATTGCCAGGGACCAAAAAATCACCTCCTATACAGTGTTGTTGGCAGCACAACAAACATGCTACACCAGGACTTTTATAAGTAATATTAATCTTTCCTACTGGAGTTGGCCACTGTTAATGCACTGTCATGGTAAGGCTGTATGTTTAAGCCATTCAGAAGTCCTCCCATCTTAAATAAACTATTTTTCAACCATACCAATTGCACCTACATTTCCTTTCTTCATCTTCTACAGGCTTAAGAGGAGCATTCAGCCTTTTGGAAGGGATTCAAGCTTAACCATATTTACCATGAATGTACGTGTGAATATATATTCACACAAATGCAAACGAGCATATACATGTTTATGTGAATAACTGTATTTGTGTGGTTTTATTTATATATATACACAAACAAACATGACATAGATGCAGACACAGATACATAAAACTTTATAGTTGTGGCTGTTGTAGCCACATTTGAATCCATTCCTGAACAAATGGTTGACCCACTTAATCTTTTTCTGAAGAAATGCCTTGCTATGTTATTTTTGGCTTTGGTTGCATTTTAAAGCACTCACCCCTAAATTAGAACTGGGGAGGTTCCAGGCTTCAGAAAAAGGCTAGCATTCACTACTCTCCAGAACAAGAGCAGCCTGTTCCCCGAAATAAACCTTCCTAACAATTTTTCTTCATGTGTTTGTGTATTTTAAGGGCACAGCAGCAGCAGGGGAACAGGTCAAGTATTTTTGATGATTTCATTCCTTACACCACACAGCTAATTATTTTGGAAGGCGTTTTTTTTCTTTTCATCTTTTCATTCTGCACAAATATGGATTGATTTTTTTTTTTCCTTCTGCCATTGCCTGCAGCAAAGAGAAATGCACACATAAAATAACCATATAAGTCTAACAACTTTTTTCAAAGTGCTTTCTTACACATCCTCCTAGAAGAAAATTCACAGAGGTTTGTTGTTGGGGGTGTGGGAGATGTTGCAAGAGGTGGGGGGATAGGATATTTATATACCTGCCTAGATTCAGCACAGTTTTAAAATAATAAAATTTCTTATGAACAGCTGCAAGGAAAGGAGTGAGCAGGACAGAATTTGGATTCCATGAGATTAGACTATAAGCGGTGTCAATGGTAGTAAACAATAAACGAGACTTGAATGAAAACTGGAAAAAAAATTACTTCTCTGGATGTGTGCTGAGACTCATTAGTGAATTTTGATTAGTGACCTTTCTGTGTTTGCTTTCTGAAGACATTTGGGGGTTTGAGCTGCAGTGCCATCTTTATTGTCCAAGTCTAAAACTCAAATAACTACTTACACTAAGTTTCAAGTGGCAGATGCACTATCTTCACTAGCCACTTTGAGGGATGTTACATAAAGCACAAAAAAGATAATTAGTGGAAGCATTTCTCTGGAGTGTAAAAGAAGCCAGCTGTATACTCAAACTTCAAATTTAGGAGGGGTCTGGTTTCCTCTCAGGTGTGGTAGAAGAGTCCAGTTCAGTGGTGAACAGCAAGTTGTGTCATGAAATGGATGAAATTCAAACATAAATTATCCTGTCAAGATAGACTGTCACTACTAGAAATTACTCGCAGCAATCTGCACTGGTGTTGAATGATACAGGCTGTTGGTTATTTTCCGCTATCCAATACAATCTAAAGTAATTGAGCTATTTACATGAAAGTATATAAAACACTTCATTTAGCTCTGGGAACACTGACATTTTCCATCCAAACAACCACTTGGAAGGTTGTACAGATGTACCCACAGCCTCCAAAGCGTTAAATCTCTGTGTTTGCATTTTGGTGGGGCACTCCTGGAGAAGAGCCCTATGGTCTCTGCTCCCCCTTTTCTTCCCAGAAAGGCAGATTGCCCTGTTACCTTTCTCTGAAAGCCTTTAGAGTAGCTTCCTTGGCACCTCTCTGCACAGGCAAGTACAGGGTACACTGCTACAGCACTCACGCAGCAACCACCACCCAGAGCACCAGTGACTGCAGCCCCCTCAGATCATGCTGAGAACTTTACCGTTTCCCCCCTCTCTTTCCCAAGGGCAGAAGTCACTATAATCTTGGGCCAGACTGCTCCTCTTGGCACCATGAACACAATGTTCAGATGAACACAAAGTGAGCTGGAACAGGTCTTCAGGGGCTGAACGTCTGACAAACTAAAGCATGCGTCTACTGATTGTCTTTGTCAGCTCTTAGTAGACAACGTTTTAACATTTACAGGTAACTGAATGCTGCCATTTCCAATATATTTACAGTAAGAATCTCCCTCATCGTTAATTCTGCAGACTTCTATAGATGTTAAAATGGTGTTGACATTTAAAGAACGCCAACTCTAATACTTGCAACCAACATAGATGTCTGCATATCTGAAAATAAAGTTCCACACTGCTGACAATTATTCTGGTTTCTAGCATTCAGCATTTGTCTTGGTAGGTAATGTGTATGCGTGTATTAGCAAATACATGGAAAACTGATGAGGCAACTTTAAAGGCACTCCCCTGCAATTTCTGAATAGCAAAAGAGAGAGTTTTGAAAACCAGTAGCTGTCTCAGAAGGCAGAGGTGGAGCAAAGCTGGACCATCCTGGAGAAGATCTATAAGGCTGGCAAGATGGTAGGTGGACTCTGGGAGTCCAGAACAAGACTCTTCAAGATGTAAAAATTCTGGCTGCATTTTGAGGCTTTGTCAGTTCGATTTAAGGTTTATTTTCTCAAGGAGGTGAACTTGTGCAAAGACTGGTGCTGTCAGGACACTAAGGGCATTAATAGACCTTTGTATCTGTTCCTGCCCAGCCCCTCCCCAGGGCTCCCCCCACACCTGCTTGCAGCTCAGGACCCCATTTCAGACCATCCCAGGGCCATCAGTCCCTGCCACAGGAGTACTGACCTCCAGCTCCCCACAGCCATGCCCTGGCACTTCACACCACCAAGCCAGCCTAACCTGCTGGCTAATGTCCTGGCATGGCCTCAAATCAGCCTCATCACCACAAACTTGCGTGACAACCTGGGCTGAGCCCAGTTTCCCACCCTCTCTAAGCCCGCCCTGCTTACCTCTCTCTCAGGGATGGTGGGACCAGTGCCTGGCCAGCACATCCTGCTGACTTGATCATCCTCCTTCCAGTCCCTTAAGGAGCTGCTGCTCTGGCTGCCCCCTGACAGGTACTATGCGATGTTAGCTTCGCTTTGGGAGAAAGGCTCCCTTGGAGAGGAGGAGTCTGCGAATGTTTCACCTGGATCATCTTGGAGACTGGAGCCACCTGAATGCTCAGAGGTGCTTGTTCTACAGTTAGACCAAGAAACCTTTGCTTCCCCATGCTTGTCCTGACTGTGTACATGAGAAATAGATGTATCGTTAGATCTAGAGACAGGACTGAGCAAGAAGGCTTAATGAGGCACTGCACAGTGGCAGAACAGTAACGTTGGAGTGCATATTCCCAGTCTATTGCAAACATGAAATCAAACTTGTTAGCACAGCCCTCTGCTGCTGAGGTCATGGGCAGACCCACTGCAGAAACAGCTGCAGCAGCTTAAGATCTTGATTGCCCAAGAGCTGATTGATACCATCATTTTGCTTTTTTTCTCTTTTGTGTTGCATCCCCTCTCCCCCCATAAAAAGTATTTCATCAGTTTAGTTTCAAATAACCCGTGACTGTGGGTTTAAGTGTATGGTGAGGCAATACGCCTGAGTGCCTCTGAGAGCTTGCAGGTTTCAAAAGGGCCTCACTCCTGCCCCCACCTCTACTGCATCCAGAACTTTTTCCCTGGCTGTTCAGTCCTTCACTCTCTCTTCTACCAGCTCTGATGCTCATTTAACTGCAAGGTAAACTCACCCAGCTCATTAATCCAGGAGAAAACACAATGGGTCATAGGCTACCTGAGGTAGTTTTCCACTGAATTAGTAAATTGAATTTGGCTTACCATGCTATCAGAGAATCACCACAGCAAAGACAAAAGACAGGGGGAATGGAACTACTCTTTTTTTGTAGTAGCAAACTGCTAGATAAGCTTCTGTATATTGTCTAACTACACATAAAGGTGCCAGACCTACCACTGATACGACTGAGGTGTGAGTTCTTATTTTATACTTGTAATAGCCTCCAACATAGGAGGAGGAAAACATGCAGCTTTGGGCAATCAACTATTAAAATTCCCCAATTAGCTTCACCAGATTTTGGTGTACTCTGACCTTCTGATCACGCTAGGATGAAGCTAGTCTGTTTTATTCCACCTTTGCTACCAACTAGATGTAGCCCCAAGTCAGCAGTGCTGATGACATACAAGATTTGGTACCTGCATTCCTGAGCCCATGGCTGTGTCATATCGAGTCATCAGAAGCATAGTTCTTGCTCTGCAGAGAGGAGTCCTCAAAACAAGGGGATGAGAATAGGCTTGGTAAACAAAAGAATTAAATGTGAAGTACAAAGAGAATACTTGGAGGCGGGGAGAGAGAAAGGGAAGGGAAAGTAAACATTTACAATTATTTGGCAGCCATTTTTTGAAACCATTTTGCTTACAATATAAGGACTTAACTTACAGGTTAGTAATGATAATTAGAAACCAGAGTTACTAATAAGATACCTTAAATTAGTAGCACCTGTATGAATTAGGGTAAACTGTAAAGTAATTGTGGGCATTTACCAGGCCACGCATTTACCTGACTGGCTGTGACCATTTTACCTTTCCACAGATATTTGCTTTGTGTATATTAAGTCATCAATCATTCCACTGAGACTATTTCTTTCTAGGTATGTCCCCCCACAACACTTATTCAGCCATGCTAGAACACCACAGTGCATCTCAGACTGCCTCTTAGTTGCAAGTAGCTAGTCCTGACCTAACCTGATTAAACAGATATTCTTCTAATTAAACAACTCACCTTTGGTGTGATACAAAGCAAGAAAACACACTATCTTTTTGATCTTTTCTTTTCTCTGACTGGATATTGTATGGGATATGCCACATGGTATAGCTTATGCTTCGTGCATCCTTATGTAGGGGTGATTGGTAATGAATTAATAATTTATTTTATCAAAGCCAGCATCTGAAGTTAAGCTCTGAAGTCAAAATGCAGACTTCTTACTGTGGCTTCTTTCTGAAAGTGGAAAACACTTGCTCCTTCACTATTCTCTTCAAAAGGAGCTGGTGGGGACTCAACATCCTTTTAAAATGAATTGAAAGTAGGGGTCCTAAATGTGATTTAATTTCTTTCAACAATATCTTGCT
Organism: Burhinus bistriatus; assembly: GCA_013397275.1. Lineage (NCBI taxonomy): Eukaryota > Metazoa > Chordata > Aves > Charadriiformes > Burhinidae > Burhinus > Burhinus bistriatus. Next base: position 117,807 of record VYXH01000875.1, on the reverse strand, counting down.
CCCCTTATCATAAAGATTGGTGCCAGCTGAACATTCTAGGTGCTGTGGGCAACACCTTGAATGAACATGTGTCTGCTTGAAGTCATGGAAAATTTTACTATTGACTCCGGGGTGTCAGAATTCTGTCCAAAATGTCTATACTCTGCATGGATACATTTCTACTTTTAGACTTGAAAAATGTATAAGAAATCTTCACGTAATACCTCCCCTGCCCACACTGCAAAGTGCAGTGCAGCGGGGAGGCTAAGGAATTTACAGAGCTAGTGATTCTGTTGAAAAAGAAATAGATTTTTCCTGTTAAGTTTCACTTTAAAGAGTGAGTGAAAATTTTGTTAGGGCTTTTTAAGCTATTGATGGTATGGAGGACAAGGAATTATTATCACTGTACCCCTTAGAATCAGGAGACTTCGATCCTGTTATTGGCTCTGCCTGTAGTTGCAGCATCCCTTCTCTTTCAGGAGCATATAGTCTTGTACAGCAGCTTTCAGAGGTTGATGAAGCTCCTGAGTATACACGAGGGAGATTTCATCCACATGGAAGCATCATACACCGTTAAGGCTGCAGTACAGCCCTAGTGTGGAAGTTATATCAGGGGCTCGTATACAACATGTTACTCTGTGGGGACTCAAAGCACTATTGCCACCCTTGTCGGGCAGAGATAGACAATAACTTGTGTCTGCTGGTACCACGTGGCTGGAGTCCTGACACAAGCCTCTAGGCAAATGGTGATACAAATAAATAATAGTGGACAGGTGACTTCTGAAAAAGAAGGCTCACCTTTTTAGGGACCAGAAGCCTGTAGAAATCGGGAGGCTAAGTCCTGTACAAATATTTAAAATCCCATTAGTATTTTGATGGTTGGGGATGTGATTGATTTTTCCTTTTATTTGTTCCCTTTCCATTAGCTTTTTAATCAAAATGAAATCTAATCACAGTCAGTTATTAGACCTCTGCTGACAGATGGTAACTTGTTAAGCCATGGTTGTGCAATTGCGTTCATCATTTGCCCATACTCCGTGCCAGAGCCAGTAGCCCTCATCTGGTCTCAAAAGCTTTATTAATGTAACTCAATTTGGCTCAGAAATCACTCCGGCCACTTCTTTACCCCTACTGTGAGACATTATCTTATTTCAGGTTAAGTTAATAACTGACCAACTAAATATAAGACACTCCTTAAGGCATTTAAGTTTTGCCTTGAAGGCTGTAAGATAAATGAGTTTAGAAGTAGTTTTGTTACACTGACACTAAGTAAATCACTACACTTTTGTGTGTATATAAAGTTTAAGTACACTTGAAGAAATGTCAAGTTACAGTGGTTCAAAATCATATTGTCCTTCAATCAAGCCACAGCAACAGACTGAGTGCATGCTCCTGTAAAGTAAAACACAACAGCTTAAATCTGCCTTTGCTAGTTAACCTACAGATTAAGCTGTTTCATTAAAATGTAAGTCACTATGTGTTACCTTGAAGTCAGACTGACCTAAGACAGTATCTGTGGTCAGTTGATACATCTCAGCTGGTGGGGATAATCGGTTAAACCACTCACTATTTCAAAGTGGCTTCACATGCTAAGTGCATTAACCATTTCCATATTTTAACCACTTAAAGGTTGAAAGGCATTTCAATTTGAAAATTTCTCACAGCTCTAATAAGCTTGATTCTTTTGCAGTCTGCCTAAAAGCAGTGGAATTCACCTTTTGGAACAGATGCACAAATGGATGTGTCTTTGATGTGTTTAGAGCTACAAAAGTTTGATGTTTTCAATTAAAACAAGTGCTATTTACTTCTATACTTACGGGTAATAGAGCACTTTTGACTTTTACAAAGTGCGTGTTATTAAAGCACTTTGCTAATGTACAAAGGCACTTTCATAAAACAAGAAAGAAAAGAAGCAGTCCTCTTTCAAACTGTCTCTGGAAAATGAGATGAAAGTAGAAAAAAAACTTGCGAGAAAAGAGTTCTTTAACAATAAGAGAGCTGTCTTCAACTGTTCCCATGTATGATTTCAGTCATCATCTTTATGCCTAGAAGCACTTTTATAAACATTTGTAACAATTTAAACATATTCTATCACTCAAAACTTTTCACACAAGGGCTCTTCACCCTAACCTTTTTGATGAGGCCAGAAAACACTTATCTTGCGGTTTCCAAGGTATTCCTAAAATAGTACAATGGAAAAATAATATGGTATTGTTAGTGTTCTGGAGTAACTATTACTGATTTATTATTTAATATCATTATTGAAACTGTATGTGGACCTCTTCTGTGTTTCTCAGTTTATTTATTTTCAGCAAATATTGCCTGTATTACGCTCTGGAATTGCAGTTGTCAGGAATTTAGGTCCCGATTCAGCCAGGCACAGGATGAGTTTAAGTCTTTTCTGAAGCCATTTTCCTCTTCTACACTTCTTCTTGTCTTGTCTTGAATTTAGTACTGACAATGACAGAGTTCCATCACTCAGAAATTTGCACAGTCAGATCTACAACACATAACTATCTGGTATGATATGCCTAAAAACGTAACGATTATGTGAGGTTTGTGGTGGCTGAGCTGAAGGAAGGACTGGTGTGTTTTTCTCCAAACCTTTTCCTGTTAGGCCAAGAAAGGGTTTTGTATTTCTTCTATTCCAAGTAAAGCTGAAAGGCTGTTTTATAGAGGGGAAAAAAATTATTTCCAACAAAATACCTCTCAAATTGTGAGTGTCTCTAAAATGGCAAAGGAAAAAAAGTATTATTCTTCAGGTCATATAGCAATGTTTCCAGTAATGTGGCGTTTCTAATGGAGAAATCATCAGCAGAGATGTTGTTATTTTCCTGCAAAGACCTTTGTGCAAGATGCTTAAAACCTCTTCCATTTCAGTTTCAGAATAAGGCAAAAGGAAGAGCATCTTACCCACTATCTCTTAAATATATGTATTGCTTCTCATCTCTAAGAAAGGAGTTTTAACCTGGGAGTGATTATTACACTGCATTATTTTGCTTCTGCAGTGGTACCTTCAAAAGCAAAAATGCCCCATCTTAGTCTTCTATTAAAAACCAGCTTCTGATGGCTTCTTCTATACATCTTGTCCCATCAATCTTTCTGTCTCTAAATGATTTCTAGCTTTTCATTTTGTTGTGTTTTATTGTTTCATAATGACAGATTTTTCATCTCTTCTCATTGGTGTAAGTAGTCAAATAAATAGAACAACCAGCTAGAACAGACGTTTAGTACCGAGTATGTAGAGAGGCAGATACAAAGGAGTTTGTCCAAAAGCAAAGCATAGCTCTTGGTAGCTGGACTTCTGAGGCCAGAGTCAAAAACACCTTTTTGGGAATGGATGTATTTTTACACTTCTATGTGTGCAAGCATTTATTTATTTATTTATTTATTGTAGCGTAAAATGTCATCTCATAAAAGCATCAGCTGCAACCAGAGATGCTATTACAGGGTTTGTATTATTAGCATCCAAGAGTGCTGGGGGTGAGGAAAAGGTGCAGGAGCAGCAGGGGACTGTTGCCATAAACAGGATTTCACAGAGTCATGGGTCTTTCAGAGACATCTCCAGCTTACATTACTTCTAAAGTTAGCATTATTTCTCCATTCCAAATAATCAGAAATAAAACATCAGACAGTAAACACTCCCCCAGTGACTAACTGTGTTGTTTGGGTCTTTTCTCCCCCCCTCACTCCCCCCCCCCCCACTACTTTGCAGAAAGAAAAGACACTAAAAGTTCCTTCTGTGAGTTGCCAAGGTGCTCCCAGCCCATTGTGCAGAATCATTGTCAGGTTAAATTAGGGAGTACAGACTCCATGAGTGTAAAAAAATCAATACTTGATGGAAGATTGCTCCCCGGAAAATCTGTTTTGATTCCAGGATTAATTCGCGACCAAAGGCTTCTGGAAAATGACATGCCATTAGTCAGAAAATGAACACATTCTACCCTTGAAATTGGATGGAAATATGTCAGGTGATTGACCTATTCATTCTCTTCGCTCTCTGGGCAGAGAGAGTAGGTGTGGTAGCTGTGAATTAGGCCCACGAACCAGGTCCATTTTCCAAGCAGTAAAAAAAAAAGAAAAAAAAAAGTCCAATGTGAATTGCAAGTATTCTCTAGGCCATTGTTGTAAAGCTATTGCAAATGCATTCCGTCAAGGTAAATGCATTTGTCTGGAAGGCCTGACTCTCTTGTGTTTTCTAAATCTCAGAATAAACCATACTAAAAATCTTAAAATAAAGCAGGGATTTTTTTCTTCTGCAAAAAAGGCTTGCAATATTAATGACAATGTAATTTGTTTGCCATATATAAAGTAACGTTCCACCCCCACTCCCTTTGCTCACCAGTTTCTTCCACAAAAACTTTCACGAGACAAACCCAGCGCTTGAGCCACGCTGGCTGGTCTGTGTTTAGGCCTCTCTGAACAGTCCCTGTGGCAATCACAGCGGCCAGCCATGAGCTGTGCAAGTGGCCGCTGGGCTGGCTTCCTAGCCCTGTGCAGCCAGTATGCTTCCCTGCCTTGCAAGGTGCCAAACTCTAGGACAAAAGGGCATTTTAATCTTTGTGTTTATATATTCTGAGCCTGAACTATGTCTGCTTATACTGTTGAAACATGCTGAATATGTGGAACAGAAAGGTCGTGACATGAGATATTTGTATTTATTTGTCTGGTGTGGAATTACCAAGGTGAATCTAACCTCTTGGTAGACAGACTTTTCCAGTAGAGAGAGAAGTTATGGGTGGCAGCATTAGACCTTCTATCTGGAGAGGGGGTAGGCTCTATGTCACTCACACTGACCTGACTGGAGTGCACTGAGATTGGAGAGGTTGCTCCCAAATACATTAATGAATGCAAAATTGCTACGTAGACTTAGCTCTTTCAGAAAGAAGTCACCACCAGAGTTTTCTTTTTGTAACTTCTCTGAAGAACATTGCCAGCGGGTACATCATACTAGGATTCAAGCAACTTGGAGCTTTGTGTAAAAAAAAACTCCTGGAAAACCATTTACTGAGAGAAAAATGTGTGCACAGGTAGAAGGGAAGCAACAAACAACATCACCAAAAGGTATGTTGGCACTGACTGAATACTCAATAGCAGCCTAATCCATCAAACTACTAAGCACTGACATATCAGGGGACAGATTCTCTAAAAATTGGACCCTCCTTTGCCTGTAATCCCTCTCTTTGGAGAATTTTGGACTTGAAATTCTGCAGTTTTTATCTTCCATTTTAATTGTGATACAGTATGTGTTGGCTTTCTCATAAAGATCCCACAATAAAGGTTGAATTTACAAAAGTCCAATTCTTGTGATTCTTTCAAATTTTGAAGGTAATATATTGTGTAAAAAATAAGTCATTGAAGGTGATGATCCATGTGTGGTTACCCAGGTTAGAGCGTTAGTGTGTTGGTGTATTAATTGTTCTATGTGAGGTCAAGCTAAGCTTTTCAACATGGCGATCAATATCTATGGGGGGAAAAAGCTGTTTCCTAGCAGTACCAGAGGAGTGGCTTGTGATGGTGATACTGGAGTGCCCAACTAATCTTTGTTTCCCTGATAATTTCGCAGACTAAGTGTCTTCCAAGAAAATCATTTAGAATTACAACGCTGAGCTTAAAATCAGCACGAGACATTTCTCTCCCCAGATTACAGTGATCCTCACTGACAACCCACTGCAGCATTTCCATTATAAGTGTGCACCAGACTAATATTGTAACCTTCTGGCCAAGCATTGAGGATCCTGTCAGGCATGTTACACAGAATTAATAGTTATTTCTACTTGGTGGGAACCCTGCAGATGTAAAACCATCAAAACAGCAAAAGAGAGCAATGTTCTATGCTAATATTGTAGAGTAGGACCAATTGTTCCCCTCAGAGTCCATATCCCGACCACATTAGCAGAGTCTTATCTTTAATTCAAAAGTCAGTGTAGTCACTGCTTCATTTGAAGAAATAATCACTGTGAATAGAATTTGTCTCTTCTGCTCTTTCCTCATCTAAAAGCAGAATGTCAAGTTTCCTTGTCTTGGAGAGATAGAAGCCTCACAGAGAGGGAGTCATCCCATGCCAAGCCAGGAAGAACAAACGTCCTCCCAAGTTCCCTTCCTCTTCCTATTGACTTCAAGAGAGATCTTACAAGATTAACTTAGACTGGATGCCAAAGTGCTAACATTAGATAAAATTAATCCCATTCTTCATGCCCACATCTGCAGAGGAAATATAAAAATCAGCATCTTTCAGAAGAACCAAGGGGGTTCCCTAATTGAAGTCAGTGTGCTGTTCTCAGTGGCAAAACTCTCACTGATTTCAGTGGAAACAGGAGCAATCCATGAAGTGTTTTGAGCTCAGTAGATGCTAAATGTGACGCAGGTTAAAAATCCCTTGGAGACAATTTGGTTTTGATAGAAAGAGAAGCCACAGGCTTAACCAGCAGCAAAACAGATGAGATTAGATGTTAAGGGGAAAAAAACTCCCTCAGCACAAGACAGGTGGACAGCTGTGCTGAGAAGCTTACCTAAGCAATCAGGAATTATTTAAATGTATATGACTGTTTTCAAACAGGAACTTGGTTTTTATTGTTCTGTAGCAGTTTTGATACTCTCTCCTTCATTTCTGGAGGGGTTCATCTAGAAATTTATCATGGCAGAAAATGTGCAGACGTAGAAGGTGTGTGAGAGGTTTCCAAGTTTCAGTGGCACAAGCTCTTAGATGTTACGAAGGTATAATAACTTTTGGGCTGCAACTACATTGTGGGTGCACATTTCCAGACATCTGCTTATCACTGACTTTATACTCCAGGGTCTTAATTACTCTGCTTTCCTTTACTCTAAAGCCATTTCTTCTTTCTCACTCATTTCTGTCTCTCAGTTCTTTCATCTACATTGCCTGAGCTTCTGTCCCATTTTATATTTTTGACCTTTTGGGCATCTAGTCTCAACTCGAAGGACCACTGCTACAGGCTGATAACCAACTAGTCTTCATGAGCTGTTAGGTGAATAAAAGGTTGCAGGAATGAAGGGCTTTGCCTAAACATTTTCAAGTTCTATTGAAGTATTTGTCCATGAAAAAAATCTAATTTGAAACTAAGATTGTTGGAGATTTTTTTATGAGAAGGCCACAATGACTAGGTTGTATAGGAAAATGGGGAAAAAAAGACTGGCATAGGCAGTTCTGTGTGTGCTTGTGTGCATCTCCTGTGGTGATGTGTCAGTAGAGCATCTCCTCCTATTTTCAGTAGTTAGCCAAGCTTCACTCTTAATGGATCTAGAACTTAAGATAAGTTGGCAAATTATTCTAAGAGTGTTGGTGGACCTTGTCCTTCAAAGAAAAAAACATTGCACCTGAGAGCATGGAAAAATATGTTCAAATGATGAGTCTAAAATGGCCTTGATTGATTATTTAATTAACATAGCAAATTCTGTAAATAAAGCCCTTGACCATGGGGGTCTCCAAGACCTGCAACATTGAAGTACATAAGTAGAACTCTGCACAACCTTATTTTCCGGTACACCCTAAATATTGGTAATGGTTTCTGGCCCCTCATTCTATCATTCCTATGCATGGCCACAGCTGTATACTCATAAGTGTGGTCATCAATCCAAATTTTGCAATGTACAAATTCAAAGAAACATTCCAGTGCTTCCACTGTAAACATCTTTTCTTCCTGTTCTCATCTGGATCTCTCATCTCTTCCATAACACCGGAGTAACCTTCCCCTAGGACAATTCCTGTCCATATCACAGATACAGTAACCACTTACATTCAGTCCAAAATCCAAATTCATCTCCACCAGGCACTATGAGCAGCCCCTCCTTCTTCCTCAACCCATAACTGCAGGGTATGTATCTGACTCGTGCCTGATCACAAACTCTTGAGTTCTGTGGACATCTACATTTGAATATGTGACACTTACAATGATCTGCTGGACACTTGAAATTTAGGAAAAAAAATAATTAAACTTTCCTGATGAATATGCCTAAAAAAAAAGGAGGTAAAGTTGAAGTGAGCCTGAAATCTAGGTATCATTTTATTAAAATGCTATTAAAGATGCAGACACTTCTTTCAAAAGACTGAAAATAGACCTTGAAGCCAATGATTAGCAGAAGAGCAAAAATCCTGTAAAGACAGAAAATTGACTGTACGGTACAATCAAGTTTCTTTGTGAAGTTATAAATGCTTTCTTAGAAAAATCCCTATAAATTAGTGACTCTACAAGAAAATCTAAAGGAAGGTGAACTCTTGGCATAGCTTCCAATCACAGTTTGCACATATAGTTCATAACAGTTAATGACATTTTTCTTCTCTTCAATTTCACATAAAAAGATAAAAAGGAAAACTGCGAGAATTTGTCTATAGCATGATGACTGTGGTCAATATCTTGCTATTTGCTCTGTCAATGCCATCAAAATATTGTTTAATAATTTAGAAGCAACCATGTAATTTTCTTCCCCAGTAGTAGCAAATTAGGCACTTACTAAATAATTGACAAAAATACTTAATTCTAGGGATGCCTTGAGGAACATACTATTAGGTGACAGTTTTTAAAACTTTTCCTTGCATTAGTGATTATATTTTAAAATTATTTTCATGCCAATTCTTACCAGCATAGGAAACTGCACGGCTTGCTACTTCAACCTTCTTATTTTCAATAACTAACCGCCTTCTCTCACAAAAATAGAGCGGGGATCATGCAGAGGATTCATGAAAAATTAGATATAGGAGGCAAAGAGTTCACATAGGCAGGGGTATACACTTTCAGGCTCCATATCATAATGTATTATGTTTGCATGCCTATTTCTATGAAGACATTGCAAAAATTAGAATTTCAAACAGAAATGTCAACAATTTGAAAGAAATATGAATAGTTTTACAAGCAACTTGAAAAAGGCAGTTTTAAATAATGCAGCAAACCATACCCTTGAAAATCTGCATAAGAAAAGCACACCCATAGTTCATGCAGTTGCCTTCTTCAGACAAAGAAGCTGAAATGCTGATATCAAAATGCATTAAAACCACCTGTAACCTGAAAATGTAAGTTCCACATTCCCACAAAACCAAAAGAAGAATTCCATTGAGAAGTGATGTCTGATGATGAAGTGACAGTTGTATGCATGGGATTCTTCTTTTGGGAAGGAAAAATATAACATTTAGCTGAATTCAGCTGTGTCCCACCATCACTTCTGAGCGATAACCACCTCCTTTGCTTGAGGATTATTTTGGGTGACTGTGCATTCCAAGCAGAGCCAAGAGAATTCTATGCCATTGTCCACCTGCACCAAAGGCGTTTCTCACCATTTCAGTGAAAATACTCGTATAGATGAGCTAGGTAGAGTTGCTCAGCAGTAGAAGGTCAGCAGTTATGTTGGAAGAATGTTTGATGTTTTGCTGTCACTTATTTTTGCAAAAACCTCTAGGAATAGAAATGGAGTAGATCCTATGAGCACTTTAACCAAGATCGCTATAATTTAATTTATGATTTCCAGTAAGTTTACATTTTTTTCGCCAGAGGAACAGATGTTGCTGAAGTATTTATTATATGGGCTCCTAGAACAAAAAATTATGAACTATAACTGAACCATTCACTTGCATTTTCATTCTCATCATTCCATATCTTCTGTTTCACTTTGTTTTGCACATGCAGAATCATTGTTTTTCCTGGTCAAAGAATCTGTTTTACCAGTAGCTGGTTAGTAGATGACAGGTTAATGACATCTTGAAGTCTTTAGCTTTAGCAAGATCCTTTAGGCAACTTGCTCCCTAAAATTTGGCACCCAAGTCCCTTTGAGGATCTTGATTGTGTACACTATTTGTCCTAGTGATTATTTCTAAGAAATCTCTCAAAACAGCTGGTTATCTACTCTGCAGAGACACTAACAGGGAATTCAGAGAATTGCTCAGCAGGTGGGAGAGAAAGGAATAGAGCAAGAACCCAGTTCCTTCCTGGTCTCAGTTTCACCAGGTATTTTTTTTTCCAGTGTAATGCAGTTGATTTTAATTCCACAGTAATGAAATTACTATTCTACCCATGCTACAGAGCTCAGAGTCCTGCCCTAATACCTTGTGAAACCCATGTAACCTATGAGGCTCTGTTATTGAAAGCTCAGATATTTGTATTTCTTCTGTTCATGGCTTTAGCTGTTCTGACCAACTGCCACAAAAGTGAAGGTCTGTGTTAGGTATTACTTTGTTTTCTAAAAGAAAGAAATTCCCTATGCTTAAAAACGTTACTATCTAAGTGGTAAAAATTACAAGCCTTGCCATTCACACCTTACTGAGGTAATGAAGTGGAACAGGGGTAAGTTGCCATCTGCTGCTGTTTGGCTGTAGATAGTTTTCTGCAAGACTAAGTTAACTGGTCAGCAGCACATCTGTTTTTCCTGTGATCTGTGATGCCTGTAATTGCCCACTGCAAAAATATAAAAGCATTATTTTAAGATGAAAATTGAGAATTTGCAGCAGATTGTTGGAGGCAGCGAAAGCCGGCAGGGAGTCTCTGAGACAGCAATTTCCAGAGCTTTCTTATGTTCCACCTCTGGCTGGTATCTTGGAGGAACTGTGTTTCAATAAGACATTGCTGTCTCTACCTTGTAGGCTAGAGAAAGAAAATTTGTAGTGATTCTACAGGTTCACAAGGATAGGACAGAGTCAGTATTTCTTATGTTTTTGTTTCTCAAATAGGCTAATAAAAGTGCTAACATTTGTCACAGCAGAGTTCAGCTTTAACAGATCACTAATAGCAAGTCATTATCATAAAACACTTTCAGAAACTGGACAGAAGTATTACTAAGATTTAGAAATCCAAGCACAGTCAGAAATCATTTTTCATCTGCTTTTAACGCTTTTTTTAAGAAAAGGCTCAACCTTATTACGAAGACATGTTTTCACGTAGTGGTTCAAGCGCCACCTTTGCTGTAGATCTCTCAAAAATCCTGTGGTTATAATAGGGAATCCAATTTGATTTGAGATTGGGTTTGGGGGGGGATGTTAGCTTTTGTTTGTTTTGCCAATATTGGTTCTGTGGGGAAAAAAAAAAGATATGAAAATAAGAGTTTTAAAGTAGTGGATTTGCAAGGGTTTATGAGATCCTCCTGGAGGAGGGGGTATTACCTTTCACACTTATGGAGATTTTTGTTCCAATTATAAGAAATGAGCTTTCTTTTTAAAGACAAAATACATTTCTAATAATCTCAGGCAATGGCCTGATTTGAGCACTAAAGATGATTCCATGAGAAAACTCATCCACATTAACAACAGAACTTTGCCTTTGTCATCTACACATGTAATGCATCCACTTCAGCAACAAAAAAAAGATGGACAAAAGCTATGAATGAATGATTCCAGCATGACTGTGTTCTTAAAGAAAATAACTTTTGATAAGTAAATTACTTGGTCTTGGTCACTGAAAAAAAAGTATCTGCTATATTATACAGCTGTCTGTGACTAACCTACCTATCTCAGACAAAGATATAGGCAATATTTGTCTTATTCACTATAACAACTGAGAACCAAGTAAGTTTAAAAACAGAAATAACTATAACCATTCCCTTAGATGTGTTTCTTGTAGGAAAGAAACATGAGTAGCATATCAATCTGACTTTTATGTATATGCATGAAACTTGCTAAGGGAAGTTACAGTGAAGACCTTAAACCATGGTCATTTTTAGGTCTGCTTTAGAGAAGTTATTACAGGATAGGTCCAGCTGAGGTGTAAATTTAATCTCTCATACTTGTCACTGGTGGAAATGACAAGTAACAGATCGTTGTCAGTCTGGGAAGCACTGGATTGGTGAGGAGGCCTCGCTCAGGACACCAGGCTGAATGAGGAGGTAAAGCATGTGCTAAATAACAATTGTCTCCATAAAATAAATCATTCAAGAAGCTAGTAAAACCCTTTAAAGGGCTTTAAATGAAAATGCTAGTGAAAAGACTTTTTTTAAAAAATATGTTTCTTTCGGCATTTTAGAACAATAGCATAACTTTGGAAGGAGGTAATCTGGTTCAGCCAGCCTGCACACCCTCAAAGCAGGGGCAGCTTCAAACTGTAAGAAGCAAAGTATACAGCTGGTTGGTGAATTTTTTATAAGCACATACATTTTGGGGAATCATTTTTGTCTGTAATTTATTATTACACTGTCTTGTACTCTTTTTGTCTCAAACCTCCTGTCTTCAGTAGTAAAAAAAGAATAAAGTGGAAAAGGAAAATCTAAGGCTGTTCTCATTACGGTAACTGTGAAATTACACTTTTATGATTCTATCACATATTTTCAATATCATAACCATGTCTAGTTTTGTTTGTTTTTCTCTGACTTTTTCTATCCCAAGGTTTCCTGGATAACCGAACTTGTCGTAGTTTCAGCTGTTACAGTGCATGGGCTGTGGGTCCAATTATATTGACTATATTGTCACTCCTTGTTTCCCTCACCACATTCATCCTCTCATCCTCAAAAATGAAAATAAACAAGTTAGAAAAATTCAGTCTCGAACATTTTGGGAATATAAGCATGCAGTCTGTTAATTGCAATAAAGTTATTTCAGAACAGAGGGCTGGAAGATCTCAGAAGTTCATCTTGTGAATAGATCCAGGGAGAGATGAGATCAGTGGCAAAGCCTTCAAGGACATTTGTAACCGATAAGAAAGGGATGTAGCAGACAGTGAGGGAAACCTTACAACTATGGTAGAAATAGCTAGAGGAAAATTAGGAGAGGCCAGAAAGGAAACAGATTACAAGAGGGAAGAGACCAGTAGTGCCAAAAGCAGTCAGCAGATTAAAGAGGAAAAAACAGATGAGTTCTGGGATTTGCCCAGGACAAAGACTTGGGTGACCTTTAGCAAGAGCAAATTCCTATAGAGTGCTGGGTTCACAATTAAAAAGACATAGATCAGATGGAAAGCAGGAAAAGTATCGAGGAGTTAAGTGACTAGCTAAAGAGGAAGAGTTGTCTGAACAAGGCTCGCAAAAGTGTTGTATATACTTAGGAAGGTAAAAACATGCATTTGTGAGATAGTTGCTAGCCCAGAGTTGCGAGCCCTTATTTTCCAGCTCTAGCTTCTATGGTTCAGTGAAAGTATAGCTAGCAGACAGGAATTGAATAGGAACCACTAGTTAAGGCAGATGCTAAATGACAAGGGAACAAAAAACTTATAAGAATCATGTAAAACATGTATGTGGAACATACACTGTATCTTGCAAATGAGCTTGCCTGAATACCACAGCTGACTTTGTGTTTGGCCATGAGAAGGAGAAATAGCACACCTAATTTTTGAGCAGACAATGATAGCATTAGAAGCCATACAGAGTACATCATCTTGTTACAATATAAATCTTTGTCCTCACCCACCCATGCTCCTTCTTCCAGTAATCATTTGTAGTGAAATTCCAGAGACAACAACTAATAGAATCACAGCAGTGCACCTGCATTATAACAGGAGGGGACTGTGATTACCAGAGGAGAATTTAAACAACTTGGGATTAAGTGATGCCCAAGCTGTTCTAGTTCACACAAAGACCTCAATGGACTTAGGTAATTCTGGTTTCAAAATCACATACTGCCCATGGAATTTTTGCAGTTCTCTGTGTAGAATAATGCACTATTGGCTCATGAAAAAAGGAAAATGACTGGTACTGTCCCAGTTAGAGGGTCTTACTGTCAGTTTTGCCATCCACTGATATCCAGTATGACAAGAATATCAACATGACCTCAAATGAACTATCATACTGTGCCTCTGGGCAGATTAAGCAGTAATAAGCAGCACACTAGATAGCATCAGGTGGGGTTTGTTCTGCCTATGCTTTAGAGCATTGGAAGGTGGCACCTGTTCAATCAGTACTTGTTCTGTGCATAATCCATTGTTGGGGAAAGTTGTAAGGGTCATTGTTACAGATGTAATATGTAGGGGTAGAAGGGTCGGTGCTTGCTACTCTCAATGCCCTGTTATGTATAGTTAAAGTTTGACTATTATCACTGCATAGTAATGGATGTTTCCACCTCTTCTCATGAAGGTAAACTTAGGCTATCTCCGTAGGCTACAACGAAAAACTTTCCTTTTCACCTCTCACAAAAAAAGACCTCATTGGATTGGAAGATGAATAGACTAATGTACCTGACACGAACCTAGGTATTAATAAGGAACGTTCTTTGTACAATTCCTACAAGATGTGGTGAAATTTTTGTGAAAGATGGAAAAATAAAACTATATTGCAGATATCCTTTTGAACTAAAACACTAACACTGCTAATGTGAGGTAAAATTGTCATATTTATACTCTTGGCTGATACTATACTTCAACTTTATCCTTGAGTTCTTGATTCATGGAAAGATCATGACCTAATGCTGATCAATATATATAAAAATTGATTCATGACTAATGTAACTCTAGTGCAGTTGATGGGCTACATCCATTTGTGGTGTAACTGCAATGACATCAGTACAGGTATTTCCAGGATAAGTCTTGCCTTGTTTCAGTACAAAGTCTGGGAAAAAGTAGAAGAGTGTTATTAGAAGAATTCATCACTTATCAGTGTTTCCTGGCCACGTCACGTAAGTTAGCACGTTTTAATTTCTTTAGACAATCATTAAGTTCAACTACCACATAAATGTTCTAAAACTCAAAGCTGGAGGGCAAAGAGGTTTGTTCTACGGGCTGCATGAAGAAGTCTAAATTTGTCATAGTTACAGTAGAGTTTGAAAATGCATCAATAAAGCAATGTGGGCAGAAAAATGGCAATCAGAGGTAGAATTCAGAACAGTAAGGCAATACAAGCATGAGTTTATTTTCCTTTTAAATTTGATATTGAAATGAATGTACAGCATAATATAAAAATTCTCATCATGTCTAAGAAGACATACAGCTGTGTCGTAAATTTTCTTACCAAGTTCTTACCATGAGTAAGGCAGAGCTGGATTTCTGAATGCCCATTTAGTAGCCGTGAAAGGCCTTAACAGATTCCGGTTCCTTCTGATGCAGTTTTCTTTCAGTACAAAGAAAACTGATGAAGAAACAAACGTCAACTGATCCTTGGCTATGCCTGATAATTTCTTCATATATGTAAGACTTTCCAACTCAATGGCTTTACGGTTTCTACCATGTCAAGACAGAAGACATATCAGAACACTGTCTCTACCCTTGCAATTTCTCCCTCCCCAGTAGCCTACCAAGAGCTACTGAAAGATCATGAAGAATTTCTGTATTGAGCTAGGAATGAAACATGTATATAGAGGTGCCATGGCTTTCCAGACTCTGATCTTTCTGTCAGGCTGCCAGATGAAAGGGGATTTGAAAGCATGCCCATTTAAACCCTTTTCAAAAAAATTTTACTATTATTGCTGAATTCTTCAAGATTTCCTGCCATTCTCACAATTGAACATTGTAGTACCTTAAGCAATACTGACTGACTTCAGCAGAAATTTGGACGAGAAGACAATTAGAAACTAAAATAATACCATTGTTTTTTCCAGGAAATTATTATGTGGTAAACATAGCAGGCAAGCCATCACGCAAACAGAGGCTATTTGGCAGCTCAGGAGTGAACTGCATGTTTATGGTTTAAAATGGACGTAGACAAAAACCATCCTGGAGCTGGTCCCTAGCCATTTTTCTACCCTTTCTCCTCTTCTGTTTGTGTGTATAAAGTTACATGATAGCAATACACATCTTAAATGTGCTTTAGTCTGCCTCCAACATGATGACAACTGTCAAAAGGATGTCAGAGCTGTATTAGAGAGCCTAGATGTTGACTGCAGATGTTCACACAAGTAGACTGAAAGCTCTTCTCTGATTATCAAGCTGAGTTGGGAATGCGCTCACATAGCTGCTCCGAAAGTCATAATCTCATCTTGCAGGATCTATTTCTGAGCTGCTGCTGACTTCATTTTCCAACCCCTTATTAGGGCTTTATGTGCATCTTGCAAATTAGAAGCAATTCTCCCTCCGTAATTCAGCATTTCAAGGAATGTTTGTACCTTCTTATTTATCTGCCAGAGCTGTTAGGTGATACCTTCAGCTTTATTGTGATCTACATGTATATCTCTTCCAGGTATGTTACTTCCATCATACAGGATTTAAGTTTTCTTTAGTTTAGTTCTGGTTCTCTCCATAGTTGCTCTGTGCCTCCAGCCATGCTCAGCTAGTGTTTTTTCCCAGATCAAAACATCATTCCATTAAACCTTCATGCCTTCCATCCCATCAAAATATTGATGAATTTCCCCATAAAACACCCTGGGAGCTGAATACATGCCAGTTCCACTTGCTGTTTTTGCCGGACTGAAACTTTGAGCTCTGCATGACTTTCTGCCTCAGGTGGCTCATAGTGGTTTGGATTTTCTGATGTCTTCAAGTTCAGAGCACTGACCATCCTCTGTAGTATTACTGTGGACTGGTTGATTTTCTTTGCCTGGTGAACTCAAAATGTTTCATGAGGGGTTAATTCTGATTTTTTCTGTAGTAGCCTCCAGAATTTTTTGATTCTGCTCACAGACTCATCTCCTACTGGGAACACATCTAGCTTAAAAATTGCTCTTCAGCTTCAGTTCTGTCACAGACTGCTCTCTAGTTTCACCTTCAGTTGGTATTTTTCACTGTTTGCAGATGTGTGGTGCCATACTCTTCAGATTTCCTTGTAACAGTTGTGGCATTATCTTCTTTTTGTCTGAGTTACATGGAAATTATTAGGCACATAAAGCTTTTTAAAGACACCTATTATAGAAATAGGGCAACCTTCTAACTGATTTCCTCTGTTGTTGGCAGCCTAATACAGACGCTTGCAAGCACAGCATGACGTGCTATTTAAAACTTCCTGTGAGTTTTCCAAATCTCCAGAGAGTTTTGGCTCCAATGGAGCTTTTAGTTGCTCCATTCTTTCACTCCAGCTCTTTTCTTGTTCCATTTTACAAAGACCAGGAGGTGATCAGCAATCATTCAGAGGTTACCATTCCCACTGGAGTTCTCCTTTATTTGATTGTTTTTGCCAGCTGCTTTGTGCGCAGTCAGAGGAAGCAAAGCAGTGAGGACTCTTGCCATATGCCAGGAAGGAACGCACAACTGCTGGCATGAAGGAAGAGGTGACAAAAGTCACTAGGAGCTCTGAAAGGAAGCAAGCAGGGAATGCTAGCTCCTGGTGGGTGATGGAGAGCGTAGGTGATCAGCCCCTGGTTCTGACACATGGTCTCAAATCAATAAAGCATGCAGCCCTTGGCGCCTATTGTTTCATTTACATCAGCTCATTTCTTAGCTGAAGAACATGTGCTTTGCAGCTCATGCTCTTGTCAATCACAAAAGAACTAGGCATCCAGCTGCTACCATCAGGGCCCTGTGGGCTCTAATAGCCCTGACCAGCCTCACCTGGAGCCTTCCCACACCCTCTGCCCATTGGCACAGGAGCCCTATTTCACCTCAGCCCAGCACACCCACGTCTTGCCTAGGTTGAGTTGCACCTTTGAATCTGGTCATGTTTCCTGGATGGAGCTGGGAAGCGTGTTGTAGGCTGTTGGTCTCTAGCCTTGCCTCCTGGATGGACCTCGGACATACAGTGTGGTCTTGCTTCCAGCCCTGTCCCTGGCCAGACCAGACCCTAGATGTGGCTTACTTCCTCACCATGTCAGAGGCTGTTGATGGACTCTATTTCAAACCTCCAGCTCTGCTCACCCAGCTTAGGCCATGTGGGATGGTGCCCCATCAGTGAGGGGCTGGCCTGCTCTGGAGTCACCTGTGGCTCCTGGCTTGGCCCCTGTCACGGTGTAGCCCTGCTCACACTGCTTCCTGACAGCTATAACCTCTTCTCTCCCCACAGTCAAGAGCAACCTTATACTGTGGCAGCCCCCGATAAAAGACAGACATAAGTTGTATAGGTAAGTCAATGCAAGGAGTTTGATCTCCTGTTATGTGACCTTTACTTACCCTGGATCTATGCAGGGGCCATAAAATACAAATTTTCATCTGTGCTTTTTCAACAAAAAGATTTATACTTGCCACATTAGATGATCGAAAGTCAGATTGCCTGATCTGTACTTTCCCACCCTCATATCAGAGGGGAATATGGCCTAGAAACGTTCAGCTCAAGCACTTCCCGGCTGACATGCGTTGAGCTGAGATATAACAAGACTAAAACTAGCAGAAGGCATAGCTGAGGGAATCAGGAAGGCAGGAGAAGTTCTGTAACAACTTTCTCAAACGCAAAACTTCAGTCTGACATCTCTAGGGAAGACTGTCAAATCTCACTCCACAGGCACAGAAAGGAAGGGAAGAAAGCAAGCTGCTGTCCTTAATGTAACAACATCTGGAGAAGCCATACTAACAACTGAGGCTAGTTGAGAGGAAAGACACATAATATGCAACTGGTTTTTCTAAATGTAGTTGGGAATGATCTTGCAGTATACAGACTTCACATATAATGGAGTCCTAAATGAGGCTCCTGCTGGGATGGGTGTTTGCCCAGCAGGGAGAAGTCACAAGCAGTTAAACAGCCATCCAAGACAGGAAGAAAATCATACTTCTCATTTCAAATATTACATCTGAACATTCAGTTACAGAGCTACCAAAAATAACAGCACACACAGTAGCAGTGGAATCCTGTATTTAAACACATAACTTTCTGCTAATAGGGATCTACAAGTAAGTTTCCTCAGACATGTAATTAAAGGCAGTCAGCCAGGTAGGCTGCTATTTCAATTAAGAAATTTTTACATAAGGTTTACTCTGAAGCCATGTGAAACACTTTAAGGAATGTCAAAGGAATTAATAAAAAATTTCCAGCTTGTTTCTAATGTAGGAATGTATTTGATTCCCTGTGATATTGTTGCATCAAAATAGGACACAAGAATTTCCATCTGATGATAAAACCTGTTAGTATTTCTCTAAAGCATTTGTTGATTCAGCCTTTCATCATAAGTGACAAAACTTGTGAGGAAAGAATGATATTGGTAGTTTTTATTTGTGGGATTTCCCTGTATATCTGTTCTCAAATTGAAAAGTATACGAATTTCAAATTTTTCTGTTTCTTCTCTAAACTAATTCTCACCTGGAAGATATTTTTAATTCCGAGTTTCTAAAATAGACATTTAAATTTCTTAAGTGATTTTGTTGAAGAACAGAGTTCTAAACAGTTCTATCCTTAAGCAAAAGCAGTGAAAATCTCACTGTACTTCTGTGTCAAAAAAGTCTAATAAAACAAGAAAAACCCCAATCCCTGTGAATTATTTTTCCTGAAGTTCATAGATATTAAAATAACTTTCACCTACTAACATTGGGTCTCTGTTTTATAATTCTGTCCTTATAGGAACATAAATGGAAGATAAAACAGCATAACTTGAACTAAACGAATGCATGAATATTTATGAATTATTAAAGTTAACCACAAGTTTTCATGCCTTTCCTTGTCTCTTCCTATGTCAAGTTTGCTATAGGATCTATTGGAAACTAATAACCCAAAACAGGTAAACTAAATCGACTTTAATTTATTGTCTTACTATGAAATGGCATTAGGAGATTGAGGGTATTCTCCCCCCACCCCACTCCCCTGTCTTGTTAAAGACTCTCAACCTAATATTTTGAATGTAGATACAACAATTTTGGTATATAAAGCTATTTTTATGTACGTCTACGTGGCATTAGATCTTCGATAGCAGTTACTGAAACATGCATATCTTACTGAGGTTTTTCTGCACTGTAGTCCACAGAAACAATCTGTGCAAAAGGCACAATCCTCTTAAGATGTGACACAACATTATTCCACTCTGCGTAAAGGCTGGGGGCCAGCTTCATTCCATGGGAACTTGGTGAGCAGCTTGACACAGGCTGCTCTGACGAGCTAGATAAAACTTGATTTTTAATGTGCTAGCACAAATTAAAAGTCAAACTTTTTCATTGTTTTGTGAAACTGAGTGAAGTGTAAAACTGCATTTTGTATTACACTGGGGATCAGGTGCCTGAAGACACAGCAAATAAGCACTGTGCTAATAGTGATGAAACTGAATTTTTTTTTTATGACAGATTTGTTATTCTCCTGTCTACCATGGATATAAACAGAAAGAGAATGTAAGAGGGCAAAGGAGGTAGAAATCAAAATTTCCATTTATTTTCCACTGGAGTTCAAGGCAAAAATCCTCTACTTATCCACTTCTTTATATTTCCATTTCCTAAGTAGAGTTCAGTGATTTTTTCAATTTTTTTTTTTTTTTTTGGCAGGCAAAATTCACCCTGAGAGTGAGATTCCTACCAGCCCTACAATATCTCCCAGATGAAGTTTTAACAGAAGCCCAAAGGCAGGGAACAAAGGGGCCTTCTCTCAATTGGGCTGACTCCATAACCGTGCTTTTCCAGGATATTAAGTAGCCACATAAATTACTGGCATAAAAGGGCTTAATATTTCTTGTTGTTTCTGAGTGCAACCGTCTTAGTCATGGTATCTGCATAACCTCTAACTATCGATCTCTCTTACGCAGGTAAGAGGAAAAGCTCAGCATGTTTTCCTCAGTCTTCAGTGGCAATTCTAGAGATCCGCTCAGAGGAGTGCTTAATCCCAAGTCTTATAGCACCACCTGCTGTTCACTGCTGTGGTTTTCGTTCATTTTTAAATCTACCTGTACAGGAACTAGTTAAAAATATGTGAATCAAAAAATAAATTCTGGGTGGTTTTTTTTGAGGGGGGGGGAAGTCCATACACAAGACCTGTATGAATAGGAGCCTGCATTACTGGGTGGCTGGAGAGCAGAAAGTATTATGCTTGTGATAACCCAGGGGTTTGTTCCCTCAGCCAGCCTTCCAGCCATGGCTTTGGGAAGGATAAAGTACTGTGTAAACAGAAATTCTTCTCCCCCAAGCTGAAGGAACCGTGGCATCTGCTCAGCTCCCTGCCTCCTCCATTGTGCTATTACGAGGTAAGTTCAGTCTGGGATCTTTCTGTCCATAAAGAAGAAGTATTCAGTGGGACAAGCGCTAGCCTAAGTCAAAGTCTTGAGGTGGGTTCTACTTGCTGCAGCTGACACTCCTCATGACCTAGACAAAAATCTTTGTTTCTTTTTGTCTTAATTTCCTCCTCTGTAAAATGTAAACTAGGCAGTGCCCAATGGATGTTGCACTGGGCTAGGACTCGGAAGATCCGCAGTTCCTAGCTCTGTCATTGAGCAGCTGGTTAATTTGGGGCACTGTCTGGTTCTCTAGTTTCCCTGCCTGTAAGACGTGACCAACAGTTCCTAGTTTGCTAAGAATAATGCAGCTATGTATTGGTCCTTTGCTAACTCTCTGGAAGATAAGAGAATATTTGTCAAAAAGACTGAGATGCTCAGGTAGCCAGGTTCTGGAGAAATCTACCTGCATTTGATAGAAGAATCTATACAGTTGGATACATTTCAGCTTTGTCACTGCAGAGAGCCCTCCCTATACCTGGGACACATGAAAGGCCTCAGACCTCATTATGGTCAGTGGCAGTCAATGTCAATAAACCCACAAGGTGGGTGAGACAGATCTGACCTAATGAACACAGTTGTATGTGCCTATAGAGATTCTGTGAAAAATGTTAAATACAACGGTTTTATGATGTAATGAATTCATGTATGTACTTCAGTAAATTTTCTGTTTTTAAGAGAGCAATACAGGATAGATTTAGACAAATAAGAAATGTTATTTTTCTGCTTACAACTGCTTTCTTTGCACCATGTTATATGAATAGTTCTATTTCATTAGCTTCCATTTCTTCATGGCATATCGTCAATGAGATCTTCCCATTAGTATCCCCTGCTCAGTGTTTTATATAAAGAAAATAAGAGTCTTTGCATTTTCTGCTGCTGTTGTACCACCAACTAGTGGCTAAACTACAAAATTAAATATTCTTGCTGGATCCTGCAAGTTAGTATCAAAAAACCTTAATATTTTCAGTCTGTAGGTGCTATCTGATGTCAGTACTCTATACTCAATGCCCTTGAACACTAAATATTTTATACAGAATTAAAGTGATGATGTGATCATAGAATGGTTAGAGTTGGAAGGCACCTTAAAGATCATCTAGTCCAAACCCCCCTGCCATGGGCAGGACACCTCCCACTAGAACAGGTTGCTCAAAGCCCCACCCAACCTGTTCTTGAACACTTCCAGGAATGGGGCATCCACAACTGGGTAACCTGTTCTAGTGTCTCACCACCCTCATAGTGAAAAATTTCTTCCTGAGGTCTAATCTAAATCTACTCTCTTCCAGTTTGAAGCCATTACCCCTCGTCCTATCACTACATGCCCTTGTAAAAAGCCCCTCTCCAGCTTTCTTGTAGGCCCCCTTCGGATACTGGAAGGCTGCTACAAGGTCTCCCTGGAGCCTTCTCTTCTCCAGGCTGAACAACCCCAACTCTCCCAGCATGTCTTCATANCATCACTGGTTTCCAATTGGACATCAAGCCGTTGACCACAACCCTTTGAGTGCGGCCAGCCAGCCAGTTCCTTATCCACCAAGTGGCCCATCCATCAAATCCGTGTCTCTCCAATTTAGAGACCAGAATGTTGTGCAGGACAGTGTCAAACACTTTGCAAAAGTCCAGGTAGATGACATTTCCACTTATCCATCAATGTTGTAACCCCATCATAGAAGGTCACCAAATTTGCCAGGCACGATTCATCCCTGGTGAAGCCATGTTAGCTGTCACTGATCACCTCCTTATTTTCCATGTGCTTTAGCATAGCTTCCAGGAGGATCTGCTCCATGATCTTG
>VYXH01000875.1:47029-95042 GCA_013397275.1 Burhinus bistriatus | reverse complement strand
GGGGGGGGGTGATCTTTCCCCTTTTCCAATCAGTGGGAACTTGACCAGACTGCCATGACTTCTCAAATAAAATGGATAGTGGCTTAGCAACTTCATCCTCCAGTTCCCTCAGAATCTGCAGATGGATTTCATCAGGTCCCACAGACTTGTGTACCTTCAGGTTCCTTAGATGGTCTTGTACTTGATCTTCAACTACAGGGGAAGGTTCTTCATTCTCACAGCCCCTGCGTTTGCCTTCTGTGACTTGGGCAGCATGGTTAGAGGACTTGCCAGTGAAGACTGAGGCAAAAAAGTCGAGTACCTTAGCCTTCTCCATATCCTGGGTGACCAGGTCTCCCATTTCCTTCCAGAGAGGGCCCACATCTTCCTTAGTCTTCCTTTTATCACTGACATACTTACAGAAGTTTTTCTTGTTGCCTTTAATGTCCCTGGCCAGATTTAATTCTACCTGGGCTGTAGCTTGCCTAATCTGGTCCCTGCCTGCTTGGACTGTTCCTCTGTATTTTTCCCAGGCTACCTGTCCTTGCTTCCGCCCTCTATGGGACTCCTTTTTGCTTTTGAGTGTGTCCAGGAGCTCCATTTGTGATCCATTTCCTTATGATGTGATCAATTTTCTTATGTCAGCAATCTTGCTATTAACTGCAGTAAAAGCTGGTGGAAGGATCTTTACATAAGAAAGAAACTGTGAGGTCACAGTCAATATACTACACACTTTCATGCTATGACCATGATGAAGGCCAGGTAAATGGTGGCAGAGCAATATGGTGCATTTACAGATTTGAGGAGATGGGACCAAGACACGACCTAAGCAATAAAATGTCAGGCCTCTGTGGGGTGCTAGTAGAAAGAGAAACCAATGATGGAATCAAGTTATCTTAGTTATCTCGGCAATCTTCTGTATTCCTGCACAGTGTTCTCCTTCCTTAAACACCAAAGGAATCAAACAAGACTAGTTCTTTAGTCATGGCTTCTTTAGGCAAAGCCTGAAAGGCTTCCTCAGATTGCTTTTTCTAAGGGCCAGCTTACCACATCCTGTTGCTGGGGTTTTTTTGCTGACCCCTTAAATTCTCACCTTAATACTGCAGTCCCAACCACCCAAGTACAATTATGCAAATCTTTTCTTGAGTCTCTAGGTCTTCTACAGTACACTTGCATTGTCAAATAGCTTAGCTCTCTGTCATTGTCCTGAGTCCTTACAGAATCATAGAATGGTTAGAGCTGGAAGGGATCTTAAAGACTATCTAGTTCCAACCCCCCTGCCACAGGCAGGGACACTTTCCACTAGACTAGAATCCTTGATTCTTGATTATCCTTAGTGGACTTGCATGATGTTGTTACAACACAGTGCTGTCGTTACTTCAGGTATTTTGAAGGGGTGGGAAAAAAAGGAAAAAAATTTTTTTTTTAATTATCTTACGGCCACTATATTGGGGCTTAGGTCAAACACTATGTATTTTGGCTGTTCTGCTGCAAAAAGGGACTAGCCCCTCAAGCCCCTGTGGATTCAGGCCACTGTCCTCTGCATAGCTGATGGGCCAGGCATAACCCTGAGGCCAGTGCCCTGAGCAATGTAAAGCTGCAGAGATGGAGGCCCCTCTAGGCTACACAGATGAGCCCCATTTAGAACCTGTGAGGTGGTAGAACTCCTGCCATTTTGGTGACCTGCAACCAGAGGGCAGCCATTGCCTCAATATTCACCCAAGTCCATTTTAGTGAGATTTTACCTGAACCATAATAGTACACTTCATTTCTTGCAGTTTCACAGGCTCCTCAGCATGTGTCCATGTGCCTATTACTATTTTGTAAGTCATTAAGATGATCTTTGTTTCCTAAATGACAGCAGAATACTTTTGATTCTCTCCTTCCATCTGTGCACATAAGAGGACACAAAAGAGGCATGATTCTCTTTCTCCACTGAAAATCATTCTGTACAGAGAATCACTCTTCAGTAATTTCCCCACTCTTAATAGAGCACTTGTCTTTATACAATTCAGCACCTGATCCCCAGAAGTACAGGATGCAATTTCGTATTCACACAGCTCTCTTCCACTCTGCAAGTACATATGCAGCACGCACACATGGCTCACTGATGTTTTCACATCAGTAATCTTCTCTCCTTCCAGCAGTAATGGCTCCAACCCAAGCCCCAGATCCAAATAACACAAGGTACTCCTTTTCTCTTCATGAATTTCACCTAGTGCATTGTTGCTTTGAATTTCAATAAACCAGTAGGAAAAACAGAGCCCTACACCACCATACTTAAAACAGGCGTGTCCTTTTGCACCTAAAGCAACAGAACTTTATTAGGAAGCTGTCAGATATAGACAGACAGATGCGGGAGATTACAGCCGCATAGGTCAGTGGGAGAGAGCAGCAGTAATAAAGAAGACATGATCTGCGGTACTCCTGACTGTCACTGCTATACCAACAGAGGTGCAAGTGCTTCTACCACATCTGGAGAGGCTGATACCTTTGTCCTGGAGGTATTGCCTCAATGTGGAGATCCACCCTAGCAGATGCACTGTGGCGCATAGATGGGGACAAATGTGCCCCCTAAAGTCTCTCTGTCACACAGTGCTTCCTCATCCTTTGTGGTGCAGCAGGGACTTTTTTGCTGCTATAACCCTACATGCAAAAAAAGCATAACAGCAAACATTATGCAGTCACTGCTAAGATCGACCTCTTTCATGCTCAGTTAGAACATTTTTGCTATCCCAAGAGTTCTGAGAGACACACTGTAATCAAAGACTATTGCAGGAAACTTCTCCTTTAATAATGATCTTCTTTCCTTTTTTCTGCTCTTCTAACATGCGAGAAGTGACATTTTTCCTTAATAAGAAGGACTGGAAGGGCTGAACCAAACCAGTCCCCAGCACCATAGCATGCTGCTGTTTCAGTGGAAGCTTTGTCTCATTGACAGTTGCTGTCACTAACATCAATAATTTAAAGCCACAGACACTGTGAAGTTGTAAATAATTTAAAAAATATAATTCATGTCCGTTCTTCTTGCTGCAGCTCAGTCAGGATCCAAACTTTTTTATACCAAGGAGCACATATAATAGCCAGCCTGCAGCAGTTCCTTCAAAACAGCTCTTATTATTTTTGTTTAGTTAACATTTCAACATTATGTTCTTGAGAACAGACGCTCTGGCATACTGTAGCACATTGGAACAGCAGGTTCTGAAATTCTTTGTTAAAAGGTTCCCGAGAAGAATGGAAGCATCATTAAGTCATAGAAAATCCTTAAATAAATAATAATTTGACAAAAAAAACAGAGTTCTCGCTGCATGCCAGAATGTTATACAAAAATACATTGAGTCAAAGTATGATTGAGATGTGCTGCACCTAACAATCCTTCCTCCAAGAAGCATTAAAACAAACAAAAACTACAAAAAAACCCACCTCTCATTCTGAAGGTACCTAGGACTTGAAGAGCTCTACAGGATTTTTTCCCCTCTTCATAGAATAAGAAATAACGCTGGTTGCAAAGAAACTTTGCAAAGTTTTCCTTAAGGACAACTTTCTGATAAGGACCCTTTCCAGTAACTTCAGGTTTCTTTCCTGATATGAAGCATTCATAAATCAGATGCTAATTAGTTATCTTAGTTTAAAAGATACGGGGCTAGGTAAATCTCCCAAGTGACAGGTGCCTTTGAACCACAGATATTCCAGTATTATTGATATATATTGAGGGATTACTTCCTGTTTTGTAAAAGGAAACACCAAGAATCAGTGCAGTTGTTGCTCATGAGAATATTCCTGTCGCCAATGTAATTTACATGCATTAATATTTTTTGCCTGTATGGGTAAGTTTGCTTTACTGAGTAAGGCTGCTGAACTCAGTTACTGATACGCTCTTGTTTCTGATGAAGATCATGAAAGTTTTCTGATATGGGCTTCATATAGGGTTCAGGAAAGGTTTTTCTTGTTTACTTTTCTGTTTGTTGTTTTCCTTTTCTTTTATAAAAGGAAGAAAAAGTTGAGAATTTTTCTAAATATTGATGCTATTGTTTAATAGGCTATCCTATGGAGGTAAAAAAACCCTTGTCTCTGGCAGGAATTCTTTGTTGCATCTCTTTTCAGTTGCAACGGTAAGTTTCAGAGCCTGCAAAAGAAAAAGTGGCTTGCGTGCTGACTAGCTAGGTAAACTAAAATAGTTGCAAGGGCACAAGAAATCCCTAGATACAGAAAGGAAGAAAAAAAGAATATTCAAGAAGATTCAGTCTTTATTTTCTATAAACTTTTTCCAAACTCTTTTCATTCCACTTGCTTTCCCAGCAGCCTATGTAGAAAGGTTTCCCTTTTCACCAGCAACACCTCAATCCTAAAGAAGGGTTGCCCTAGACCTCATCTAGTGGGATCAGATTAGATGATGGGGGATGTTTTTATTTATCTTGATATAATTGATTGATTTTGTTCATTGTTTTGCAGTGTCTGTTCTTGGTTGCTCTTCCTGCAATTTGATCCATTGTGTGGCCTACTGTAACTAGGCTGTTGTAAATCATGCAGAATTCAGCTATAGTTTTAGGTAGAGAAATGCCCAATAAGATTCCCATTATCCAACCTTCTAGTTTTTTTTTTATATATTCAGACTTCCCTGAAGTGATTGGAAATCTTCCTAGCTATTTTATTGTACTGGCTCAGGCTTTTTTTGTATGGTTTATGTGAGCAAATGCAGGTTTACCTCTGAGCTAATAGTCTTGAGCACCTCTAGAGTCAATGGAGGAAAAATGGACACTTCTGGGCAACAATTAGCTGTGTCAAAAATCATGCCTTTAAATTGTCAAGGATGACGTCTTCAAATCTGTAAATATCTATACATAAGAAACATAAAGTTCTGTGAAGTGAGTCATATTATGTCCCTGTCATTCTGAAAGACATGAAGATCTCCCAAGGGACAGACCAAAAAATGTGCCTTCAAACATAGGCAGAGCACAGTATGATTCCTAGTGTCACTCAAACTTCTACTTTAGCCAGAGCTAAAGTTTGCATAGCAAAGTCAAACACACTTCTAAAGCAGATGGACAGGCAGCTCTTCTTCATTCAGCCAGTACTAGTCTGAGTAGTATGAAAAATAAAACTCTCTACAAATCTCAGACTTCTGTATATCAGAATGATTAGACAACTTTGTGGATGCACCCTGAGCTGACCCTGGATCTTCAAAACTTAAACTAATATGCATTCCACTGGAAATTGTGGGTAGTGTCCTCATATCTTGCCCTTTTAGAATTAAAGAAGTGATTCGGAGCACCTTTTACTCCCTTTTTCTCGAACAGCAATTCAAGCATGGTGCCAGCTGCACAACACACAGTAAGTTTCAGGCACCACTTTCTTACCAGACTACCCAAAAATAGATCGAAATAAGAGACCATAAGTCAAACCCCACCCAGTTTCTTCTAACAGCACATAATGTCTGGCAGACATACGTTAGTAACTGAGAGGGAGACATCTTAGAAAATGGACAAAACTATCATCATCTCCTAGTACATGTCACTACATGTCACTCTGTGTTACAGCTGTCTAAGGGTTAACAGTCTAGAGTAAATGCATGGTGAAGTGTTTCACTATGTAACGTGAACAGCAGTAAGATTGCTACAGAGCATGAACTTCAAAGCTTCATTTAGACTACTTTAAGAAGGTTTTTAAATATTTGGATCAGAACAGAAATATCCAGGTATTGAAATTGGATTTGAAAATATACTGTAAACATCCTTAGTGCTTCCAAATGCAGCCTTTAGCTCCTTATAGCTACAGAAATGCTAAATCCTTTATTCCATGTAGTAGGAGTAAATAATAATGTTGAGCTAAAGAAGGCATACAGCTCCAAGAACAACTGAGTGTGATCTCTAGTTGCAACCTAAAATTCTTGCATAAGATTATATCATTATCTGGAAATATATGAGTAAATTAATATATAGATCCATATGTCACAGAAATGTCAAGGTCTAGGGTCCTCAGTAGATATTTGGTGGGCCTTTCTTATTCAGAATTACTAAAGCCTGGTTTCATGCTGCAATAATTAGAAATCCTTAAATTAGATCTTTCTATAGAAGCATGTCTACAGCAATAAGCATAGAAATCTTTTACTGAGTTATCTAGTAAACGAGAAAATGGGTTCATGGTTCTAACCAATGATTCTATTTTTACCATCTTGTGTCCTACATCATAAGGCAGATATTTTTCAAATAACATCAAAGAATTGTTTACTATTTCTCCTCGCCTTTGAGGAGAAAAGAAAGCTCATGACAGAAAGTTACCAATTCTAATTAATCACATGGCTAAATCTTCTTTAAATTAGAATCCTTCTTGCACTGCACATTTATGCATAGGATATAGAACTTCCTTTTTTCTAGTCCCATTTTTCAGGTAGTTATTAAAGGGAAAGCTTTAAACTGACATTCCCAAAACTTCTCCTAAGTGTTCGCTCTTTTACATGTTTTTAAAATGTCGAAGGTTCCAACACCTCTGTCCTTGGTAAACTAGAATTCACACTGAAACTTCCACTGGCGAAGTGGAAGATTCTTTCTACAAATCGCAGTAGCTGAGCACAGGCCAAACAGAATAGCTGTTGTACTCTGTTTACAAAGTTATTTGCATAGCAATGGTAGATTAAATAGCATTTATGTAAGCAGCCTATTAACGTGTTATCAGATCCTACTATATCTTATTGCTAAAGTGAAACGGGCCTAGTTTGACCCCATGTGACTTTGTCTATTGACTTTGGATGTCACATTAGGAGTTCATTGTTAACTTCCACTGCAGCTGGAGAGAACTTGACATCTTCGGTAGACCAGTGTTCTCCTGGCAACGCTTGAACATTGCATCCATTATAGAGTGGGAAAAGGTTTTCAATTTATGTGTTCAGAAAAGTGCTTGAAGTTAGCCTGGGTAAATCTAAGCTTTGGTGTCCTTAACTACTTAGTAAGCAACAGAGTGTGAGAATTGGTGTTTGATACTACTAGGTTCCTTAGATGTTTCCCTACTATTCACTGCAGCTTCATCCTGTGGCCTTATTACAGCTGCAGACCACCACTCTACTCCCTCACAGGGAGAAGGAACATGCTGCTCTTTCAGTCTTTTCAGCCACTTCTCTGAGTCTTATCTGAGATAGAGAGATATTAAAAAGAAGCAAGAGTGAGAGGGAGAATGGATGAAGAGGGAGATCAAGACAGGCAAGTTCAGATTTGGAGGCCTCGGGATAAGACTTCAGAGAAAAATGGTTTTTAGCTGAGAAACCTGAGAAACTTCACCTTTGGAGGTGGAGAACATGTGGTGAAATCCTTTATATTGTATGCCTCTCTATACACTAGAGTAGTTTCTCCACTTCCAAAGCTTCAATAAATAATAGTACTTACTTAGCAAGAGCATTGCTTTTCAGAAAGTTATTTCATGTAAGTAGACTACTATTTATCTATTTCATCCATATTCTGACTATGACACCTACAGGCCAGAGGAGAGCTGTGCAAAAGAGTGAAGATTATTTTTAGGAAAAAGAAATTTTCCTTCCTGTTCCATCACAAGAAAAGATATTTATGATGAGGCATATACCACTCATATTACTGAACTAATAACAGTACTAAATTTGAATGCTTTTCTTTTTTACTTTTAATTTAAATTGGAGAAAAAAACTGCTTTCCTAAATCTCTCCAAGGATATCTTTAAAGGTATAGCTGTAGACTAGTGAGAAAGAACTTTATGAAAGGGTTGTGTTCCTTCCTGAAAAGTCTATTCACTCTGAATAGCTACATTGTTCCATATAAGAATGCACAGATATTAAAATATTATGCTTTTCACCGATGGCTATTGAAAAATTACTTCCTGAAGACAGTTGTGACTGTTTTTATCTTCCTCAAATTGAAAGATGTCAGGAAAAAGGAGTGTTTCTAACAGGGCAAAGGATGCTATCACTTCTGTTTGTCACTGGGTCCCACGAAAACAATGAATTTGAGTTGCCTTGGGCTGGTGAGACATGGTGCCCAACCTGGTCGTGATTACAGCTTCAGCAGCGATTCTACAAAATGAAAACTTATTCAGGAGAACTTGAACACATGGGGAGGGAGGAAAGGCGTCAATACAGAATCAAAAAATAGAAAGGGCATGGTAAAATTTTTTCTGCTGAAGGCCAGATGTATCTTTTCAGAAATGTCACCAGTCTTTCTTAGTGTGAGCTCCTTAAATATGTGTCACGTTACTGGGGGAAACTACTTGGATAATACAGTACAAGTAAAAGCTAGAACAGAAAAGATCAGCTTGAATTAACACCAACCACTATCTGCTTTTCAGCTCTTAATAATGTACAGTATAGACATATCACTGTCTTAATCAGTCATCAGCCCTGATGTCCATACTTCAGATACACCGACACTTTTGCTCTTTTTGTTGTGCATGGCAAAATATCTGGTGTCTCGTTTTGCGGTTTCCAAATCTCCCAATCTTTGCTTGCTTTGTCCCCACTTCTTCCTTTCATAGTATGGTTTCTGATTCTTCCTAGATACCCCTGAGTATTTCCCAATGGGCAGAACCATATCCTGGGTGAGAAAATAGGAAGTTTATTTTAACCTACTCTGCAAAAGAAGTGGAGACTCCAGCCAAAGCTCTATTTGTTTTAGTGAAAGACTTCTAACCATGATTGCTGTTAACACGGCCATTACCAAGTGACTTAAAGAGACAAATTTAGAAGATATTGTATATCTTTCACTACCAACTCCATCTACCATCTCCACTGGTCACTCTGGAAGTCTTGCTACTAAAAAAGTTTTCTTAGAAACTGACCTACTTCAGCTTTTTTCCTAACTGCAAATCCCCAATTCAAGACTAGGAACACAGCAAGATGTTCATTTAGGTTGAAGATCTTATCTCTAGAACCAAAATCCAGATCAGATCAAGCTTTTCATGTAAACTATTATTTGTAATCATAATCTGCTTTCTTTACCCTTAGCAATCACTCACCTTCTGTGATGTTTAATATTGCTCAATTTCTTCTTTCACTTATAGAGCATCTTCATCATGCAGGCACTCAAATCTGAGATTAAAAAAAAAATTCCTAAGAAATACTAGGACAAATAAAGACCATCTGGTAGGCATAAACATAAATGAGATGTGAACCAAAAATCTCAATAAACACTGAATCACCATCAATCTAATATACATGCAAAGTCCCAAAACAACAGAATTATTTTGCAGTGAGTAATGTCTTGCCAGTGGGGTACTACGCACATTGTGATTAATTTTCACAGTCTAATGAGTTCCCCCCACCAAAAAAAAGACAGTCCAAATTTATTTTGCAGTATCAGTGTTAAATTTCATTCATTCATTTACTTTAAAGTACATTTGTTGTGATTTTTATCTATGGCACTGTACTGGGAAATGTGTTTCATGTGCATACACAAATTCTCATTATTGTAGCTTCAGAATCTGTAAAGCTTCTTGCTTTCGGTTACAGAGGAGGAAAATGTATACAGCAGGAAGACAGTAACATGGTTAAAGTCAGGCCACTACTTCTGATCCAGCAAACGAATAACACATCAATTACCCACAAAGATTTGACTGAAGGTTCTTTTTGTCACAGACATGTGCTGCTGAACAACCCACACCTTATAATTAAACATCAAGGGCTAGCCTATGCCCTGCCCTTGGCAGGGGCACATGAGTTGAAACCCTGCCTACTGAGCCAATGAATTGTTGAAGCAATGTCAGCAAAGCTGAAGTTTCACCCAAGGCCCACACCTCGCTATCACACCCTGCTGCCTGAAAACAGGGCATGAGAGCTAGTGAAGGGATGACCTGGACTTCTTGCAAATCTGCAAAATGCTAGCTGAAGGCAAAAACATAATATCCTGTTACCTCCTGTGTGCTCTCCTCTGAGAAGGAAGATTTAGAAGCCAGCAGCTACTCTGCCAAAGAAAGGTTTTATTCTCACTTCAAGGACTCTTTCTTCTTTCCATTCCTGATAGTCATCTCAAATAAATAATGATTTATCCACTGTTCTTCCACTTTGTCTTACAGCTAATGACTGCAAAAAAAAACCCTTCAAAATCAAGAGTTTAAACCAACGAAAGCCCATGAAACTCCCCTTACAAGTGTATATAGAACAAACAGAGGAATGGATATAATTTCAGGAGCATTTCAAATTACAGATAATTTTAAATTATTTATTGATATTTAATGAATGAGTGATACACGCTGTTACATTATTTAGTAGCAGAGTGCTCTTTTGAAGGGTTTTAGAGTCTGTAGGTATTTTTACACAGTACCTCTACTTTTTTTTTTCTTTTTTATTAAAAGGACTAAATACTTAGGAAATATCCACTGAATGGAGTAGAAACAGAGCATCTACCATCTACCTCACTTTTTTGATTGGGTTCAGCTACTTTAAATCTACTGACTCCTAACCAGGTACCAAAACAGAATCTAAGCCCACAGTAGAAGTTGAGACTGTCCTTCCACTTACCCAGATGTAACGTGAAGTGTTAGGACCTTTTCTAAGTTCTCAGCTACCGAAGCCACAATAAACTTGCTCCATCTGGCAAACGGCTCTGCTCTCACCAGAAATAAGTCCCTACGCTGGTATGATGTATAGCATTGATGCAGCATCTGCTGTGAAATCCCTCTGGTGGATGCTTAACTTTTACTGTGTTTTTGACACATTTTAGAAATGGGGTGAGCTGTAAGTGCAGAATAAATTAATAGTTTCTAAGTGGTTATCCTAGAGTCCATAATCATCTTATTCCAGAATACCCTCCCTACCACAGCTGAGCTTTAAGGCTACATGGCCACCACAGATAACAACTACTGTCATACAAATGTCAGAGATAGCTCTGGAAGAGGATTTGTCCCATGAACAGGAAAGAGCTACCAGAAAGCCAGTTTTTGGGGATCTTTTTCCCCCACATTCTGCACTACGCTAAAAAGAGCATTAGGATCATTGTATGTTCAGTATCAAAAAAATATCTTCTGTAGCACAATACTCCCTAATGTGTTACCACATCCTTCCCCCAACACTTTTCCCCAAGAAATTACATTAATGTGGAGGTTACGCTCCATGTACTGTACCACCCCCCACCCCCCCACCCCCCTGCTCATTCTTCCTATTTTCTACAGGTAATATTTGGTTTTATTTCTCCAAGTGAGGCAAGATTTTATCAAATCTGCCTCCTTGCTCTCTTTATTTTACACCACACCAGTTCTTCTACCCTAATTTCAAACACTTTTTGGGTCCCATTCGTGCGAAAGGACTGGTAGGTACCAGTTACCCTTCACCATTCTGGGCAACTTATTTTTCCTCTCATTGTTGCCTACATATTTGCACACCACATGCTACTCATGCACATGCTCCCCAGTCTCTGATTAGAGCTGGTTGGGTCATCTTACAAATGCATTCTTACAAATCATGCATTACAGGAATTCTTATCCTTTAGTATTAAAATAAATTATTCATGTTCTTTACAAAATGAGCGGTTTTATTGCTGCTGATTAAATAATATGCCTAATACACACTGTTTGCAATATTTTTTTCCCATCAATCATTTCATGAATTATTCAGAAATATTTATATTACTCTGTCTCTGGCACTGGTTATTTGGAGTCAGGGAGATAGATAAACATTGTCTTAACATATTCTCCCTCAACAGGGACTTGGACTGGGAGATGGGGGAGGTGTTGTGGGTTGCTTGCTGTGGGTGTTGTGGGAAATACCTAGACATTAAAAAAAAAAAAAAAAAAAAAGGAGAATGTAAATAAAAGAAAAATACAAAGATTAGATGCTTGTGATTCTAACTACAGTGTGACTTCTTTCTTTCCCCTTCCTTTCAGAGAGGGAAGGTGCTGCGGTTCACTAATGAATTTTTTGTACACTGAATCCAGACTGAATCTCCAGGAGAGGGAGACAATGAATAGGCCCGTAGGAAGAATTGAACGCTGATGTCAATTAAACCGAAACCATGAAATAAATGAAGGGTTTCAGTGGTTGTTCTTCACAGCCACTTCAGTTTGGTATGCAAGAGAATGCTTCCGTTTTATTGCAATAGTAAATTTCAGAGCACAGAGAGAGAGAGAATATTGGCATTTCAATCAAGGCAGCTACACACACACATGCACAGCCCACGCAACTCTCTGTTGAAAGCTTTATGAAAGAAAGCCTGTAGGATATCCAAGAGATTACTTACAAGATTCTAAGGGATGGATTTTTACGAAATCCTTATAACACAGCCTGGTGCCCTTGCTGAAGTGAATTTGAAATATGCCCCTGAGCTCCTCAGAGTCTGCAGACAATGCTCATAGGTATCAGGGTATACATGCATACCTACATTTATTACAACAAACAGACATACACCTGTTTCAAATACAAAGATAAGGTGTCAATCTTTGAGATTTTAAAAAAATCAATGGTGTTTGTAGGGGCTACTATTAATTTTCATTACCCCATCAGTCATTCAGGAAACAAGGTTTGTCTGTGTTGCTTTAGCTTCTGAAAAGAGAAAACAGCCCTTGCACAGGAATATGGGGGTAGGACTGACAGACAAAACAAGGTTTTAAATTTTCAAGTAATCAGAGGCTACACCATTGTATGCCTTAATATATTCTGAGAATTTTATTGAGAAGCTAACATTGCATGAGGATAAAATTTAGTCCTCAGCACATTAAGTAAAATATTTATACACTACTTTCTTTCTCGATAGAAAAAAAAAGGACCTATTCCACATGTGCTAAGATGATTCTCAGAGGACATGCACATTTTCCTTCGCCAAATTATTAAATCATAGTCTCTTTAATAAACTGGAAATGCCTTTGCCAAACATTGTGATAAAGGGGGCTCCTCAATAGAATATGCTCATCCACAAAAAAAACCAAAACAAAACAAAACAAAAAAAACCCCAAAATTTAATTAGTTACATTATTCAGAAAGAGACCCTAAAATGTGAATTTTTCATAAAGTTCTGGGAACAGAGCTGATAGTTAATTTCAGTTTATACCATGTTTATAAATAACAGGAATAGACCCTGATACTAATATTCCACAGACAGATGATACTCTAAAACCTTACAATATACAATGTGATCAGTTTGCAACTGCTACATCATTAAAATTCGAACACAGTTCCCATTTTGAAATGTATTTTTCACCTCAGTTGAACTATCCAAACACAACTATTGCAGTGAGTTAGGTTTCTCACAGGAATTGATAGCTGTATGGGAGTTAGAAAGAGAAACGAGTAGTATGTGGGTTTAGGAAGAAATAAAATGAAGTAGTCCATTTCTACAGAGAGCTTTTTGCCATCTCTGTGCACAAATTGCCTCGAATCAGCTTCCCCGACATTTCACCTCGTGTAACTTAGACTGCCATGGAATTTGATTCCCAGCCTTCAGGTGGTGCTGAATTCATTCTGGTTTTGCTACATAACTGCTACATTACTTGTAAAATTGTTTAGTCACAATTAGTCAGCTGATGCATTGAGTCAGTGGCAAAATACAATATACAGCTTTGCTGAAGGTGTGACTTCATTTGTTTCACAAAATGGAAGGATAGTTTGTAGTTCTTTTTTTCTAGTTCTTTGAAGAACTTTGAAGTTCTTTATTGCTATTTAAAATATGGGCGAAGCCTGCCTGATGTATCCCACTGAGCCACAGTACTCATTGCAGCTTTTGGATGAGCAAAGAAAGGCGGCTTCAGACTTACTTTGAATGTATCGTATGATTAGTCTAGAGTCAGGGCCTGAGCTTGTAACACGACTGCTGTTTCAGTTTCCTTAAAGAGCTAGCAAGTCTTCTGCTGCTGAAAATTTGATGAGAAATTTCATCTTCTCTGTGATCCTGCATGCTGAGAACTTCGTTACCCTGAGTGCAAACCCACAGAAATCAATAACTACCCGAATAGCAATGTGCTTCTCACCATAAGTCAGGGTGTCAGAGACTGACCACAATAATGCAATGAAAAAAAGTACTTAATATTACTTGTTTAGATGGTGGTTTATTGTTGGGTCAGATGAACTGCCTTTGTTTGTTCCTGAGCAAAATACAATGGCAAAGTAACTGCATGTAAATGTATATAGTTAAGTCCTGTGAAATAAATTTGAAGTAACTATGAGTAACCATGCTCAGTCTTTTCCAGACTAGTGAGTAGTATTCAAGACATGCCACATGCAATAGTTTGTCTTGTTTAAATGTCAAATTCCCAGTTCTGTTAGCTGCACGACCCCTGCAGTTGCTATTGAAGATAGCACCTTCCACCAACCGATGATAATTGTGAAAGATGAGCGTATCTGCACTTGCTGGTCTGAAGAAGTAACACAGGAAAGTGGTAAGATCGCATTCAAGGGAAGGCAGCAGAATAAATTCCTGAGCATTTAGCTACATGCTGTCACCTCCAGGTGGCTGGGCATAACTCAGAGCCAGAGCTGTAAGCAAAGCATTACTTGCTCCTCCAGCGTTGGTTAAGAGGGTAGGACTAAGAATGAAAGAAAAGAGGAGCTAGGAGTAGGGAAAGTCACTGCCCAACGGCCCTGCCAGGGGCAATGCAGTAACATCTAACACCCCCCCTGGCTGCAGCAGCAGTCGTAAGGTAAAAATGGGCAAAAGGGACATAAACATCTTGCTGTGTCCAGCAATATGCTGTCCCGGGCAATTGCTTTCTCTCACCTAGCAGGGCTGGAGCAGAGAGCTCCGGTAGCAGTTTACAGATGACAATGGTTCTGCAGGGGGCCGTAGCTCCCTGCGGGACGGAGCCAGCCCCAGTGTATAGCTGGGTCCCAAGAGGCCCACCGATGCCACCTCACTTTCTTCCACAGCGGAGGATATGAATTGCCCAGCAGCCTTTGTGCTAGCACAGCCAAACAACCAATTATACGCTGCAGATATGGCATACATGCTGTACTGGAACTGTTCACAATCCACATGCAATTCAAGAGCCACCATTTAACCACCCTTGTCATAACCTCAACCTTTCAGAAACTGTGCATTGTCACTGAAGCAATTGTTTTCTCATGGTTTCAGGTGCCAAAGAAATCAGTGCACTCCACAAGTTTTATGCCTTCTAGCAGTTCTATTCACTTCAGACAATTGGATCAGCATTGTACAGCTGCTATTCCTGCAGTTTTTCATCATTTGCCTGAGTTTATACAAGGGATAAAACAGAGAGGGCAATTCGTCTCTTAGCCAAAGGAAAAGAGCTGGCATTTCTCTCCCAACGCAAGTGTGACAAAAAGCCTGTGTGATTTGAATAGAGATGCAATTCACTGGGGAATTTCATAAGTAGAATACACTGTTCTCCTTGAACCAATTACATTTATGGTAAGTATTTGCCTATTATGATCAATTATTATACAAACAAAAAAGGCAGCTCTGCATCAAAAAATGTAACCAGTAAGGCAGAAAAATCTTATTGAAGGATATCTGAGTCATAGAGCTACGGGGTCCTGATTTATTGATGGTACAAAATCAGACTCATCACTGATACTACAATTTCAGTAGGCACACGATTCAGCTACACAACTAAAACGTAGAATTTATTACACTTTCTTGTCCTTATTGACATAATCTTCTTCTGTTTATGTGGAATTTCACAATGTAAAAAGCTCACTGTCAACAGATTGAAGACAATTAGGAATATTCCTTCCTTGCTTCTCTGTTGTATATTCTAAAAAGGATAGTGTAGTCCCATATTACACTCCGTTCTGTCAGCATTAATCTTGAGCTGGAATGTGTATATAGCTCATTTTGATCTCAGCCATACCATCTCTTTCGCGATGTTAGAGTTTTTATTGAAATTCCAGAATGAAAATATGGGCTACATCTGAGGACAAGAAATTTCACTCATTTGAGGAGCAAACCAAGGAAAATGACAGAGGGAGGGGAACTGTGTTGGTGTTAATAGACTGTACCTGCTCCTCTGGTTAGTACGCAACAGTTCAAAGCACCGTTTTTCAGACTGCAAGCTTGGCTTCCCTGGGGACATTCAAAGCATGCCTGGGGAAAGCGGGGTGGGGGGGAGCTATGGCAGGGAATTATTCCTTTGCTTAACCACTTCCACTTATAATTCAGTACAAGCCAAACTGCTGGCAGTCCATGGAATATTCAGGAAAAGTTTCTTTTTCACCAGGATCTGAAATGGTAATTATTCTGCAAGTAGGAAAACTGTTCTGTTGTAACATTTAACTATCAAAGTTCTGTGCTTTGGTAATAGAGGGGAAGGGAGAGGCAGAAAACTATCCCCTCCTTGAAAACACTTGTGTGAGAAGTAATGACAAAATGGTTATTAAAACTCCTGTGGTGCTTTGAAGTGAATGTTAGACATTTACCCTTGATATATTAATAAATTTCTAGCTCTCGTCCATATTCTTCCATTTTCTTCTGACATTAAATGAGACATTTTGACTCAAAGTGTTGTATAATATTATTGTATGTTATTAGAGGAGAGAGAAGTGATTTCACAAAAACAGGGAAGTGATTCCTATGTATTACTTACCTCCATCACAAGAGGGTGATAGGGTTTTACTAGTAAATTGCCTACTATCCTAAATGAGAGATGTTATAGGAAAACAAAGAAATGTATGTTTATTACTGTACCCTGGTAATAAACATTGATCCTAGGGGGTTATTTTAACCCTCTTGTTTAATTTAGGGTCATTATAGTCTCCTGTGCTGTGAGCTGCAATATTTAAAACCTCATTAAGCCTATGACCTTGCAGTTAACCTGTTAGCTCACTGTTTCCTTCTCTGTGGTAGATCTGGAAACAAAGGATTTAAGCACTGGAGGTCACTGTATTATTACTGCAACACCAAGCTAGCAGTACACAAACCCACCACTCCTCACATGAAGGAAAAATGCAAAGAGAGCCAAGATCAGGACAGAGATGTAGGCTGCACATGAGCATGAGCATGTCTTTCTTTTGCTGTTGTAGGCTGTCCTACCAATGCCCTGTTAT
The DNA here is from genome assembly GCA_013397275.1 of Burhinus bistriatus. Taxonomy (NCBI): domain Eukaryota; kingdom Metazoa; phylum Chordata; class Aves; order Charadriiformes; family Burhinidae; genus Burhinus; species Burhinus bistriatus. The sequence goes on along the minus strand of VYXH01000875.1, from coordinate 78,124 downwards.
TCACCATATTCAAGGAAAACAGCCTATAATCTGACCAGGCAGTAGAGCCACATACCTGGAAAAAACTACAGACCTGACCATAGGCAGAATACACATTTTGGGAGCGACTTACAGTTTAAGGCTCTTCAGAAACTTTGTGCAATGTTTGGTGACAATGCATATACCATCTTTATTAAACATTGATGGGTTTCATTCTCCTCACATTTAAATAGCTTACTCTTTTCCACTACGTTTTAGTCTTGTTTACTACAAAGAACAAGTGAACAGTGATTTAAGTGTTCTTGAAATTCATCCAAATACTATTTAAGAGCTGTGATTTCTTAAAAGGATTATATTACTCCCAAAACTAGAGGCAGTGAAACATGGTTCTGTCAGTGCATGACAACAAGCATTGCATGATTGGAGAATAACTCACGATGTAAACAGTCCTCTGCCCTGGGCCCTTCAGAAGCCTTAGCTCAACTCTGCCAGAGACAGCAGTACACAACAATAGAAATTGCCCTAATGAGAATGTGATCATCCTGCCCCACAGAGTAGCCCATACACAGCACAAGTTCTGGCTATAGTAATCAACCGCCCTTCAAAAAAGCTTGAAATCTTGAGGCATTCTTTGTGCACTATGACAAAATCGATTGGCTGCTCCTGTCAGTTTGAGTTTGAAGTACTGATGACTGAAAGACAAGAGTGTGTAATAATGATCTGAATGGAAGCGATGCTTTATCTGAAGCCTTATGTACAGTAATAAAGGTGTAAAGGAGCAGCCCATGCCACTATGTTCATATATTTTACTTTTGGCAATCACTTGTGGCTGATTGCTTAAGGGCAAACCTTACCGCTAAGATGAAACTGATAGAAATTCTTTGTAATGATCTCCCGCAACCCCTTGGTAGTCCTAAGCTCTGCATGACTGTATACTGGCCCCTCTGGAACCTCTCCCCAGTACTCCAGGTATGCAGGGAGTAACTGCTGAGCCAAGCATGTTCATGGATCAGAGGTACCTTTGGTATAATAGATACCATAAACCTAAAATTAGCCAGTTTTTAATCTTAGATATGGCAGTGACAAACTTTACAATGGGTCACAAATCAACTAGTACTTTGTTTTTCACATTTTCAGGTAACTTTTCTTTATTCCGCAAAAATGCCAGAGCTGTTTTGTAGCCTGTGACATATTGTTCCCATGTTTTGATCCTTTGGCATGTGTCATTACAATGCGTCACCATAATACACAGACACCGCTTTGTTTAGAACACACATAGGTGTGGAAAACAAACACATCCTGAGGCACTACACCTCACCCGCAAGCCCTGTCAGCAGCCCTGTCAAGGCCATCAGCATACAATCAACTTGTCTTCAAGTTGCAACTGCACTTCATAACCCAACAATGCTGCTCTACATATACAATACAATTCACGAAATTATCCACCCACAACTACTAAGAGAAAGGGGTGGGAATATGAGCTTTCTTCATTGTTTCTCATGGTTATAAGCACTTATGTTAAACAAACACCTGTGTGGAATGATCAGCTTTGGTAAATGTAAGACATTTAAACTGAGATAGTGTGAATTTGGGAAACTCACAGTGCCTCTCAGCCATGACCTGTGTATCTTTTCCAGAAGAACAAAAGGCTGAGGGGACAGAGTGCAAGAGGATAAACAAAGGGTTAACCCAGGTTTAGTAGTGCCATTATGACCATTAATGAGGGTCACAAGTTTCTGTTGCTAGAAGCCTTTTCTGTGACTATGCATTTGTGCATGCAGGCTATATTCAGCACTGTTCCCTTTTTAAAAAAACGGCCGAGCTAGCTAAATAAGCCTCTACCAGGCAGGAGCTGGAAGCAATAAAACTGGGCTAGGAAATCAGCAGTTACGGACATGTACAGTAGCTGCTGAGGAACAGATACGCACAGTTCTGGCCATGCAGAGGGACCAGTGTTATTTCATCCAGACACGTCAGTTTCTACACAGATTTGGGTTACTTGGCCACTCATACCTCAGCATGCAACCAGCAGTGAGTGTCCAAGCAGGAGGACAGGCTGTCTCTCTGCAAAACAAAATGGACAGGGAGAATGAGAGTGTTGTGGCCACGTGAGTCGCAGCACATGATCGTTCATCTCTCAGTACCTGCAGCGTAAGGACAGGCTCTGCTGTCATCCCCAGCAGTGTCCCTAGCCCTGCTGTAATGAATCTCACCAGCCAGCTGTGGGACACCTGGCAGTCGCCGGGGAGTGAGTGTGGCACCATGGCCAGACTGGTAAATGGGGAATCGGCCTCTCCAGATGAGGAGCAAACGTGCTACCTCTCGGGGACCCGCAGAAGCGCTCTCTACATGACGGCATTTACTGTGACAGGAGTTGGCAATTTGGAGAAACATACAACTTGACTTCAAGGTTGGTGCATAGGATGTTTATGAAGATTAACCAACTTTAAACTTTTGCTCATAAGCCAAACGCAGCACTGAGAAAAACACACGTTATTCTGTTGTATTTATGCCAAAAGGGTATTTCTGTTTTCTCTCATAGAAGGAAGCAATGAAAACACTTAACTCCTGCCAGCACCTTTCACATTAAAAAGCATTTATTATTGTAATGCCTAAATCTTGTAAAGAACAGCTTAAGGGCATGCCTGACACACAAGGACCTTGAGGATTCAGAAGCCAACAAGGCAGATTTTTATTTTTTTTTTTAAATTCTACAATTTATGGCTGAAAAGCGGACACAGCCTGTGTGTCCCAGGGAACACGTGCCTCGGGCAATGCGGGCCCCCCCGGGGTTGGCCTGAGGGCACTGCGGAAGGCCTGGGGCAGCCACACACCCCTCGCTCTGGAGAGCCGGGAGAGGGGTTCACAGTTATATCTCTTTCCCTCGCCAGCGCCCGGTCTCCTCCACCAACTCCCACCCCTCGGCAGGCAGGAGGACCCAGCGGCCCGGCCACCCCGTCCCGCCTCCTTGAGGAGGATGAGAGGCTGCGCCCGCACTCAAGATGGCCGCCCGCCTCCAGTGTCTCAGACGGGCTTTGAAGCCACGGGGCTGCTGGTTAAGATGGCGTCTGCTTACCGGTGGCCTTCGCGGAACTTGCCCTCGGCCAACATGGTTGCCGCTCCCCTATTACTTCCGACGGCAGTGAAGCCAATTTGCCCTCAGTCAAGATGGCGGCCCCCAGCGAGCGGTGGAGCGCGGTGGCGCGACGGCTGTGGTGAGGGGACGGGGCGCGGGGCTGGGCTGGCGGCGGGGTGCCGGCCAGCAGCCGGGAGAGGCGAGGGGAGGTTGTGCCTGCCGCCAGATCGGGGAGAAGGAACGTTCCCCGCAGCGCGGCCCCTTGTGGGGAGCCGGGCGCCTGCTGTGCTGAGCGGCCGGCCGTGAAATGGCGGGTCGGGGCCTGGCCGGGGCAGCGGCGGGGGGCCTGTGGGCTCGGCGGAGGTTTGGGCAGGGTGTGGGACCGGTGGGGTGCAGCTCTGGCCCGCCGCAGGGAGGGAGCCCGCAGGCTGCGGGACTGCAGGCGGTTGTGTCCCAGGAAAAGCAGCGTGGCCGAGCGCGGGTTAGCTCTTGCGGCCCTCGGGTCCCTGAGAGCCGTCGGCGCCTCTGCAAGAAACAGCATTTGTGGGTTATAAGAATTTTCACTGATGCAATGAATTAGGTGTGAGTGGCCTCTTAAGACTTTCTTCCGTGGAAAAGATGAAATAATCTAATTATGTCTTCTTCCCGCTGCAGTAGAACCAGCTAATTTTTTATTCAAAATATAAAGGAGTATTTCTACTCAAGATTTATAAGATGCCGAAGTATTTGGCATAACCAGAAAACCGAAAATCAAAAGTGAAAATGCTTGCCAGTTACTAACTCTGCAGGCAATTACCTATGCATGTAACTTAATGGATCACATGGAGGCTATATGGGGCTATTTGTCAGCTGCTATCAGAATCAAGTCATAAAGTTGTTCCTGCCTGCTGTTTGTGTACTAGCAACATTTAGAAATGCTAATTTGCCATGCATAGGCGTGTCACTGCCAAAAGAATGGAAGAAACTAGTCTGAAGTTGTCCTCATAAATTACAGAAGTTGCTTTATTAGTGGCGATCTGACTGTCTTCTCTTGACAGATGCACCCAGATGGTGAACAGTTTTCCATGTGGAAATGAATGTACAGGTTGAATAATCAGCCTGTACATGTCTTCTCTTCAGAACTCACATTTTTTGCCTATACTTCTAATCTGACACTTAGCCAGAAGGACTTTTGAGAGTTTTTCAGTATTTTTTTACTACATAAACAGAGGTCATAGTCATCGCTGCTGTTATGTCCTGGGTACAAGTTGCAGTTAGCCAATCCTGTGAGGATATATTTGATGAAGATGCAGATGAGATGTATCTACTACAGAAAGACTGGAACATCACCATGAAAAAAAGATTGAAGGTATTTCTCTAACAATGATAGAATAGTCTTTTTAACCATTTTAGATTTACTGATACATACCTTGATATACATATGGCTGATTTAAAGGGAGAACTAAGAGTGGCTGCTTAAAAGTTATTGTGGCTGAGTTTCTTCTGAATGTCAGGAAAATGTAGCAGGATTTTACAGAAACTCCACCCTAATAGTCTATCAGAGTAAAGTACTATTTTACTAAAAGACATTGGCTCCCTCTGTACAGCCATGTGTATTTGTAAAAGGCAGTGCTAAATTCTGATGCGAGCTATTTGCTACATACTTGTAGGTATACCACTAGTAGGGCAACACAGCTAAACAGTGCTAATAAAGAAATATGAGATGTTTGGGTTTTTAAGTAGAGTTCTTTATCAGTCAGATTTAAAATGTGTGACTCCATGTCAACCACAATTGGACATTGCGGTCTGGGTAGTTCTTTGGCTTATTCTCCTAGCGAAAAATATATTTTTTGAAAGCGGGTTTCCACAGCCCTTCCCTCCCTGAAATTCTGCAGTACCTAAACCCAGGTTACTTCAACAGATACATTATAATTCAGAGTGGGGCCAGCAGGGCTCGTCTGCTCACGGGTGAACAGCATTTGGCTGAAGAACATGAATGGAAGCTGTTGTGTAGGCCGTTGATGGGCAAGGGTATTACAACAGAGCTGTTGTATTATTCTCCAAGGAAAAGTTTCCTGCATCTGAGTCCCTTGAAAAGACTGGTTTTCTTAAGGGGCTGTTTAGTGTTCTTACACAAATCCTGCTGGTATTTTATGAGTAGATACTGCAAAATCATAAAATGTTATTGAGGCTAGAGCTGTATGTTGGGCAAAATAAAGAAACATTCTTGTTCCCAGCTATTTCTCTAGCAAGGCCACCAGTTTTCTTCTCTCGTGAGCAAATAGAAGTTTTCAGTCTTACAATTGCAATTTTGGTGTGGAAAAACTTAAGAATTATTCTACGTTATATGGTCATGTGAGTAGAATATAAAGAAATTAATTTGCATTACAATCATTAGCTGTTTATTACAGAAAGTAATCACAGTGTTATGTATATATGTGACTCAATTCCCGTCACCATCTTTTTTCCCCGTATGACTCTTGAATTGAGTGAGATCCAGCAAATAGAGTAGCAAGGCTCAATAATTAGTTTTGTGAAGACAGGTACCTGGATTACAGATAGGAGAGTACCTCTGCTAAAGGGGAGATTTTGCAGCCTATCTATTTTTAAGTGTCTAGAAAACTATGAAGCTATTCTTACAGGAATTTTTCATAAGGGAGTTAGTCATCACAAAAGCAAGCACGCTTTTCTGCAGATTTGTCTTATTTTTTGATGTTTCTGAAAATACTTTTCTCATTTTCTGACCTTTCTGGGGATCCTTTTGGGAAAGAACTGGATCTTACAAGTCAATACTTCATAATACACTGCAAAAAGCATGTTTTGGTTTGGCAGTGGGGGTGTAGCTGGGAGGATGTTCAAACCTAGAAGCTGTAATTTAAGAGACTGAATACTTGTTCAAACTTTTTTATTATGAAATTGTCATAGGTCAAATTTTTCACATTGTGATCAACCTGTTTCACCACTCCTATTGTAGGAAGGCTATAGGGATGGAATTGAGGCTGGGAAAGAACTTGCACTTCAGGAAGGCTTCAATCAAGGTTATAGACACGGTGCTGAGCTGATGGTTACCTGTGGCCAGTTCAGAGGAACCTTGAAGTAAGTTACAAACTTTTTAAGGTCGTATGCTTGTGGAGGGTGTATATGGAGGGAGTGTGCAGTTTTTGGTTTGTTTAAATTAAAAAAAGAAGCGCATTGTGATTCTGTCCAAAGTGAGCAACCTGAGAATTCTCAGGGTTTGAATTCAGGAATTGCCTAGCTGGGTGTAGAGTGATCATTCTTAGAAATTGCCTTGCAGTTGCTCTTTGAAAATTATCTGTATCTACATCTTTAAGCTTAATATTCAGTTCTAGTGCTTGGATTTCCCAGAAACCGTGAAAGAAACATACATTTATATGGTGTAGATAGCTTGTCATGTTGCTATCCCCCTTCAGCCACTGCAAGTCTGTGTGGATACATGTAATCACTTTTTTTTTTTCTCCTGTTCTTCACTTTTCAGTGCTCTGTTATCCTGGTGTCATCTTAATGGACATGATTCTGCCTTAAGTAAGATAAATAATCTTCTCGATGTGATTGGAAAGCATGAAGAAGATGTGCTTAAGTATCTGAATTCTATCCAACAACAGCCACATCTTAGGCACATTTTAGATTCTGTTCAGGACATGGACCTGAATCACACAACTCCAGCTGGGACAGAGTACAATGAAGTTAAAACTGGAAAACACAAAGATATTTCTACAAATGTTTTCACCGAAGCTGCCAATAAGGGTGAGGTTGGTTCCTTGCAGTCTGAGCACAGCAAGGCAGAACTCTGCACAGATCCTGAAAGATCAACTCTTGCTTGGGTTAAAAAGCAGACTATGTGGCTAGTAGAGCAACTGGGCTTATCACTGGATATACTCCATCACGTCCAGCAACTAGAACATTAGTTTTTCTGTCTCGTGGTATTTTAAAGTATCTCAGTTGGATCTGATTCTCAGTTTGTGGACCATATACAGGCTGATGCATCACTTCATTGCCTGGTAGAGGCAATTTCTGTAAATCTTCACCATGCTTTGGCTCCTGGCAGAAAAACCCTTGCTTTCAATCTTTAACATAACTTCACAGAACGGGGAAATTACTTTTAAAGCTCCGCAAAGATGTACTAAACATGTTCCAGTTCTGTGTCATAAGCTATCATTTCACCTCGCTTTCTCTTTGGCAGCGGTTTGGAAATGGAGCAGGTCCCTTAAACAGCCTCTAAATAGGTCCCCTCTAATATCCAAAAAGTAAATGCTTAGTGCTATGGAGAAGCTGTTCTTGCAGAATAAGATGCTGTTGATGATATGCTAACTCTGTGCAAAACAGAACAGGATTTGCTGCTGATTTCTAGGGTGCTGTGACTCTGTAGTCACTATATAAAATACAGGAATTTTTCACCTTTTGTCAAATTCTTCCCTTATCTTTTGTAATCGCTACGCACTGCACTTTCACAGTTATTTTTTTCCTCCTCAGAGTTTTATTTATTTCACTTTTGCTGAAAACACACCATTCTCTTCAAATGCAGAATTACTGACAATTCCATTGTTTTACTATTAGACCATCTACTCTTACCCTGTTAGACCACACTGAACACATTTCCAGTCTAGTGAACTTCCTTGTGTTATTTTTGTATTTATTTTGCCAGTCCCTCTAGCCTGAACTCTCTTTACCTCATTCCCATAGTGTTTTTCCCAGACTATCCAAGGAAGCCAGGCTTATTCACCTTCTCTTAGAAAGACCTTGTTAGCCACACATGCGTGTTTCTGACAACTTTGTATTTGTGTGCCAACATTCTGTATTTGACTTCTTTTTCTGTCGCTTGCCTTACCTGTAGCTGCCAATTGCTCTGGTCAGGAAGTCTTTCTTTGTGAATGCCTATCTCTGTTTTACACTAATTAAACAGATTTACAGTAAGTTAGGAGTTTACTTGTTGTAAGTTGCTTGTAACTTTCTTTCATGTCTGGGGCAAAGCAGGTCTAGACAGAAACAAACTGAAACTTTCAACAGCTGACTTAACTATACTTAAAAAATAAATCACAAAACAGTTTTATATGTTAAGGCCAGGAAAAAGCTAAGGTAAAAATTACTTGATTTTCAGAGATTGAGTTTACAACTTTCTTAGTAAATGCTCTATTATCCTGCCACGGAGTTGCTAGACTGTAAGTTTGGCTGCCATTCAGTACCACTTCCGCATTGGAGGGAAAAAAGAACTGCAATTAAGAGTCTCTTACTGAACTTGTTTCTGAAATAGTGGACAAATAGGGCTGTCTGCATTAATTACATAGGTGCAAAATTGTTCAAACAACTTTCTTTTTATCAATTTATTTAGCATAATACTGACATGGATAAACATAACCTATGCACTTCCAGAAAAGTAATGTTATAGCCTCTGTCGCATATGTTAGACAGGAATTTCTTCCATATCGTGGTAGAATGTGGTGCAGACAAAAATAAAGGTTACTAGAGCAGTATTAAGACTTTCCCAATGTGGAAGTTTAAAAATGCAAATTCAAGAATATTACTTCTGTGTAGTATGTAAAGAGAAAACTCCATTCAGAAATTGCTAAGTAGACAATGAGTTTGCCAAGTTCTCTCCCAACTACTTCTGCAAAAGCAGTCTACGCCAGAGAAAATATTTCTTCCTTGTTTGATTATGAAACAATAGATTGTGTGTTTTCCTTATCTGTCATAACAGCTTCTGTACTAGCTGTAGAATTACTTTCCTCCACTCTGCACAAAGTTTCTGTGCTTACTGTGGGATTACTTTTTTCTGCATTATCACCCAGAGTTTCCAGTTTGGCTGCAGAGAGATTTTCCTTTGGGCTATCAGTAATACTTGGCTTGCCTGTCACTACCAAATCTTGCTGACCAGCTACAGAAAGACTTTCTTCAAGACTGTTAGAATCTGTAATTTGCTCACATGGTGGTTCAGGCTTTTGTTTTTTGTCTGCTTCCATGTCTTGTGTTTCACTATCAGCTTTCACCTTGGCAGCGTTCCTGAAAATAGCTCTCATGACAACTGGGACTGACATGCAACTGGAGGAGGAAATGAAACATTAGTCACTACTACAGACTACATCCATTCTTCAACACACTTTTTTTTTAAGCTGTGGCAGACACCTAGATAGGTGTGGTGAAAGACAGTGCTATCTCCTTGCATCTTTTTGTCTTGTACAACCTAATAGGTGTTACATTGTAACTACAATATAACTACATGTTTTATACCAGAAACATGTTGACAACAATGAAATCAAGTGCTGGATCTGTGAGCTTAGCAGTGCAAAGAAGCTTTCATAGAAAGAGTGGGAAGATTTGGTCAAAAAAAAAAAGAAGAAAACTCATAAGGGTGCTTTTAATGAAAACCTAAACTAATAATATTGAAACTTATTAATTCTTACTGAGTTTTATAATTGTAACTTTCGTGTTTTGTACAAGATAGGTACAGAGCATATCTTCTCTAAAACACTATCTACATTAGAGGGCTTTTTTTTTTTTGCATTCTAACAATAGAGTTACCTGGTTTTGGGAATAGTATCTAGTATCCTGTGACTTAAAACACAGCAGGCTAATTAAACAGGTTCAAAATCCAGCCTGCGTTGATCTTGCTGTCATTAAATAGATATACTAGCTTATGCCAAATGAATTAGTGCTCTCAGTCCTTCCTCTAGCATATATTTTTATATCACACCAACTTGCCTCTCTTGGTGTTTGTTTCAGAAACCAAGCCAGAGACAGTGTTGCAGACATGCCATATACATCTCACTTTCTGAAAAGAAGCACTGATTGGTGTTAGGTAGAACAGGACTTTTTCCACATCTAAGTTATACCAGTCAAGAGACTGTCATCAGCTAGAGTCTTCAGAAAAGCATATTTACAAAAGAAAAAAAATGTCTTTATAAAAGGTAAAACTCTCTTCATTCAAAAGTGTTTCCCTGCCCCACGTGCTTTCTACTAGAAAGAAACACTTTCCATCACTATGAATGTTTAAAATTTTTGAAAGAGATACTTAAGACACTAAAGTAACTTCTTGTCACTATTGTAACTTTTTACTAGAGGGGAATTTTCTGATTGCTGAGTTTGTGGCATTGTGAACGCACGTGATATTTCCATTAAATGGACATCTGAAGTTCATTCCAACTGTTACGAAATTAAATAAAACTACTTACCGCTTCACAGCTCTTGTTATAAAGTCGTCACTAGAATTTAGAGTTGGATCTTGAGGATTTAAATGAAGGCGACATTGGACTTCTCTGGACGTTATAACATCAATTATCACTAAGAAAACAGAATATAAGTATTTCAAAATAAACATTTTTATAAAAATTGAAAACTATCCTTTCATTCTGATGCTTCAAGTGAGGTAAGACTGAAGTTGATGGGAAGGGGCTTGCAGCAATGCTCTTGCATAAGACTTGCTTTTTCCTAATATACTTAAATCAGAAATAGTAGACGTTACAATTTATTAACTAACTCCAGGCCAAGACAGAATAGGAATTGAATATTTGCATTTACTTTATGTTTTATGCTGAATGCAGAACATTTTTAGTAAGCAATTTGTACAGAAGTGCTACTTTGTGTTTTTCCTGGGTTGCACACCATTGAGAGTAGCCTTTAGAATGTATTTGTAACTGAGAAGCGTAGTGCAAGAGCCCAGATAGAACCAAGTCCCTTGTCAGCTCAATAAAAAGGACAGTATCAGTTATTCCACACATACCACAGGCTAAATTCTCTTTCACAGGATGAAGGAAAAAGACAGAAAAGCTGGTGTTCTTGTGTGGTACCACTTCAAAGTAAAGCAGTTCTGAATCATCTAGAAATAAAATTACTATTTAGTAATATCCACCCATTAAAGTTGGACTCTTTTTGGCTGAATCACATGCCAATATTTAAAAAATACTGATGCGGTAGAATCCAATTGTATTTGGCAACTTAGTTTATGCTTATAGAAGTGTCAGGCTTAGGAGATTTTTTTAAAAAAATATTTATAGTGTAATACCGGAATTAAGGATTTTTTTTATCATTTAAAATACTCTACAAGTAATGACAGCTTTGGCAAAGGAGCGGTAAATCTGTTAACACCCAGCTTAGAATCTAGTTTCTCTCTAATACTCTGCCATTACTTCCAACCACACAATTTACCTTCATTTATATGCTTCTCAGAGACACAGCTGCTAATAAGACTGTTATATGCCACTTGATGTCGAAGAATCTCTATTACACCAGGTACACATTTCGGATGGCTAAATGGGATTTTACTGACCAAGGCTCCTGCTAAATCTGATTTTTCTGAGCCCTTGTTTATGAAGTAACAGTGCTTTGGGCAATCTGGAAGAGACTGAACAACAAATATGGTGGTATTTCAAGCACTGAAAACAAGAAGGTAAAGCTTGATGTTATCAGGCAACTGCACAATCTGACAGCAAAAATAATTTTGGAAGAAACACTTCTAGCATGTCCATCGTGTCTCTCAGCATTTCAGTAGAAATAGAATCCTTAGAGGAAGCTAAATGAGATCCACTCTCCCCCCTAAATGCATCCAAATTACATCCAAATTATACCTAGAGCCAAATGGTCAGGAGTTCAAGTGCCATCAATTCTTCCAACTACTCTTAAGAGCCCTGTGAGCTATAGAAATGTAAACAACCACTATCTTCTCCCAGAAGAATATCATAGTACTGCTGCTTGACAGTTGAACAAATAAGATAGTTTTGCCTGGAATCTCTTCAGGGCATCATATGTTCTTCCTCTGTGCATCACTACTGGTTTCTTTGGAGAAGCGTGTTTGGTTAGAGTATCTCCCGATGATTCATTTGAAGAGGAGGAGGAGAGGAGATAGTAAGAAAAATTTGCCACCTGTCAATGTTGACAGTGATTCTGTGACAAAATTAGAAGTGCAATACTGTGTTATCTACTTCAGGATGCCAAATGGGAACTGTCACCTTAAGAACAGGGCAGGCCAGTTAATTAGCAGGGTCTACATTAAGAAAAGTTAAGAGAATAATAAAAGAGCTTTTCCTCATGTGGTAATGGAGAAAAAGGGTTTCCCCTTTTGTCCTTTTGAGGTTAGAATTCAATTTAGTAATTTATTTCTAGAAATAAAATCTGTAAACTCAGAAGCAAAACAATCTCCCAGCAAGCGCTAGTATTTTAGGGAATTGCTGAAGAGTTATAGAGCCTTGTGTGTATATCTAATGGAAATGAAAAATTCATCCCATCTTACGGGTTTTATAGAGGAGAGGTTTGTTAAACCTTATTTTAGCATGGCGTAAACTTACTACTACCTTCTGTACCACCACCTCAAAGTCTAAGAACTATGTAGGCAATAGGCTCTGCTAACACTGCTAGTAGAAGAGAAAGAAGTGCCCTCTTCTTTTGTCACCATGAATTGCAAAATTAATGTTCCCTAGCAAAAAAAAAAAAAAGTAGATCTCTGAAGCTTGTCTTGTAGTTGCTCTGTACATAAGTCTGGCAAAAAGCATCTTAGCCACCATTTTCTATTCTAAAACTTCTCCTCTATATCTAATGCAGCCTAAATTGAATATTTTTTAATGAAACAGTTGTGAAAAGGGAAGCTATCTACAGTTAAACAACCATGGCTTTAGACAGTAATTGACATCGCTGTTGTAACACTTCACACTTTTCTTCCTATCAGTCCCTTTAAAGGGAATTAGTATTCTCAGTATTACCTGATCAAGAAATCTTTTTAGTTAAAACAGCATGATATGCAATGTGACATGCAGCATGACAAAGGCCTTCAAGAATCTAGGTAAGTACCATCTTGGGACTTGCTCCTCGCACCAGCCAATAAGTTTCTTTATTTTTAAGGCATTAATGATGAAATTCTGAGCAATTTTTAAAAGAATAAATATTTGGGTTACACACAGACAAATTAGTATGACTTCAGCAGTCACGCACACGGTGTTTCATTAATGAGGATGAGAAGCTCACTTACTTGAAAGGGCCTAATATTGTTTCGTAAATAACTTGAACTATTTCCTAAAGAGCATTTAAATACTGTTGGGATTCTGGGAAGCCTGCATTGCTTGCTTATGGGGAAATATAATTTGGTATGTATCTTGCACAAGGGCAGAGTGTGTATCAAATGCACACTATACTCACCACAAAGAAACAGGATTTATGTGTCGACAAAACTTCACTGCGTTTTTCTTTAAGGGTAGACTGAACAATCAGCTCATATAGAGGAGCTAGTTTCAAGCCAGTAATCTGAATTCCTGAAACCAGATGATTTTTTTTTTTATTGATATTTAGGTCATGACTATACACAAAAGCTAATATAAAAAACAAAACAAATGTTTTGAAAAGGAAAAAGCATTAATCTCCTTTCTTATTCCCTTTTTTGCTAATGGGAATTTGAGGTAGAGTATTTAACAGCTTTGCCTGTAATTGTCATGTCTGTCTTAGAACTTTTGTATTTTGCACCACTTGGTAAAATGTTACACTTGGGCTGATATAACAGAACACATTCTGCCCCAGAAACCAGTTTTTCCTCTTGCAACATTAACACAGGAAAATAAAAAGCAAATAAGCAATCCATAGTCACAGAAGTACTTAATCTTAAAAACAATTATAACATGCCTGTGAGCCTCTGTATCTCTTCAATACTGGATGAGGACATTGGAATAGGCTGGTGAAACTTCAACACAAAAACAGCTGGCAAATCCATGCTGAGTTCATCAGTCAGTGGCAAAAAAGCAAGGTGGCTGGGAAAAAAAAAAAAAGTCAGAATGAAAACTTGTTACAGAAATTAACATAACAAGGACTCTTAGTGCAAGGCCACTATCAGGTCCCTAGTGGTTTACTATGTTCCATACTTTTTCTGTCTTGAGAAAAGTTTTGCTTTATAAATGCAACTATAGCCTTTAATGTTTTAAAACAAGGTTAATTTTAAGACTGGCAAAAAGGCAAAGTGAGCCACCAGAAACTGAGGAACAGTGCACAAGGATGTTTGCTATACATCGTTCTATAGGGATTTATTTTGGAGAATGACTTCAGACTTTCCCTCCAGCTTAGCACTGAGGTAGAGAGAGATGAGGTGTCAATATCCATGGTGGGCTGACAAACTATTTTGTATAGTTAAGGTACAATATCCCTCAATAAATGGTTTATTTATTCTGAAACTACAGAGGAGTTGCTTGTTGAATTCTAGGAAGTTAAGTAATATTGTTCCAGTGGCTCCTTCTGGCTTCAAATCTATGAATAAATCCATAGTTCAATACAATTGAGTTAAATATGAACACAATAACTTTAAAGTCCATTTGGGAAAACTGTAAAAGCCACAGGTTATAGAAGGTGTAGCTATGGAGCATAACGCCATCAATAAAACAGAGCTTCCTGTTTAGCAGAGGCTAAATGCAAGTTATCCTGAAGTTAGTGCCAATGACTTGTAAATTTCTGTATTGAGAAGTGTCCAGAGCCTCACCCCTCCTCTCCAGCTTGAGAATCTACAAACAGTGGAGAAAGAGGAAGTTTGTGGAGCGTATCTGTGCCTTCAACAGTCACAACTGTTTTTGTTCCACATACCTGGGAACCTGAGGGAGAAAGAGAACTGCATCATTTTCCTTATGTCAGTGTAGATTAATCCTATGCATACAAAATATGCAATGGTGAGGTGAAGGTCAGGTCCAACTGACAGCCACAATGGCTTGGGCAGCAAGGAGAAGCTTGCACAGACCACACCCAAATGGCCAAAGTTGCCCAATGGGGACAGCAGCAATAGCTGCTTTTGGGACACGCCAAGAAACAGATCAAGTAACCACCAGTCATTTTGATGGTGGCTAGGCAGTTCTCCTGTTTGATATCACTCTCACTTCAATTTGGGTCAACAGCCAAGAAATGGGAAAGTAGTTTCCTGATGTACATCATAATTGTGCTAAAGTACATCACATAAATCATTCAACTAAACTAGAATTTTAAATCTTATTCCTGAGTTTCACTAACGACCTTTGCTTAATGAAACAGGTAGTGCTGAAAAAGTTGTCACAGGGGTTATTTCTGCTTTTTTAGCTTTACCAGGATTTAGTTCTTCCAAAATTTGATAGGGAGAAATGTAAAATTCAATGTTCATAGGAATTCCTGAGGAATAAAAAAAATGGTTACTACACATGTCAATAGAGGAAATATGCTAGGCATCTTGACACAAAGCGGGCAAAAAAACCCCAAATCATGTAGATGGGCAGAAGGGGATTCCTCGTAAGAGTACATCTCTAGTTACAGCATATGTTCAAATCACAGCATTTTCTTAGTCAGCATTTAACAGCTAAACCCTCAGTGTATAAAGTTGTCAGACATCTTTGAAAAGATTAGATTAAGTTTCTATCTCTTGCGCAATAATCTGTTGTTCAGCCTTAAAAATAGTAGCTGAACTGCTCACTTTCAGTGACTAGTCTGAACTAGAAGGGAAAGTTGTAATACTTTCATAAAGGACACTCATATCAAGCTGTGCAACAGGATAGCAGTAGCATGTATTAGAAGCACTTTTATGAACTATAACACATTAATGGTTAAAGCTCGCTTCTGACAGTGTACATCAGCCAACATACTTAGCAACTGACTGTATTTGCCTTTTAGGCAAAATGAGTATTATCTCAGCTACTACCACTGTCATCTCATGGTTACTCCCAAACTGTGGTTTCCCACATAACCTCAGAATATTGCTGGCTTTGCTTTTAGGCTGCTGCAAAGTCAATGTTGCTGTAGCTGATAAACCACCTGGCCTCTTTGTATTTTCTCCATCTCTATGTCTGTACACTATCTGAGAATACAGACACATTAAGTCCCTACAGCATGTATTTATAATAGAATCATAAAAATCATAGAATGGTTAGAGTTGGAAGGGATCTTAAAGGTCATCTAGTTCCAACCCCCCTGCCATGGGCAGGGACACCTCCCACTAGACCAGGTTGCTCAAAATCCCATCCAACCTGGCCTTGAACACTTCCAGGGATGGGACCTCCACAACTTCTCTGGGCAACCTGTTCCAGTGTCTCACCACCCTGACAGTAAATAATTTCTTCCTAATACTTAATCTGGATCTACCCTCTTTCAGTTTAAAACTGTTACCCCTCATCCTATCACTACACTCCCTGATAAATAGGATAATAGAGGATCTTTGCTGTAAACAAAGATCAACTCAGTAGGGTTTTTTATTACAATTCTTTGAATCCATGAAGAAAGCAAAGAAAAAAAAGAATCACCTCCAGTTCTCGGCACCAGATGTCCTACTTTTCCATGAAGTACTTCAGTAACTCTGTTTACATCCGGTGTTCTAGTTCAAAACACATCTTGATTAGTGTTTCCTGAGTTGCAGTGCTAGCTAGGCTAATGTAAAGGATAATTTGCACCCTTAATCAAAGGGGAACAATGCTTTCTGGGAAGTAGATTGTGTCTCCATTTGTTATGACAGCTTCTAAAACACCCTAATTCCACTCATGCATTACTCCTAGGACTTGGGCTTCTAGTTTTAACCCTGTTTCTGAGCTGTTTCGTGTTGGAATTTGATGTGCTATTTACCAGAAATGGAGACAGACAAAAATATTGCAGTGGCAGGTTGAGCAAAGAGTAAGGAAATAACCTGGATAAACTAACTCAAACAGAACCAATCTGTAACCTCAAATGTGATCGTGCAGGTGTACAATTACATAGCTGTGTATTAAAACTCTGCAGTGCATTAACTTATATCATGGATGGGACAAATAATCTATTTAACTCATAAATAATATTTACTGAGGTACCAGTGATCAGCAAGGATATAGTATATTTGTTCATAGAGTTAGTATGCTTCATAAGGTGACACTGCACAAAAATAAGCCAAGAGTGTGTTTCAAGTTACAGAAGGCCATGCTTGCCAAGAGTACTTAACAGGCAAGATATTAGAAAAGACGTTTCAAAAATCCAGAAGGAAAGCACTGCCCTGAACTCCAATTTTCTGAAAAGAATGAAAACCATTGTACAATTACCAGAGTGTTTAGGAAAGTCTGTTCCCTACCTATCTGTAATCCTACTCTTTGAAAGGAGAAATGAGAAAAGGGAAGATAGGAGGAAAGCTAGCATCCACTACTCCTGATCTAAAACCTGAGCACAAAATGAGATACCCAAACACCAGGACCCCAAAAGGTATATTTTACTTCTGCCATAGGGAGAACTACACATGACTGCTGACTTTCAGGTGCATTGTTTGCTCCTAGTGGGTGGTCACATGCACACACCCCCAAGCTCTGCAACCAACTAGTTTCCCAGCAAATCTCTTAGATAAAGCACAGGAGTTTAGTAGATCATCTTGTTTGGCATGCTTGGGGTTGGCAAACCGCTGAAAGGCTTCAAGCTTTCCAGTGGGAGAAAACTCATTAGCCTTCCACATCCTGCTCTATAATTAGATCAGTTAACTTGTTTTTTAGTGAAATGAAGGGGTGGGGTGGAGGGAAAGGGAGAAAGAGGTAGACTTCAAGTTACCTGTCTAGAAGAGACATTGAATAAAGATCTTTTTCAAGGGCCTGCAAAGCAAAGTATCCCTTAGCTTTCATTTCACTGGGAGAGAGAGAAGAGAAATTATTATTTTTGTAGGTAAACAAAAGCTAGGCTATGGATTTTAGAAGTTTTTCAAGTAAAAACTTGTTGCAACCTGTTTCCTGGAATTTGATACATATTTGACAGGTCTTCTAGAATCTTTCCAAAGGCATCATAGTTCTTCATCCTGCCAAAAAGAAACAATGGCTATCATGCTACTAAATGAGACAGATAATAAGTCTTCTATATCTAACTTGCTAAAAAAAAGCACCATTTCAGAGTCACATAGGCCCCCTCCTTATCAGATCTGGCAAGTAGCAGTACTGCTTTTAAATTTTCTTAGAAGATACCAGGAAACGTGCATCCTTGTCTTTGTTGCAAAAAGCAATGTAATTATAGCTAATGCTGGTTAAAGATGCACTACTGAAAGCAATAGATGTGCATGATACACAAATTTGACAGCTCATCAGCTGCAAAGCACTTTTCCTGATGTTCCAATAAAGCTAGTTGTGTAGTAATACTTCCCTAACACAATGCATTTGTACATTGTTCTTTTCATCAAAATATCAAGGATTGTATTAATATTGTGCTTCACAGCACCCTAGGAGAGAGAGAGATCTTAAATACAATTGATAGATACATCAATCAAAAAGAGAACAAGGGCCAAGTGGCTTGCATAAGTTTGTGAAGGAATGGTTCAGACTGCACAAAGCCCAGAATTCCTACAGATTCTGACTAGCTGTGATAGCCTGAAGCTCTGCTCGGACTAACCCACCAGGTATTTACTCACCTGCTTAAGTGGATTTTACAAGCCTTACTAAACTCTCTAGTGCTGTAGTCACACAGAGAGCTGTACTCAAGAAGACATACCTTCCCTCTCCATGCAGATGTGGCTGCAACGTGGATCAGCAGAGAGACCAAATAAGCCTGCCTGAACTTTCACACTGGGACAAATCCTTTCCAAACAGAAACCTAAACAGGTCACTCAGCTCTTCCATGACTCTTTCCAACTGGACTAGTGGGGAAACAGTGAAAAGGGAGGGAAGCAGGCATGCAGGTACAGGCACAGACACAGCACCAGCTTATGCATTAGCTGGCTGGCTCATCATAATTTTATAGTTACTTTGAGACTCACGGGAAACATTACATATATAACAACTGTGTAGAAGGGATACCTGCACTTCATGCCAAATCCTAACAGAAACAGGAAGGCAGACAAGTAGTACCCAGAGTGCCAATGGTAACTATATGCCATAGCTCAGAGCAAATTGCTGGCAGTTAACATCACTGGGAGTCAAAAAACCTAGGCAAATGCAAGTTAAAATTTTAAGACATAGCTGTTTACACCCATGAAGCTAATATAACTTCATTATGAGGAAAGAGGGGACTGGAAAAACTGACAATTGATTACAGGTCCACATAGAAGACAGATGAAATATGCACAGTCAATGATTGTTCTTTCTTTACCTTCCCTTTCAACTGTTCTGCCAAGGTATTTAAATAAGGATCCAATTTCTTAAGTATACTCATTATTAGTAAAACCTGGAATCTTGATCATATTGGCTGCAGAACTTCTAAATGGACTCTTAAGGTGGTGGCCTGACCTGGAACAGCAGCTATTCAGACAGAACAAAATGTGGTAATAAAAAAAAAAAAATTGTGCCCTACTGGTACATGAGAAAATTAAAGTAACATCTCCTCCTACACATTTGCAAAGAAAAACAGGCCATGTAATATCACCTTGTTTTCATTGCTGTGACAGAAGCCTGAAGGACATGTAGTTAAGGCATTTGCATATGGACAATACAAAGACTATTTAGTATTTGATGGAAAGAGAAGGGGAAAAGCGATATCTAGTTTCGATCTGTAAATCTGTCAGTTCTGAATTGTCATCATCAGTCCACTTCCAAAATTACAGGTCCAAGTAGTTCTATAATTCTTGCAGTCAACACAAATGACAGAATTCAAAGGCTGTGTATAACTGGCAGCTAGAGCCAATGTATTGGGGATTGCTCTTTCCCCTTGCTCCATTGAAGCGGATGCAATGTAGCTGTTTTCAATGGAATTACTTGAGAAATAAGTAATGCCTGGTGTTATCTTTTCAAAATTGTATTTGCTGCAGTTTTAGCCTTGAATTTACAAACTGGAAGCAGGTAATAACAGTTACAACCACCAGCAGCCTCCAATATGGAGCACTGGAACCAACTTCCCACATAAAATAAAATCCAAAAAAGTGTCAGTTCTGTTGTTTTCTGGATTCATATTATTGTATTATTGTTTCCTGATTCTTGCTTTTTTTTTTTCCTTTTCTTTTTCTTCAGTTCTTACACTGAAATGATTCTAGCCTTGACTTCTCCACAACATTCAGATTCAGGAGTTCCTTTCCATTCAACAAGAGACTCTGCACTGGTTCTTTACCTTAGATGTTGCACCAGGTCATCACAAACCTACAGGAATAAGAGAGAGGAGTGTCATGTTTCTTACTGTCCTTTGTGAAACATCTCTTAAAAGCATCCAATTGGCAAAGATAAGATTGTTCCCCATTACTTTTAATTAGCTGAATGGTTAGCTTAAAAAAAACCCCTCCAACTAACAAAACCCAGACTAACATTGCAATAGTTATAATATTAATACAATAATTAAAAGAACAAAGGCTCTGCAGATAATAGTTGATAAATTCTTTCAAGAAAAAAATTGCAGCTTTGCCAGTTTTTCTTTTATTGCCATTTACTGTGCTGAAATTCTCTGGATATTATTATCCTAACATTGTCCAGCACTCACTGATCAACAGCCCTGTGCTGGTTAAACAGAACAACTTGAAATTCCTGGCCTGACTGCAACTGAAAACAGGAACTAAATTAACTCCAGATTAATGTAACAATTTGGATACTTACTGATAAAAATCAGAGTTTATGCTCCCCACCCTCCCCGCAACAGCTTGTTGTTGTATCTTTGATCTGAAGGATCATCTGTAACACTGAACAACTGCAGAACATGATATGTGAACTGCAGCGTGATATTTTGCCATTATTTTAACGAGAAATTTTGCAAGAAAAACATTCCTATTCATAGGAATGCATATACTCCTAAAGAATGCAAAAGGAAAAGATAATCTCTTGTAACACCTCCAAGACATTCATTGAGAATATACATTGCACTACACCTTGGTAGGAAAATATTTTAAGACCT
This sequence comes from Burhinus bistriatus, assembly GCA_013397275.1. NCBI lineage: Eukaryota > Metazoa > Chordata > Aves > Charadriiformes > Burhinidae > Burhinus > Burhinus bistriatus. Next base: position 57,360 of record VYXH01000875.1, on the reverse strand, counting down.
TGTTATTTACTGTATACGATAACATTGAAGCGTGAAAATACAAATATTTACATTGGGTATTACAAAATTCTTGGAAGGTGGACATGTCGGCTGAGTTTTAGCTTAATATTTAACGCTACAGTACTTTATACCTGTAACTGAGTTGTAAGTTTAGGTGAGAGATTCAGATACCTAAAGAGGTAGCTAGTGTCATGCACAGGCTGGCAGGTGTGACAAGACCAAAAGGTAGTCAAAGACTTTCTGACATGGCAGCTGGAGGCCAGGTGGGAGGTAAGAGACAGAGAAAATTAACTTTACCACAGGAGCTTCTCCAAGGTGAGCCAACTTTACATCCATCACCTTTCCATCCTTCTCCAGCTGAACTTCTATATAAAACATGTTTGATGTTATGTAGCAGGCAGTCCCACTAGGGCTAACATGAGCATTAAGCCTGAGGAGAGAGGAAAAAGAAAAAAAAAAAAGAAAAAAGTGTCTTGTATATCCAAAAATTCTGTCACATGAAGAAAGGAAATGAGTATAGTTTACTTGGTCATGAGAAGAGACGCCAGGGATGCTTCAAAAATAACTCTTCCTTGGCTCAGCTTCTGAAAACTATCCAACCAGGCAATACATTTGTGCTCTGCTCTTTGCATTACCACATTGATTTGCTGAAAACTATTTACCTTAGTCTGTAGCTTTGGGACCTAGGCATGCACACTCTCTCTTCACCCAACAACCTCCTTCACAAAGGGCTAATCAAAATAGGCAGTTACGCCCATTCCACATAATATACTCCATTAGAACGCTGAGCTAAAAAAAAAAAATTGTTGACAAGCCATCCAGATGGTATTCCTCAGTGGACTTGAGGCCATGCTTGCTTATTTGCATTTATTCATAAACAAACTTACCCTTTTTGTTTGGATAAAGATTCCAATCTGTTCATCACAGAAAACAAAGATTTAGCTGCAAAAAATGGAAATGTTATTTAATCAGGCTGCAATGGTCAAGAAGTAGGACCAGTATTATCCTGCTCTAAAGAATTAATTTAGATAATAAGAAAATAGTATCTCTTGCATAACTTCTTGTTATTAATGACAACTATTACCCTGTGATTAACCAGTGCTGTGCTGGGTAGAGCTTGTTCTCAGACTTTGAGAATAGCTATAGCCTGAAGGTTTAGCCCAAAGATGAGTCACAAGTCTCTTGTGTCATATCCACCTTTGTGTTTGTACATTTAACCCTTCTGTGCAGAACATCACCAATAGGGAAGGATGGGTAATTTCCACAGAATATTAAAAAAATACACTTTGAGTTATCTGACAGTTCATTACCATTTAACGCCCTCTGTATCTTCTCCATGCAAGAGAGCAATGGACTATCTGGAGCGTTACTGACAGACCGTTGAAGTGGCTTATCCTAGGACATTTGTGAAAACAAGAGACAGAGAATGACTCCTTAAATTAGTAGCCGAAGAGGAACATCACTGCATGCAAGACAGAACACCAATGCCCAGTACCACAAAACACTACTTTTTTGTTTTGTTTTTGTCTAACATAGAGGTGACCTATCATTGTAGCTGTCTCTGAAGCGGCAGCACTGAATGAATTTGTGGAGATCCTATTGTGCAGCAATCATGTATCAGGGGCCTTTAGAGCAGGAAGCAGCTTTCCATTCCCTTTTCTTTTGAGCTGAACACAAGCTATATCAGTTAATTTCACTGTGACACTAGAGAACAACAAAGAAAATACTTAGATTTTTATTTTGGGAGGAATCTGCCCAAGTGAAAATGAAAGATCAGTAAGTCCCACAGGTGTACTTGATTAGACTCAGGGTGCAAGTTCCAGCTGAAGATATTAAGTAGCAAGCAAACTCTCCCAGCTTCTCTTCTAGCTCTTGCCTAAAAACTTCTCATACTTCACACTTCAATTCACAAAGAACATCCACTGTGGAAAAGTTTTCACTATATTCAAACTCAGGCACTGTTTTCAGAGTCAGGCTTTAGTTAAACGTTAATAAAAAGAATCATGGAAACACATGGAACTTTGTAAAAAGATTGAGCTTAGTATAAAAAGATGATTCTTAAATATGATTAGCTACTGGAAGGGTGGGAAACATAGAACAACTTAAGGTATATCACAGCAGGAGAGAGTCTAGATATCAGGTTTCAGGCCAGTTTCTGAAAAAAATCAGTCTTTTCTCCCAGTCCTATGGGCAAGAAATTGTCTTTACATACTATGAAGGTGCTAATGATAATGAATGGAAAGTAACCTAAAGTATTAGACAATCAGTGCTAACTCCTGAAGAGCTAAAATGATGCAAGAAACAACCTCTGAAGTGTTAAAACACTTCAGGAAACTTTTTTTATCCACTGTTGTACGAAAAATCAGAAGCCAGACTATAATAGGCACCAGGTTTTGGGGATTTTTTGTTTGGGTTTTTTTGTTGCTGTTGTTTTGTTTTTTGTTTGTTTTTAAAGTCAAGCAGTTTTTGAGCTATCTTGGCAACCTGCTCTTACACCACATATCCTTCCCTCACCTAATCTGCGATTCTTACCATGCAAAAATGGACAAGTTTCAGAGTTTCACTCCATGGTCTTTGTTGGTATTTTAAATGCAACTGTTCCATTAAAGCATTTGTGGAAGTAGCTGTCACAGCATCTGAAAAACATGTCAAAATGTTCTAAATACAATGGCAGGTATTTACATTGGCAACCAGTAAATTTGGAGAAGGAAAAATATAAGAACTTGCTAAGGTCACGGGTGTTACACTTCAAAAGAGGAGGCAGAAAAAATTGGTTTAGTTGAATTTTGCATACAAATATCTAATTTTTGTAAGCCTTCTGACAGAAAAGGGTGGGGGCAGATTTTGTATAGGTAAGTATTCTCAATATTAAATACAGAGATACAGCCCGATCTTCAGGTTGTTAAATAACTACATTTTCTTTACCTATGCACAATCTCATGTGTGTATTCTTAATAAATATCAAGGCCTTGCCATGGGTTTCAGGCATCCAGATTTCTACACCCACCTAGAGCTCATTAGAGTTAATTTTGATTAGAGGTAAGAAATTAGAGATAATCTTTTACAATGAGGGTGGTGAAACACAGAAACAGGTTGCTCAGAGAGGTGATAGGTACCCCATCCCTGGAAACATTCAAGGTCAGGTTGGATGGGGCTCTGAGCAACCTGATCTAGCTGAAGATGTTCCTGCTCATCACAGGGTGGTTCACTACATGACCTTTAAACGTCCCTTCCAACCCAAACTATTCTATGATTTTGCAGAGAGATAACCTCAATGCAGGGTTGTGAGGTTTGGGTTTTTTTCTTCTCATTGGGATGGCAAGAAAGGAGAATGAGGTCAGGAGAGGGAACATTTTGAGCCCATCACCAGTCTCATTCTAAATATTTTTTCTGGCCTTACGCAGAATCCAGAGGCTCAAAGAAAGTTTTTTGCTAAGATGTGGTGCATCTATAACCACTAATTCCCTCAGGAATAAACCTGGAGTGAACTTCCTAATACATCAGCCTGAGACAAGCAGGAAGACTCCTGAATGATTAATAAGAGGAAACTGAGTCCCTGCAACATGCCACCTACTCTGCTCTGCCTCTTAGCACCAGAAGAAGCATTGCAAAGTGCTGCTTTGACCTAGAGGGCACAACAGCCACAGAGAATTGTCCCCTTTGAGTTAGCAGCACTGCAGGGTGGGGGAGGGAGACAGACTAGGAGAGAGACCTCTATACTCCTTGCATACACCAAGCAGGGATGGTAAGTGGAGGCTGGCAGCATGTTCCCCCTGCTGGGAGTACAAGAGAGCAGAAACTACAGTTCCTTATAAAGCAGGCCACCTCAACCAGCTAGAGAAAGGGGAAGCAGTAGACCCCAAACAGCTCTTGCAAGCACCCCTCCTGGGGAACATGCCCCCACTAACATTACCACTCACCCACACTTTGATGCCTACAGGAGGGCTGCAGCCTCCACTGTGTCTGTGCCTCCATCTCCATCAATACCACAAGAAACCAGGGCTCCTATTTGTAGCACCTGCACCACAGCACCCACAGGTGTTGTGCAAGGCAAGAAGGCTTGGTCCTTCACAAAACTGGTCCCCAGGGGTTAGTGTTTGAACTTGAGAAGCTTGATAAGCACAGCAACATCACCTTTCAACTCTGCTAATTTTTAGAAGGGGTGAGATACCCCGTCAGTCATGCTCTTCCAGATCAAAGTCCTAAGGAGAAGGCATAATGTCTGTCCCCATCTTTTCAGAAGGTGTAGCACTCTCAGGAAAAGACTGAATTTAACTGGGGAAGAAAGGCAGGAAGAGGTATGACAGCAACAATCCCTCAGCAAAACAAGGAAGCACTCCGTAAGGGAGCTTTTAATCTAGCTCAGGGGTAGAAGGGAAAAAAAAAAGGTACTATAACTATCTATAGTGTTTGCATTGTATTTGTGCATCCTTTTGTGGCCACCTCATGTTGCTAGTCTCCTTGTACATAGGAATCAGTGCACAATGGCAGCGTGAGGTTCAAGGTTTAACTGATATTAGAAGTGACTATAGGTATAATCATGAGCTTTACTTATGACTTGGTGCATCCATTTAAAAACATGTTTTCAGCATTTCTAGAGAGGCATTTGAGCTTAGCTTTGCTTGAACAATATATTGTACTGTTTTCTGCTGGGCAAGAACATGTAATACGGCTCATGTAAAGTAAGTAGGTTGCCTCAGTCAAGATCATATGAATGGGTGCATGCACATATGACATACCACAACTTGGTGGTAGTTAATATTTTTGCAGTAATTTTCATAAATATTTGCCCGAATCCAGAGCTCGTTGGAGTCTCTGTGACCTTGATACTGACTCCAGTGGTTTAATCACGTCCTAAACAAGCAGAAAAGTAAATTATTTGCTGAGCCTCCTGAAGACAACACTTCCAAAATAATGGAGAGAAACATGCCACTGCTTACCATGACTGTAAAATACCTGTTCTGCAAATAAACAGAGGACTTGAAGTTTAAGTAGTCACAGTCCAGCATGGCTGATAAGCCTAAAATTCACTTTACTTTTTAAACACAAAATAACCTTTTCCATTGTCCTCAAATGTATGTATTTAGGCAGATGAATTTGCATCATTTTTCCAAGATAGGGATAGTGCCAGATTTTTATAACAAGACACATATTCCAAGACAAGTAGTAGCTTTCATACCTACATAAAATTGTAACATTGACTAAAATAATACATGAGAAACAGCAGCTTAAGCATAGTCAGCAAGCTCCTCGGATCAAGGTGTTATTCCAGTATTCAGAACTGTCGTATCAAATTACCACACTCAAGAGAAGAGTTAAGAGTGCTGAATAATTAAAAATGTTCTAATTATAGCATCTCAGGCATATTAGATACACAAATGTTTAACTGGGTCAGTTCATGGGGAAAAAGAAAAAAAAAGCAACTGGCCAAGCATCATCAGTATAAAAGACAATAGGAATTACAGCATGAATCCTTCATACCCACCTGCTCTAGATTACTCTCTGTGTGTCCAGCAAAAACTGCTGCTGAAAGAACCTTTGATGAGCACAGTTACAAAATAAGTTGTCCCCAGGGAAAATCTTCTCTTACTCTCAAATAACTGGAGGTTATATTATCCCATTGTAAAGGGTTAAAACAGGTATGCTTTTTTAAGGATCTTTTGAGAAATTAATTATTATTACTACTTTGTTTATTTTTGTCATGGTTTTCTGCATCTTGCTAAACTCTTGACTCCGTAATATGCTTCACAATGCATGCCTTGGGAACATTGTAATTCATACGAAAATAACATTTTGTAATTTTATAGTTCTTCCATTTCTGATGATTTTTCCATTTCATTGAGTGGTACTTCGTTTTTCTGAGAAAGGATCAACGTATCTTCCATTTGCATTCTTGCATGAATTCATGTAAACTATTTGTTTCAGTGAAGATACTCCAGACTTAATACAGAACAAGGGAAAACTTTGCATACTGTTGATATATTTTAATGATAGCAGCTTGGAAAAGATTCCAGGAATTCCATATCCAGTGCAACTTTGGTGTATTTTTTTGTTTCTGGTTTCTTTTTAGGGTTGCTCTTTTCTATTAATCTTACATCCAGTCGTGATTGTTTTTCATCTAAAGAATAAAAATCAAAATAAATCACCAGCAATATCTTCACTGGCCTGCTTCCAGCACTTTCTTGGAATTGCATATTTCCAGAAGCCCTCAGCTGAACTGTTGATCAGAGAAAACAGCAGCTACATAACAGCCCACAGTAAGTCTAAATACAGAATTGGGGCCTGGGGAGGTCAGTGAAAACCAATGATTCCAGTTAGAACTGCAAGATGTGTAAGAGGTGTCACTGTGATTGTCTGAATTGATACGTGGTCAGGAGATCAGAGGTAATATTATGTTCTTTCACAAAGCGCCATGGGATTTTAGAGTGATCAGTAGTGGTACAGCTGTAAAATGGGCATGGAACTGGAATGTGAATCAGTGTTTATCACAAATGGTGAGCATTCAAACAATTCCTTTATCTATCCCAGGTGGTCTTCCATCTAAGGTAGGCTAAACACAGTGCTGCTTACCTTTTATGAACCACAGCTTAGTCTGATACAGTCTACAGTTTATGGCTTTACAACCCATAAATACTACAATATGTTTTGTCATCTTTCCTTCACTCTCTACATCATCTCCACAGTTATGGAGTGTAAATGTTTTCTTCCTGAGAGTCACGTAAGAATGTTGGTGTCTGCATTTTATTTCATGATAGCCATACACACTGAACCAGTTTTACTTCACAACTTACTGAATAGCACTTCTGGTACTGTAGTCTGAGGCACTTAACACTGGCAGGCATTGACTGTTTCCTACTCTTTCACTGAAAGTGATTAAGATCCTTCAAAACCAAAGGCTGTATAGACAGACATAAAAAAAAATAGGTTCTTAGCAAACGGCCATGGATGTAGAAATGCATTGACACTGACAGGGCATATCTTTTCCTCAGAGCATAGTCGAGATATGGCTAACATTTGATTTCTGCTTGACATTAGCATTATACTCTCCAGGTAGTTCTTATCTAAGTCTTTTCCAAAAGGTACTAGAAACATGCGACCATGATTTAAATAACCTCATGAATGAACTGGGCTGGGTTCACATGTGTACAGTTTCTATTTACAAGGTTTCACAGGACACCATAACGTGTTCATAACTGAACATTTTTTGCTTATCCCACATCTCTCATCTTTCTAAGACTCTTCTGATCATTTCTGTAACTAAAATCAAGTGTTGTACCATCATTCATGTTCTTTGCTGACATCAGTCAGCTGAAACCAATGGAACCCATCACTTAATAGCTGCAACACTCTCCTTCAAGATAGAGATAAAGTGAATGCAGCTGGCACATAATCTGCAGAACATGGCAGAATTAGGGATAACCATAATATGTTGAAGGTCCACATTGAAAATGTTATTGTTAGAAGGGGAGGAAGAATGGGAGTTAAAAGTTAGTTGAGAAGCTGAAAATCAATCATGATGAGCATTGAGGAGGTAGCTGAGGTAGCAAAGAGGTAAAATAGAGAAAGAGAATAATTGTGCTTAAAGGAGCTTTCTACCAGTATGTCTCAAAGCTAACCACACAGGAGGCTAGTTTAATTATCTTGTTTGTCCAGACTGGGAAACAGAGAGATAGGGAGAGGAAGTGATTCCTGAAGTGCACCACAGCCAGAGAACTAGAAACCAAGCTGCAGTTTACCTGACTCCACTATAGCGCATACCTACCAGAAGTAAGAAGGAAACCTTCAAAGAAAGAAAGAATGAAAGAGAGAAACACAAGAGGAAAAGCTGTAAAAAAACCTGTAAAAACCATTAAGTAAGTATGAAAACATATAGATTATGAAAAACAGGAGCAATAGAAAAGGGAGGCTATGGAAAACAGAAAAGATATAAAAAGGAAAAGATGAGAGAAATAATTATATAGACAACTCTAAGATTAGAAAAAATATTTTTACAATATTTTTGTGTTATTTTCATGATGGAAAAGTAAAATGCCTTTAGGTCTACTTTGAGCTATTTTAAACCAATATCGGTTTGGAGATGATTTTTAGGCTTAAGTGTTCTGATTGAATATATATCAGGATATGAGTTATATAATATGCAGACTAAAAAAAGAGATGTCACTCAGTGGCAAATACTGATTTCAATAAAATAGCACGTGGGAAGGACATATTTTTCAGGAAAGACAATACCATAAAGGAGCTCAATCGCAACAAATGCCAGTTAAATATGTTACACCAGTCAGTGCCATGTAGACAGTACTCCATATAAACTACATATTTTACATCATTCTATATTGGTTAAGCAATTTGATACTGCTTTTCATATCTTATGTTTTAAAACCAAAGCTAATTAAACCATGAGGATTTGTTATAAATAATGCAATAAACATTGTATTATATATTTTAGTGCCTGTATATTTTTAGACATTTAGCAATTCCTTAACTATGTTCCTAATAATGTTTTTGTCTATGCTAATATCTATATAACCAACTGTGCTGTAACCCTCAAATCTCCTATTTCCAAATTCCTAGTCATCTACTAGAATGATGTAATTTCTCCTAGCTCAGTTGAATGACAAGATGAATGACTGCAAACTCATCATTACTCTCGGATACATTGTTATTCAAGTCACTTCACTGCGCTTTCTCTATAAGCACAAAGCATTTGTGGATGGATTATCTTTTCAAAACGGTAAGAAAGCTATGAGTACTAAGCACCATGATTAGCTCAGATGGGAGTACTGAGAATGATGTCATTTGGACAGCCAATAGAGGTAAGCAAATGCAAGTATCTGATTACTTAACAGTTTATTACAGTAATCCCGCTACCTTGGTTTTAGGGAGTATGTATCTGTTTGCAAGTATAGGGGGACGTGTGACAGGTTTGGAGGCAGTCACAGATGATGGGAAGCTCCTCTGTCAGATGACAGATTAAGATGTCCTTGCATTGGGCAAAAGTAGTAGGAGCAACTGCCCATACAACCTGTCTGTGTGTGTGTTGACTTGTAGTGTTCAGAATCTGGACTGGATTGCTTTATTTTGAGACTAACTATGTTTATTTGCGCACATCACACAAATATTCCCTGGATTGTATATGCTGCAAAAGGATATTCCTACCTTGTAGAGCTTAATCTCTAAATATAAAAGGCAGATAAAACTTGGGATGGGAAATGGACAGATAGTGGACTGGCCAAGATCAGAGCAGATTAGTGATACTGTGAGAGTATGCCACGGTTTAACCCCTGCTGGCAACTAAGCACCATGCAGCCACTTGCTCATTTCTCCCTGGTGGGATGGGGGAAAGAATCGGAAGGGTAAAAGTGAGAAAATTCATGAGTTCTGATAAAGACAGTTTAATAGGTAAAGCAAAAGCCATGTGTGCAAGCAAAGCAAAACGAGGAATTCATTCACTACGTCCCATCAGCAGGCAGGTTTTCAGACACCTCCAGGAAAGCAGGGCTCCATCGTGTGTAATGGTTACTTGGGAAGACAAAACACTGTAATTCCGAACATCGCCCCCCTTCCTTCTTCTCCCCCCAGCTTTTATTGCTGAGCATAATGTCATATGATATGAAATATCCCTTTGGTCAGTTGGGGTCAGCTGTCCTGGCTGTGTCTCCTCCCAACTTCTTGTGCAACCCCAGCCCACTTGCTGGTGGCATGGTGTGAGAAGCAGAGAAGGCCTTGATACTGTTTAAGCACTGCTCAGCAATAACTAAAACATCCCTGTGTTATCAACACTGTTTTCAGCACAAATCCAAAACATAGCCCCGTAACAGCTACTACGAAGAAAATTAGCTCTATCCCAGCCAAAACCAGCACAGCGTAGAATTAAGATTACCTGAATCCCAACCCAGTAAACTGTCCCCTAAAACCTGGAGTTGTACTGCCTAACAGCAGGCACCAAAATAAGCTTTGTCACAACAGATTCTCCTGCTAGTTTTTGGAGAGGAAACAGGCACACTCGGGGAGATTCAGTCCCCCAGTACCTGCACCACCCTCTCAAGGCACCCATGGCTCTCTGTTGCATAAAGTGGGAGCTATGTACTGAGTCTGCACTTGGGCATGTCAGTTATATACCTCAAGCACAATGTGTCCCTAAAACCTCACTTTCCCTTACACAAACACACACAAAAGCACACAGAACTACAAACTTGAGAAGTATGAGTATGTTGATAATTAGCCAAGCAATAGTTTACCATGTTTTTCACTTATTGTTATGTGTGATTTCTCACAACTGGTACAAACTGGAGGAAACTGAAAGCTTCTACCTCTTTCCTTTTCTTTGGGGG
>VYXH01000875.1:23535-42519 GCA_013397275.1 Burhinus bistriatus | reverse complement strand
AGCCTCTGTGCGTGTGTGTGCGCGCGTTGCGGTTCGGGGATGAGTAAGAGCAGCGTTTCTGTAACGTGTAATTGCTACTGGCTTTCGTGTGGTGTTCTTTTCTGTCGTGGTACGCGTTAAAAGGCGTTGCTGGTAACTATAGCTTGTGCTTTGCCTGCAACAAAAGGAAGAAGTAAAAAGCGTGCCTGGTAAGTTCCCTAAAAAAAAAAAGAGCCTTTCAGTGCTCACGTACTTGGTCAGGTAAATAACATGGTGCTTACTTTTGGGTTTCTTTTAAAAGGAAGCTAATAGCTTCAGCTCCTTCTCCTTAATTGAGTTTCTTTAAAAATGAAGATGTTAAGTGGGCCATATGTATCCCAAGAGTCACCTGGAGAGAGATTTTTATGTATGATTTGTGTGTCTGCTGTGTAGCATCACTGAACTCTCCTGGCAGAAAGACTGCCAAAATGTTTATTTTCAGACTCAAAATGACCCTAATGTTTTGTTTCAAGCTTGCATTTCCAGTTCTCATTGGAAAGAGACTTTGCATTCTGCACTGCAAACCATTGCACTTTCATGACTGGAAGCAATACATACCTCTGCTGGCATTTCAGTGTCTGGAGATAGGTTATGGAGAGGTCTGCGGAAAAAGCTATCAATCGTTCTTTGTCTTTTCCAATGAAAGTTAAACTGAAAAGAGAGGCGCTCCTGGGAGAGGGGCTGCATGGACTGCGAGAAGATATTGGCGTTCTGTTAGTTATCAGGATAATTAATAGTGATTATAACTGGAGCCTTAATTAAAAACCTTCTTATTTTCAGTCAACTTTTTCATCTGATAGCATGTACCTCAGCATTTAAATCCTGGCAAATTCTTCATTCTGTTAAGAATGCTCACAACAACTGTGATATGTAAATCTCTTATGTACATTTAAACCCTTCAGTCTATGCTTGTGAGACAGCTTGTCAAACATTTTTTGCAGAAATCTCCAAATGGTATAAGTTATGGGGCTTGCCAGTGCTAGTGATGTTTACCCTTCTTTTCTTTTCTGTAAAATTGGGAGAACGTGACATACTGTTGCACAAAAAGATCAAAAAAAGCCTTCAGTCCACTGCATGAGAGGTCAACTGTGGGGTTAAATAAGCCATGATGCTAAATAGTGCATGTACTCCTTTACTATTGCAAATTCCTTTGTCTCAGTCTTCAGTTTGACATGTTCTTTTGAATTTGAGGAAGGGAAAAAATGTAACCATTTTAAGGTGAAGTATTTTGAGTTGTATGCATTTTGGCAATGTTGAAATAATGAAATAATGTTGTCTTTAATTTTTTTTATATTTTTTNCGGGAAGGCGGAGGAGGGGGGCAGGGATAGGTGTGGCTGTGAGGATAAGGTAGTGCTGGCTAAAAGCAACCAAGGAGGAACACAGGACTGTTAAAGTGTTGTTGGAGACCTTGCATGTGTGTTCTGTATTGACTGACTTCCGTAAGAACAATTGTGTTCTTTCTTAACCTCTGTTAAGTCATGCATGGACATCCCTGCATATACTTTTTCTAAGGGATTACCCTGAAACAGGGGTGTTCTGTCTAAGATGAGCTTTTACTCCTGTTAAATTTCAAGTGGGTCTGGCTTGGAAGAAGATAATTGCTGAGGCAAAGGATGTTGCTGTCTTAGACACTGATGTATGGCAGTCTCCGGTATCAAATAATAATGTAGGTACAGTGTCTCGTTACATAAAAAGTTGTTTAGGCAACTGCATTTCAGCTAATTGACAACAGCAATATTTTCCCTGCAGTTTCACAATTGAAGAAGAAATAATTGTATGGGAAAAGTCCTTTAACTTTGTGATTAGATTTGTTTGTTTTGCCTCCCTAGCAAGTGCTATAGGTTATAGTGGTCCTGGGAGTAAGTCACTGATCACGTGTTCTGGACAGGGAACTCCACACCCCCTTGAGAGTGCTTACAGCCAGCTTCCAGTAAACTTCTAATGGCTCCAAGCTATTGAAATTACTTTGCATCTAAATTGAAATCAGTTTTAAGTGAACAAGGTAGTTTGGTAGGCTAGTGACAGCATTCTTGTGAACATATTATAGCCTGCCCACATCACACACGCAATTATGGGACAACTGTTTTAAGTCTCCTTCCTACCTTATGAAGAATTGATGCAAGGAACCAAGAAAATAGAACAGTTGGTGTAATTACTGTACATCCACTGAATGTTCTGTAAAATGTTTTACATTTTATAAATTACTAAGTAGGGAAGAAATGGTTATATGTTATTAGTCTGTTGCAGTACTTAAAATCAGCTCTCAGGGTAGTTATAAAATGTTATTGGTAAATCTTACTGTCTGCAGAATCTGAGATTATTTCTAGTCCTTGTGGATGTAAAGAAGTTCGAGTCACTTTAACTATAGAAAATGTGCCTTGCAGACAGACCAGGGAGTTATTGAATCCTGTTTCACTTCTTGTCATGTTTTCTTAACTATTGTGAGTCAGAGTGAGCACCTACCAACCAAGGATTTGTTGGTGGGCACAGCTGCTTGTTGAATCTCTTTGGTAGATGTGCAACCCACAACCATCAGGTTAGGCTTATACTCTGAGTCTTAGGATCTCTACACAGCAGCAAAAAAATTCTGAAATTCCTACAGGAGAAACAGTACTGGATTTACAGGTGGAAGCAGGTTGGAAAGAAAGGTAGTATAGGCTAAGTAATGCTGCCCTAGAATGACCCGATGAGAGAATTGATTGCCTTTGCCTAGAAGGTGGCTTAGTCTTTACTACTAGTGTTTTGTTTAGGATTAGTTTTGTGTCTGTCAAAATTCCTAGTGCTTTTAGGGCAATATTGGTGACACTGAAGTATCCGGGCTCTGCATAGAGGGGGGAAAAATGGAGAAAGAGGTGTGTAGGAGAGGTTAGACAACGTGCAGAGATGTAATGAAAAAGACAGTTACTATAGAGAATTCAAAATAAGCTATGCTGTAATCAGTTTATAATGCTAATATGGAGAGGAGCCAAGAATGCAAAGAAGGTAGCACAAACAAGAGATATAAAGAGAGTTGGTTGCGTAGTAACTCTGCAGCCGTTACTTTAGTGGAATTGATGATGCTTATTTTGTGATATTGGCTCCTTAGTTCAAGCAATTACAATATACATTGAATTCCTACCAGTAGAATTCACTTAATGTATTGTATTTTTCTCTATAACAGTAAGTTTACTATATCATTTGGTGCAGGAGCGTGGGAATGTCTGGTGCAGTGGCCCACAAGGTTTCATTAAAAAATGGCATGTAAATACACTGTATGACCACACAACTATTTCTGCAGATTATGGAAAATGTGATTTTGCAAAGTAGCTTGGCACCTGTACTTAGTAGGTAGGTAGCAGGGGTCAGCCATGCATTCAGGCCTTGGTACCTATTCCATTTTACACTCTGAAATGCTAACTTAATACCCTTCTGTGCCACTGTTAGACTTGATCTTTAACTCCGATCCTTGTCTCCAGCCGTTTGAGAATGCTTATGTGTAACACCCACTTATGGGCAGGCAGAAATGTTTCTGTCAACATTAAACAGAGTGCAGTAAACATGGAAGTCTTCCAGATGTGAAACTTCAGTGAAGAACATTAAAAGCCAGCTGTATGTGGTATAGTCCTCTTTGCTAGTGCTCCCATTCAAGCCCATCAGACGGCGCAGAGTAAAGCTATCTGTCACTTCAAGGCTGTACCGGTGTAGTCCTGTTGGTATAGCTGTGCTGTTTCCTGAAAGGGCTTTTAGTATGGAAGTAGTTAATTGCAGCAACACTTTCCCCAGTGGGATTTATTTCAGGCCTCAAAATAAAAGAAACTCTACAGACAGGAAAACAACATTAATGTGACAGACTTCTGCAGGCACCCTGTGTCAGTCGCAGAAGCCACCTTTGACTGGTGAGGTCACACCATGGAAGATGTTTGAGTAGACAGACCAGAAGGCGCTACTCAAAGCAAGGCTAGTAGAAGCTCATCCTTAATCATCTGTCACTGTTACCTGTGGAGATCAAAGTAGGCAAAATCAGATACTGAATTAAAGTGGTTATTGTGTGGAAGAGCTATTTTGGTATGACACCCCGAAATTATACAGTCTCTACACACTTAACCACCTAAATTAATTCCACTTTTGTAGTGTAACATGCAAATGAAGTTTCATTCCAGCCCTCAGAACTCTTATACTGTAAACTAACACTATAAATCGCACACTCTTAACAACTGATTTCTGTAAGGTCAAAAATTATATTTAACTGTAGCCAAATTAAGAGTTCATTGCAATGCTTCAATGACTGGTCTAGTATGGTCATGGCTAATAGCTCCATACACCTTATTGCAACTTGAATTCTCTCACTTCTTAAACATTTACATTTTTGAAGTTGTCACTGAATTGAAAATGAATATGACATTTTTTTTACATTGGTGTAGTTCACATTGTGAAGTCAGTGATGCAGCACTTGTCTGTATTAAGTTCGATTTGTTAAAGCATCTTTCCTTTGTGCTCCAGGTTGTGTATTTTTTGCCTGATGATCAGGCATGATGGCTTTGAGATTCCAGTTCATTCATATGCATTGGAAGTAAGGTATATAATACAACAGGAAAACTTAACCTAGAAAGAAAGTACTGTCCTCTGGATTCCTTCTCTATAAAGCCCAATGTTGTCATTCAGAATTTAAAAAGTGGATGCATTAAGCTAAATATCAGAAACTGCTTTCTGTTAAGCAAGTTCACACTCTAAAATGTTATTAAGTGATTAGTGTTGCAAGGAAGAAAAAATGGCTACATGTAACTTTCATCATGAAATTCAGTGTGGTCTGCAACATGTTGGAGTACTCCAGTAGGAACATACCTACTGTAACTTGAGATGCATAAAATGCTAGTACTTGATTGTTTTTCCCTGTTTAATGAAGACTGTGATAAAGAACACTAAGAAAGCTGCTACTCTGAATTGTTAATTTGGTTTGTGTCAATAGTCATTTTGTTTTAGTGTATTGTGTAACATAAAGGACTGGTTTTAAAACAAGTGATTAAAAAAAATAAATACAGGTGCATTGGTTTCAGAAATATTAAAAAGGGTCAAGTTAACCAAGTGGTTTTTCCAAGTGCAGCATTCTTCTTGGAAAGAATTTCTCAGGTGTGATTGTGTAACAACAGTTGAGCAGGAGCTGTTGTTGCCTTTTGGACTTAGGGAAGTTANGTCATGCATGGACATCCCTGCATATACTTTTTCTAAGGGATTACCCTGAAACAGGGGTGTTCTGTCTAAGATGAGCTTTTACTCCTGTTAAATTTCAAGTGGGTCTGGCTTGGAAGAAGATAATTGCTGAGGCAAAGGATGTTGCTGTCTTAGACACTGATGTATGGCAGTCTCCGGTATCAAATAATAATGTAGGTACAGTGTCTCGTTACATAAAAAGTTGTTTAGGCAACTGCATTTCAGCTAATTGACAACAGCAATATTTTCCCTGCAGTTTCACAATTGAAGAAGAAATAATTGTATGGGAAAAGTCCTTTAACTTTGTGATTAGATT
Organism: Burhinus bistriatus; assembly: GCA_013397275.1. Taxonomy (NCBI): domain Eukaryota; kingdom Metazoa; phylum Chordata; class Aves; order Charadriiformes; family Burhinidae; genus Burhinus; species Burhinus bistriatus. The sequence continues at coordinate 36,996 of VYXH01000875.1, read as the reverse complement.
TGTTTGTTTTGCCTCCCTAGCAAGTGCTATAGGTTATAGTGGTCCTGGGAGTAAGTCACTGATCACGTGTTCTGGACAGGGAACTCCACACCCCCTTGAGAGTGCTTACAGCCAGCTTCCAGTAAACTTCTAATGGCTCCAAGCTATTGAAATTACTTTGCATCTAAATTGAAATCAGTTTTAAGTGAACAAGGTAGTTTGGTAGGCTAGTGACAGCATTCTTGTGAACATATTATAGCCTGCCCACATCACACACGCAATTATGGGACAACTGTTTTAAGTCTCCTTCCTACCTTATGAAGAATTGATGCAAGGAACCAAGAAAATAGAACAGTTGGTGTAATTACTGTACATCCACTGAATGTTCTGTAAAATGTTTTACATTTTATAAATTACTAAGTAGGGAAGAAATGGTTATATGTTATTAGTCTGTTGCAGTACTTAAAATCAGCTCTCAGGGTAGTTATAAAATGTTATTGGTAAATCTTACTGTCTGCAGAATCTGAGATTATTTCTAGTCCTTGTGGATGTAAAGAAGTTCGAGTCACTTTAACTATAGAAAATGTGCCTTGCAGACAGACCAGGGAGTTATTGAATCCTGTTTCACTTCTTGTCATGTTTTCTTAACTATTGTGAGTCAGAGTGAGCACCTACCAACCAAGGATTTGTTGGTGGGCACAGCTGCTTGTTGAATCTCTTTGGTAGATGTGCAACCCACAACCATCAGGTTAGGCTTATACTCTGAGTCTTAGGATCTCTACACAGCAGCAAAAAAATTCTGAAATTCCTACAGGAGAAACAGTACTGGATTTACAGGTGGAAGCAGGTTGGAAAGAAAGGTAGTATAGGCTAAGTAATGCTGCCCTAGAATGACCCGATGAGAGAATTGATTGCCTTTGCCTAGAAGGTGGCTTAGTCTTTACTACTAGTGTTTTGTTTAGGATTAGTTTTGTGTCTGTCAAAATTCCTAGTGCTTTTAGGGCAATATTGGTGACACTGAAGTATCCGGGCTCTGCATAGAGGGGGGAAAAATGGAGAAAGAGGTGTGTAGGAGAGGTTAGACAACGTGCAGAGATGTAATGAAAAAGACAGTTACTATAGAGAATTCAAAATAAGCTATGCTGTAATCAGTTTATAATGCTAATATGGAGAGGAGCCAAGAATGCAAAGAAGGTAGCACAAACAAGAGATATAAAGAGAGTTGGTTGCGTAGTAACTCTGCAGCCGTTACTTTAGTGGAATTGATGATGCTTATTTTGTGATATTGGCTCCTTAGTTCAAGCAATTACAATATACATTGAATTCCTACCAGTAGAATTCACTTAATGTATTGTATTTTTCTCTATAACAGTAAGTTTACTATATCATTTGGTGCAGGAGCGTGGGAATGTCTGGTGCAGTGGCCCACAAGGTTTCATTAAAAAATGGCATGTAAATACACTGTATGACCAAACAACTATTTCTGCAGATTATGGAAAATGTGATTTTGCAAAGTAGCTTGGCACCTGTACTTAGTAGGTAGGTAGCAGGGGTCAGCCATGCATTCAGGCCTTGGTACCTATTCCATTTTACACTCTGAAATGCTAACTTAATACCCTTCTGTGCCACTGTTAGACTTGATCTTTAACTCCGATCCTTGTCTCCAGCCGTTTGAGAATGCTTATGTGTAACACCCACTTATGGGCAGGCAGAAATGTTTCTGTCAACATTAAACAGAGTGCAGTAAACATGGAAGTCTTCCAGATGTGAAACTTCAGTGAAGAACATTAAAAGCCAGCTGTATGTGGTATAGTCCTCTTTGCTAGTGCTCCCATTCAAGCCCATCAGACGGCGCAGAGTAAAGCTATCTGTCACTTCAAGGCTGTACCGGTGTAGTCCTGTTGGTATAGCTGTGCTGTTTCCTGAAAGGGCTTTTAGTATGGAAGTAGTTAATTGCAGCAACACTTTCCCCAGTGGGATTTATTTCAGGCCTCAAAATAAAAGAAACTCTACAGACAGGAAAACAACATTAATGTGACAGACTTCTGCAGGCACCCTGTGTCAGTCGCAGAAGCCACCTTTGACTGGTGAGGTCACACCATGGAAGATGTTTGAGTAGACAGACCAGAAGGCGCTACTCAAAGCAAGGCTAGTAGAAGCTCATCCTTAATCATCTGTCACTGTTACCTGTGGAGATCAAAGTAGGCAAAATCAGATACTGAATTAAAGTGGTTATTGTGTGGAAGAGCTATTTTGGTATGACACCCCGAAATTATACAGTCTCTACACACTTAACCACCTAAATTAATTCCACTTTTGTAGTGTAACATGCAAATGAAGTTTCATTCCAGCCCTCAGAACTCTTATACTGTAAACTAACACTATAAATCGCACACTCTTAACAACTGATTTCTGTAAGGTCAAAAATTATATTTAACTGTAGCCAAATTAAGAGTTCATTGCAATGCTTCAATGACTGGTCTAGTATGGTCATGGCTAATAGCTCCATACACCTTATTGCAACTTGAATTCTCTCACTTCTTAAACATTTACATTTTTGAAGTTGTCACTGAATTGAAAATGAATATGACATTTTTTTTACATTGGTGTAGTTCACATTGTGAAGTCAGTGATGCAGCACTTGTCTGTATTAAGTTCGATTTGTTAAAGCATCTTTCCTTTGTGCTCCAGGTTGTGTATTTTTTGCCTGATGATCAGGCATGATGGCTTTGAGATTCCAGTTCATTCATATGCATTGGAAGTAAGGTATATAATACAACAGGAAAACTTAACCTAGAAAGAAAGTACTGTCCTCTGGATTCCTTCTCTATAAAGCCCAATGTTGTCATTCAGAATTTAAAAAGTGGATGCATTAAGCTAAATATCAGAAACTGCTTTCTGTTAAGCAAGTTCACACTCTAAAATGTTATTAAGTGATTAGTGTTGCAAGGAAGAAAAAATGGCTACATGTAACTTTCATCATGAAATTCAGTGTGGTCTGCAACATGTTGGAGTACTCCAGTAGGAACATACCTACTGTAACTTGAGATGCATAAAATGCTAGTACTTGATTGTTTTTCCCTGTTTAATGAAGACTGTGATAAAGAACACTAAGAAAGCTGCTACTCTGAATTGTTAATTTGGTTTGTGTCAATAGTCATTTTGTTTTAGTGTATTGTGTAACATAAAGGACTGGTTTTAAAACAAGTGATTAAAAAAAATAAATACAGGTGCATTGGTTTCAGAAATATTAAAAAGGGTCAAGTTAACCAAGTGGTTTTTCCAAGTGCAGCATTCTTCTTGGAAAGAATTTCTCAGGTGTGATTGTGTAACAACAGTTGAGCAGGAGCTGTTGTTGCCTTTTGGACTTAGGGAAGTTAAATTCTAAATCTTAATCCAAGCTATGTCTTAGTCATCTTTCTTACATTGCATTTTGATAATAAGTTGGATCTAAGTGATGATCTCGACTTTTTAGCCTTCTGCTACTGCTGTGAGGGGAAAATACTCACTTTTAACCAATATATATATTGCAGACCTTTAATGTCTCTGTGCTTTGTTAAGGAATCCCATTGTAGGCATTGCCAACTGGTATTTCCTGTGTTCAGAGCTAGGGAGGTTATAATTGTAGATTGATGGTGTTCTTCAAGAGGCCAGTAGCTGATCCACAAAATCTTTTAGAAAAGCCTGTATGCGTACTCCCGTGCAACTGGCTCCCTGTCAGTCACTAACTTCAGACTTGTAGTTATTAGTTTTACTCCTGGGCTTACAGTTACAATTACACTTAAAAGAAAGATTTGATAATGCAGCTGCTCATGAAAATGCTAGAATTTCTCAACTCCTCTTTGCCCAAGAACGTTTGGTTTTGGAATCATTCGAAAACCTTAGAAGGTCCTGATTTTTGTGTTGAGAAACTCCTGTCCTGTCTCTAAATTTTTTTTCATTGGATCTTATTGAGAAAGTTGATCTTCTTAGGTAACTTGGTTTGGCACACGTTGAACTTTTCTTGTAGAAGAGCATCTGTTTTTCTTAAGATTAAATGAAGGTTAACATATCTGTTGTATTTTCTGTCTTGCAAAGGCTGAGCTTTATAGCTCTTGCAGTCAAAACAAATAGAAGAATGAAATAATCTAACAAAAGCATTCCTCTGTGCAAGATGTATGACTTAGAACTGAAGCTATGTGTATAACATGCATAGTTTAAGTGAGTTTCTTCAGGCTGGAGTATTTTGAAGAGGATTGCAAAAGCAAATTAGTTCTAGTGATCTTAAGTGTAGTTTGGAAAACTTGAAGAAAACCATCCATTGCTTGAAGAGCAAAGTCGTATATTGTAATCTTTCTAATGGTTAGGAGGTAAGACTTTTTTACAGATATGGAGCAAAAATAATTCTGGGAGGAGAAACTGAAGCAGAAACGATCTTGTAGCCAAACACTAGGATTTTTTTTGTTTGTTTTTTAAATATGAACAGTGAAATACAGTGTAATAAAATACAGAAATGGTCATAACTAACCCAGTCAGGATGGCATAGTTATTCTTGGATTGTCAGTAGTTTGAAGGAGAGACTTTCAGGAATATAGTTTCTGTTTCTCAACAGACTAAGATCTTTCATGTTGACCATTATCTGTGAACAACAGGAGTGGGTTTTAACAACACTAACTTTTCCAGACTTTACGCATGACTCGGATTGCGTGTATTAAGGTAAAAACCCTCAAGGAAAAAAGCTGTAAAATTAGCTTCTGACTCTGTGGAGAACTGATGCTATTAGAAGTGCCATAGCTGAATTGAAAGTATGCAAGTGACCAGCTGGAAATAAAATGTTTTCATAAGTCAGCAGTAGTGAAGGTTTTGTAGGCCAGAGGAAATCCTATATTACACCATGCAACATTGAAAAGGTAGGTCACGTACTTCTCACTGAAATTTAAAAGCTCATGTGTACAGAAAGGAATACAACTCACACTTAGTAGTGTTTAGCATTGCAACACGTGTAGAATTAAAACAAATGTTGATAAAGATATCAGATTTTACCATAGACAGAATTCTACAGTGGTTCTTCCCTGGGGACACTGACCTTTAAAATAAACCGGATTTGGACTGTGACCACCACTGGAATGCCTTTGGCTTTTGCGTTGCGTGTCTGGCCGTAGGAAGAGAGACATGCTTGAGATCTATCTAGTGATGTGCGATAGTATAACATCCTTAACAATGCCTTTTCCAAGGCTCCTTGCCTTTGGAGGGTGATTACAAAACTATTTTTTTAGGTTGTTTATCAGAAGGTTTTTATAGCTGCTTCACTTGGTTACCCAGATAGTCTAAAATGAATGTTACGCTTGCTTCTGTGTTCAGAAATTGATCCATGTTTTTTACATATGTTGCTGTATAAAGAATGTTTTTAGACAGCTTGTTCTGTTAAAACTTAGAACTTACACACTTATATTCTTGTAAGTCTTTAACAGATCTGCAATGTTCTGAATTATCATGTGCTTGATAAGAGCTATAAGAATTCAAATAGGAACAAAAAGCAATTTTGAAAACTTACTAGTTCACAATTTGAGAACGTTTAACTTGGAAGGGTCTTCTGTGGTACTGCAAGAACAGTCTCATCAGTATTTTAAGCAGGGTGAAACCACCTTGCACTGTGGAAATTGATAAATTGACCTCAATACTAATAATTTCATACTAGGTTCATGAACTGAAAGCCATCTGTTTCTAGCCACTGCATGTTTTAGGCCCATAATATGTGAAATAGTCATGAAACTCTGTATCATATGAATGGCAAACACATTGAACTAAAAGACAATTACCCAATTGGGTCTTTTAGGTCTACTAGATTGACTCTACCAATTTTTAAATCAGATCTAATAGTTTTAGAATAAACAGCATCTAAAAATGGGGAGGGATCAGACTAAACAGTGTTTCAACTTCATGAATGCCGTATTACCAGGCAACATCAGGTCTTTAACCACTTGTGTCCTTGAATCACCTACTCAAAAGGTTAGTCACAAGTCTGTGTATTTGCAAACCAGTCTCATTCTATGAGTCATGCATATGAAATCCTTTTCCCCTGAATAAAACAAAAATGATTAGGATTTTAGAAGGAGCAATTTGCACTGCATAGAATGTAAACAGGAGGAGAAGTTATTGGAAAAAAATATGGCTACAAAAGTAATGCTCTTACAATAATACTACAAAAGAGTACTTACACATTTGTAATTGGGTGGTAAAACAGATGGCAGAGTCATAAAATGAATGAAGTAACTTACTTTGCCAAGTCAGATTTCACTAATGAAATTTATTTGCTACAGCTGGGTGATTCCTTAGAGGAATAAAAGGAATTTTTTGAACTGCAAAATCCAACATGCTCCTATTTTATTAGGTTCCATTTGGCTAGTGTATTAATGCAGTCTGCCTGTGGGGAGAGAGAATAATTACCTGTATTTGTGACGAGGAGACGGAGAATTTGGTAATACCTGCTCCTTGATGTCTCTTGCTAATGACCTGTGTTCATTCCTGTGTGTTTGCACCATTTGTGCTGTGGCCTTTGGTATAAATATGCTTGCACCTCTGAAGCACTTGTTCAATGCATTCTTCATTGCCGGAAGCCAATTGATAAAATGTGAAGGATAGTGTATTTTGGTACACTTTTGTTGAAACTTCATCCAGCTAAGCACTGACCACATGGAAGAAGGCAGTGCCTGCCTCAAAAATGCTTTATTTGAAAGCTTAAAGTTTTTCTATGTCAAGAATTTCATAGGAGTGATATTCAAACAAGGCTTCTGTGTTCATTCCATCTGTGCTAATACCTTGAAAGAATTTAGGGGTGTTCGTGTGAGTTTTCACCGTATTACTATATGATTGGCTAATGAGGCAAAACAACTTAGTTTTGAGCAGGATAAACTCCCTGAGCTATCAACACCAGAACTTGTCTCACTGTGAAGTGAGATGCCTGCAACACAACAAGGCTGCTTCTACCAGCCAGAATACATGGATGGCATCTCTCTTACAAGATTCCTTAAGTGTTGAGTGCAGCCTGCCGTGTGCCTAGTGGGTACTTGGTTTTGCTTTGCAGATACCATTTGTTTATAGCTTTCTGTGTCACAAGTTAACTTCCCTGCCTATAAGAGCAGTGAAACTATTTGGGTGGAGTTCTGGGTTTAGTGAGTATGGATCTTAAGTCATCCTTTCTGGCTGTAAAAATGACCATACGGATATTTGCTTTTTCTAGAAAATGCATATCTGACATTCTGAACTTCTAACTAAAGGAAGAGTATAAGGTTGCTAACAATTAATGAGATACTTGTGTTAGAGGAAAACCTGATTTATGGACTTGTTCTGGCAAACCTATATTTTTTAAGTATGTCTTTTGGAAGCCCTCTTTAGACTTTGTTTAAAGAATTTACTTCATCAAGCCAAGTCAAAATGCTTATGTTTAAATCTTCCTTAAATTTCTTTAGTGAATGTTGAAGTGTAAGTGTACAGGGGCAAAAGGACACAGTGATGTGGCTGAGATTTCTTTTGAAGTATGTTTGACAAAAAAAGCTGGTTTTATGGTACTGAATATGCTGTGAGCAACTTTTTGAATGCAGAGCTCTTGAACTGCTCTTAAAAGTGAACTGTTAAGGCTCATGCTGCAAGGTCTGGCGCAGTGCCTTTGAGGGAACTCCGTGTGGTTTTTTGCTTTCCAGAATAGCTGGAAGCAGCAGCCCTGTACAAGTATGAGTGATGCCTGACTTATCAGTCAAAAGTGAGCTTCCAAATGTGCTTTCTTGCACTTGAAACACAGACTGAAAATGGCTGCAGTGTCTTTGGTGACACTAGCTTAAAAGTGTCCTTGAAGTTCTTTCCTCAGTCCTTAGTTGAATAGCACTAACGTAAGACCCTGAGTTGTTGATCCTGTGTTACTAAAATTCACCCTTGTAGGCTGTGCCTTGCCCTTCACACTTTATGAAGGGGGGGAAAAAAGTGTCTTGTATATCAAATGATGAATAAAATTCAGTAGTAGCAGCTGCTTTACATAGCATCTCCCATGAATGTAATTCAACTTTTGTCAGGAGACTTGATTATGGGTATTTAGTATGGGAGCCTCTTCTGCAGATGTCCCCCTCTTCTCTTTCAGCCTTTCATCCCTCCTTAGTTTTGCTTGTGCTAGAAAATTGGCTGTAGTACCATGTTTGTCTGTCTTGTCTCTGAATCCGTGGAAGTCTGTAGCATGGATACCTTTGACAGGCTAGGGACATGTAACAGCAGCCGTGGTAGAAGAATGAACAATTTCTGTTAATTCATGGTATGTAATGTTAAATCAATACAAAAATTAATGCCTTCTGTTAATATTCTAGATTACAGAGCTCCATTTATAGAAATTTAATCTAAGAAGAGATGACTCTTGCACTTTGTGTTAAAGCAACGTTTCAACACTGTCAACTTCAGAAAGCGAAGTTCCCTCTGTGATTAGAATAGACTGAGATAGGGCACCAGCCACGTAATGAACTTGCGGAAGCAGAAACAGTATTCTAGACTCTCATGTTAAATGTGTATATTGCCAAAATTACTTCATAGTATAACTTTAGTCAATTGAACTATGAAAACAAGCTTGCTGCTGGTGTTAACCTAGGTGCTGTGCTTGAGTTTGCTTCTTTTTCCACTGATCTCTGAATCAGTCCAGCTACACCATTGCAAGTATCTAGAATTCTTCCAAATGTTCTATAATAGCCATCACATAACTTTTAAAAAGTGAGGAATCTTCAACAGTGCTAAATTGGACTTGAGGAACCTTTTATAACACTTGTGTTGTTTTTCCACAGTGTTTATAGGCTGGAGGTGCTGCAGTTCAGCTTTTGCCATGCTCAGCTATGTGTTTTTCTGGTCTGTTTTTTGTGCCAGCAAGCTTGTTTAGGTAGCTAATCTGTCTGAAAACCAGCATAGGTTATTTTTTGTCTCGAGTGACTTCTGAACTGCTTTGCCACCTAGTTGTTGCAAACACCAGCGCTATGGAAAGGAAGGATATGGGAGTATCAGTCAGACTGTGGCAGGTTCAGTTTGTCAGCCTTGCAGACACACGTAGTTGGGCTAGTGTTGTGTGTTTTGTCAGCTCTTTATGTGGACAATAATGTAGCAGCTTAATTTTTTTTTCAGTACACTGCAAGGTTTAAAAATCCTAAGACCTTGATTTTTTTTCCAGGCTATTTCTTCTGTTAAGTTTGTCAGGGTTTTCTTGTGCTGCTCCATATGAGTTTCAAGAAATTTCTTTATGGAAGTGCCTCCCCAGAAGTTGTCTTGCAGGATGCCAAAGAGGCTTTTTGGTAACAAAATGTGAAAATGGTGACTTAAAACACGTGTAATACATATCTATTCGCACTTCAGAAGCTGCTGTGTAGCTCATGGCTGCACCCAGAAGCTGGCACTAAGGCCCTGTGGAGCCTTGGGGAGACTGCTGGAAGGCCATGAACTTGTTTACTGTTCACTAGTGGATTAGTTGGAGGGATCTCAATTCCTGCAATGATGTCGTAAGAGCACAGAGCTGCACACATGTGGGGACCACTGTTCTTTATAGCAGTGTGATGTGTTTTATAGGATGGATGGGGCCTCAGTTACTTGGTGAAGAGGTCAGCGATGTCTCAATGCCTGGATATTATTACAGTTCGAAGTATGTGTCTCAAGAAGCTGGAAAATGTAGGTCTTTTGCATGAGGAGATTTGCTGCTGCTGAGGTCAGTTTTCTACCCTTTACTTTTCTTAGTAGATGTGTCGTCACCTTAGTAAATTTGTTTTGTGGGTGTGAGAGACACAAGCATCTTTTGTGGTGTGCACTAGAAAGCTTTGGAAAGAAGCGTTCTTGCCAAACCTTGAATGTGGCTTAACTGCTTGTTAAAGTCATGGGAAGCTATGAATCCTAATTCCCAGTTAAACAGGTTTATGTCAAAGGATTATTTTCAGGAGAAAGGAAAGGACTTACTGTGAAAGTGTTTGACTTGTTCTGAAGTTGAGGTTCAGGTGGCCTGTTTCATTGTCCAATGAGACTAGTCATTTCTAAGATAGGTTTGAATATTTGGGTTTGGTTTCCTCTTTCTTTAGGCTACTACTTAGAATTTATAGTGATTATTTAATTTGAAATATTTGTTCTTAATAAAATACTGATGTTACTTTGTGCAGAGCTTGACAGATGTTGTGTGTTTAAACTGTAATAAAAACACCAGTCAAACTTGAGACATGGAATGACATCTATTACAATAATGCTGATCTAACTGAAAAAACTTCCTTACTCTCTAGTTCTTAAAACAGCTGGCATCATGTATCCCATCCTATGTCCTCATGTATTCTATCTATTTCTGGATTGTGGGGTGTTTCTGCTGATCTAGTTTGAATATTGTAATTGGAAACAGCTGCTGGGAGGGTTAGGCTCTGCTTGCCTGGAGTTGCCTCCCTCCATTTCCAGGAACATTTTTGTTGCAGAAATATCTGAGTGATTCCTGAGGTGTCTTCCAGAAACTTTGCATCTAGTATGCTAGTCTGTGCTGATCATTTTCAAACAATGCATTTTCAAGCATAATTTTGCTGTTGTTAACCAAACTGAAATGACAGGACTCAATAAACAATGAAGTAACTGGATGAAACTGTGATCTTTTAATAACAGATAAGGTTATATTACTTGACGGTCCCTGGGGACATGAAATATGTTGAAGCTTCTTAAAATTCTTGGTCCTGCACTTCTTCTCAGAAAGCTGAACTTGTAATTTGTAGGTCATGTGAGGCAACAGAGTTGTGAATCACTTTGTGGGAATTAAGAAACTTTGGATAATATTCAAACTCACTTTAGAAGATGGGGTTAGTGTCAAATAATTAGGATAAACTTCAGAATGAGATAAAAATTTGTAGTTGATGTTTCTGGAGTTGATAGATTATATTAAGTGTAAAGTACACAGTAGTGCAGGTATTAGTTTCTTCGATTGAAAAAATTATCTAGTTATTTGTTTAGAAGAACATGAGTCTCCCTTATTAAATTTTCTTTAATTGTTCAGTAAGTGATTGATAAAATATTTTCCCTTTCTGGGAGTATTCTGGTCAAAGTGTACTAACTGTAGTTCTTAGTATTGTGCAGGTAGCTTATATTTCAATTAAATTATTCCTGTTCCTTCAAATGTATCAAATTCTAACTCGGTTAAAAAAACAGAGTAAAAGCAGATGCTGTGAGGTATGAGTTACCGGTTGTAATTGATGCTCATTATATAAAACAGTCTTCAGGGAAGAAAGTTATTCATCATAAAAGTGAGTGGGTAATGAGGTTAATATGACAGTCTTGCAAACCTTTATGTAATCTCTTAAAGGAAAGGAAACAAAAGAACTGGAATTCAGTTTTGATGTCATAGTTCTATGAAGGCTGTAAAAACAACCATATAAGAAATTGTTTTGTAATTGAAGAAAGGCACCACTATCTCTACTTAATAACTAGAATCTACTATACTAACTGTACCAACTATCTCTAAACACAAGGCTATGTATAACTAGTCCCCTTCAGACAAATGCCTGCAACAAATCAAAGTCGTCCTGTTAAGGACAACTGCATTTCCACAAAGCCTGCATTCAACTTTATGTATAGCACTGCAGAAGATGCCAGCTGAATTTGTGCCTGTAATGATGTGACTTCGGTGTAATGCTTTTCCTTCCCTGGTCTGCTCTCATTGACGTTGCATTTACAAGACTCCAGGGGATCAAAATGGACAGAGTAACTTCTTGACCTCCTTTAGTCACATTCTCTAAGAAAATTACTCTGATCATATGTTCTGTTCTTAATTTTTGGCCTATTGGCTGTTTTTTGGTACCTTTTGACAGAGGTTTAGGTGTCTTGGGTATGATTGTTCCCGTAAGTTTCCTGAGTATGTGCTGCTGGCTAAAGAGGGAGAAATCTGTACTAGTGTTCCCTGTGAAGGAAAGGAAGCAATCTCAACTGGCTATCTGTTGCCTTGTTTGGGCTGGTACACAACTATTCTGTCGGCTGCTGGTTTTGCTCCCTTTTAGTGTATGAACGTTGGGATTATTGTGTTGAGGAGGGAAGTAGAGGACAAATGGCACGGATATGTAAGGAAGCATGCTTTGATTAATTGTTTTGGAGTAAGTTATTTGGTAACAAAAAGTCATCTGAAAAATAGGATAATTTAAGAGGAGTCTTCTGAATTTGATCAGATAAGCAATATGAGTGAGGGTATACAAAGGATATAAGTTTTTTTTTCTCACCCAAAAGCATGTTTTTAGGTCTCAATTTACTGGGTTGAAGAAGTAGATGGGAGGACAAAATAAGGACTAATGCACTAGTGAGATCAAAGATTCCTCCTACTTTTTTCTTTTTTTTTTTTCTTCCTCACTACCATGTACTTGCAAAGATATTGTCCCTGAAAACACTGTCCCTGGAGATGAAAACCTCTTTTATTTCTGGCATCTGATCTTGTGGATCTGGGTAACCACTCTGTGCTCCAAGACTTTATGCAGAAATTAACATAGAATCATGATGCTTACCTTGTCCAAGTCCTATTAGAGGAACACTCTCCAGCTGGCCCTTCTGCTAGATAGAGCTGAAAGTTGTGTTTGAATCCACTGGGGACTAGAGATAACATTGTATTTCTTGCACAGAGGACCTGCTATGTAAGGTGTGAAACTCTGGAGAAGTTAGTACTGATACAGATCGAAGCCCATCACTTAAGACAGGCAACAGTTTTACAACTCCAGCTACAAGTTCCTGTTCCTATATGATCTTAATCATGTAGGATGATCTTAAAAGTTATCTAGTTCCATACTCTTTCCATTAACTAGATTTCTAGGCTGTTGGACAAGATACCATTGCTGATGCTAAATTATAATTCCTACTCCTGCAGTTTTTTTGATTTAATCTAATCGCTTCCTAACCTGGCTCTGTAAAAATGATCCTAGCTCCAACTGGAAGCCTGCCATTAAATGGAACACAGAATTGTGGGGGTGGTTATCTGCAAGCAGGCAATGAGCAGCTGTAGGAGCTTTGAGAACTGCTTACTTTGGCGGGGCAGCCACTGAGATTCATTTATTTGTGCCCTTATCTGCTCAAGCATGTTGGAAAAGGGCAGTTTCCTAGGAGTTTATCTGCAGCGGAGGTGAAGAGTGATCCATAGCATAGTGGTTAGACAATGCTCCTGCCCTTCTGAGTGAAGGTATGGCAGTATGTTGTTAAGCCAGTTAAGCTTTCACTTCCCTTCCAACTTATTTGGCTACACAAAGAACTGTTCAAAAATAAACTTCATATATGTCATCAGCTGTATTGCTGTGATGGGGATTACCAATGGGTGTGGTAAAAAGCTGACCTGTATAAATGGATAATACAGCTATTGACAACACCCTGCTTGGTTCTGTGTGAACCTCTCTCTGCTGTAGGGTGACATAGGATTCTAATACAGTGTGAGCCTGTGTTTATCTTCTGACCTCTGAACAATTTTGCACTGTGAAGATTAAAAAAAAAAAAAAAAAAAAA
>VYXH01000875.1:12719-23516 GCA_013397275.1 Burhinus bistriatus | reverse complement strand
CCGTCTGAAAATAAAAAAAAAAAAAAAAAAAAAACCAAAACCAAACAAACCCACCACAGTATACATAATATGTAAGTATGGGGTTTTCGAGCTTCATACCACAGGGTTCTTGCCACAGTCTCTGTCAGATTTATCGTAATTACAAAGTAGGACAATTCAGAAACTAGATATGACCCAAATTAATACTACTTATGAAAATAAGTCAGTCTACATAAATTAAGGGTGGAAAAACTTACTTTGCATGAAACTTCATCTGAGGTGCTTTACTGTTAAAATTGGAATCTATGTTCCTCCTTGCTTTTGAAAGCAGACTGAAACAGGTAGAATTATGTGGCAGTAGCTTAAAACTTACTGCTCTCAAGGTCTTTCTCTTCTCTGGTGGAATACTTGCTCAGAAGCAGTCTGTCTGGATTGAGTGTCATTTGCACAGATCAGACTGTACTGGCTTCATTTGTAACTTATTTCTCTCTCTCCTTTCACATTGTTTACCATTCAGCAGGCCTGAATTTTGCTAGCATTGTATCTTTCTTGGATTGTGAAGAACTTGAGAGCAAACCAACTCCCCTGAACCTTCTCCCACTACCAAATGTGGCAGAGTATTTATGACAAGCTTATCTTTAAGATTGGAAGTCTGTGGTAGCATGGAGTTTTGCTGTCTTCAGTATCTTACTGGAATGTTGTTTGCTGGCAGTTATTGATGACTTGATGACTCAGGATACTGCTTTGACTGGTTGGGTCAGGTTTTTGAGCTTCTTTCTTTGACTCAATTTCTTATGCTTCTTTGAAAGGATGTTATCAAGGCTTCTGAAAATGATTGGTTGATAGAAAATCTTTCTGGTTAAAGAATTTTCAGTGAAAAGAAGCATCATCACTAACGATTATTTGTAGGGATCTTATTGGTTGGACACTTGTTTTGGCTTTTCAAGTACGAGTCAACTGTTGCACAAACTGCAAAAAGTGGCAGCTTCTCTTTGTCACACCGGGACACTATTTGTTGAATTGCAACTTCTAGCAAAATATGAATTTTTCACATTGTTCAACCTACTTAAAGACTGTAGGTTAATTTACAACAAATATTACAGTGAAACATTACTATTATGTATTTGATTTTTTCACAGATTGTAATACTGTTTTTGCACAAACTCACCTGTCAGAGGTCCTGCTGAATTCACTTGGACTTGTTCCAGAATTGAAGTGCTTATAGAGGAATAGTCTGGTTTGTTGCTTAGTAAGGTTAGTATAGGCCATATCCAGGTATACTACTGCTTCAGTTTCTGTGCTTCTGAGAGTATGTATTGTAATCTGAACTTGTCAAACTGAGCTGTTGTCAGTTGATGACTGGAATTCAGAGGAATTTTCTTTACATTACTTGTCTGAAATACGTACTGAAAACAAGTGTGACTTTCAGGATATGTTTTTCCTTTTAAAAGTGCAAAGACAAAACAATGTGGACTAGTTCAAAATGCAGTGTAGTAGGTTGAAAATGTACATATAACTTGGAGCTGTTTTCATGTTCTTGTACTCCCTCTTGAGTAAAAAGAAAGCAATGATTCTTTTTAAGCCATGATGGCCAAAATGGAAATGTTTTTTTATTCTCATTTGTCTCCTTTTTAAAAGACTTTGTAACATAATGTTAGTTATATTTCTCTGCTACATCTCTATAATTACTCATGCTCATTTCACTTAGATAACCTTTCTGGGGAAAACAATTTAAGTGTCTTAATTTTCTGTTGCCTTTTCAGAATTCTTTGACAGCAGAATGTGTACTGTTACTGGTGTGATCCAGAGTGTTTTTCATATAAGTTGTGGGTTAATCTTGGTAGGCAGCTAAGCACCACACAGCTTGCTTGCTCCCTTGCCCCCTGCCGGTGGGATGGGGGAGAGAATTGGAAGGCTAAAAGTGAGAAAACTTGTGGGTTGGGATAATGACAATTTAATAGGTTTAAAGAAAACAAACAAAAAAACCCCCAAGAAAAACAATGAAATAAACTAATTGCTCACCACTAGGTGACCAATGCCCAGTCTGTCCCCTGAGCAACGACATCCCCAGCAAACTTCCCTGCCAGCTTTTATTGCTAAGCTATGGCATGGGATCCCCCTTTGGTCAGCTGTCCCAGCCATGTCCCTCCTATCTGCTTGCCCACCCCCAACCTACTCGCTGGCAGGGCAGCGTGAGAACCAGAAAAGGCCTTGACACTGTGTATGCACTGTTCAGTAATAGCTAAAACATCTGTGTGTTATCATCACTGTTTTCATCACAAATCCAGAACATGGCACTATATGAGCTATTCTGAAGAGAATTAACTCTATCTCAGCCAAAACTATTGCACCTTTTTATTTTTTAATTCCAGGAAGGATTGGCTTAATCTCTAATGAAGCTTCCGTCAGCACGCTTTTACACTCTGCCTCACTGCTAACAAAACCTTAGTGCATGTCCTCAACTAGGGATTTTGACACAAGTTTTGAGAAAAGCACACAAAGGTAATTCGTTATGCAGGAGGATGTAATTTTAGTGTGAGATGGTCAAAGGCTCATGATAGGTAAAGGTAATGAGGTAATGGTGTCTCATTACTACATTATTATTATCTGATAGTTCTGTATATAACTAAACTGTGCTGCCATGTGAATGTGCTCTTTTAGAGCTTTCTAATTAACCAAATCTAAGTTACATTTGGTTCTTAGTTGCTACTATAGATGTGTCTTGTGTTTACATCTTCTGTAATGTAGATGTCCTGTGTTTTGGATATCAGAGCTTGTTTTGACCGCAAGTCTCTGGAGGAAGGTACATTCTGTTGCTGTGTGGTGACTTTCCCATGTCTTAAGAACTGTGCAAGCAGACAAAATATTCTGTCTTTGTGTAACACAAATACCATTATATTACTGTTGGGATAGGTACAGAATGAAACAAAGGTGTGGGAAAATAATAGTTGGAGATCTTCTAAAACTCTAACACGATTTAAAAAAAAAAGCCAATGGGATTGTTACTCTTGGCACATGTGCATATGTACATTGGACTGTATTAACTGTTATAGAGCCCATTGGTATTGGTGAGGTGCAGAGATTTGTGTTTGAACAAGCAGTTGTGGGACTGAGACAACTATTCCAAATATATGGAATAACTGCATTTGTAGCCTAGGAAGGCAAGTTGAATCTTTCCACTCTGCGTAAAATAGATTATTCTTTCAGTTCCTGATTGACTTACTGAAACTGAGTATTTTTACGCATTTGCTTGCTTTTCTCTGAAAAAATACACTAGCTAATCCTTGCTGCTCCTATGTCTTGGTGCTTGCTATTTAAGCTGGAAATTCCTTCAAATGTCTGTTTTCTTTCCCCTGCAGCTGTCATATCTCATGTTTTCTTGTATGGTGTTGACTCACTGTGGCTTCCTCTTTCAATTCTTGCTTAGTAAACTAATAAGAATTCTTGACAAATGCTGTGCCTCTAAAAGAAAACACTACATACCAAAATGTAAATCTTTTCCCTTAATTGTTCTTGGATGCTGTGAACTCACTTGTGCCCTTTCCAAATGGTGAAGGCTTTCTTTGCTCATGCTACAAAAAAGATGAGCTTGGTATAATTTGTGGAATGGCTTCCAGTGAAAAAGTAGATAGCTTTTGAAGATAGCAGAACAGAAATTAAGTCCTTAGATATGTAGGGATTTAAAACAAATCCACTTTAAACAGTCCACGTGGGAGAAGGCAAAGAAAACTAATGAAGCAATATTTTTCTTCTAGATTTTTTCACTTTATACCTGTGAATTTTCTGCAATCCAAAGATGGCGGCAAATAAGCCTAAAGGACAGAATTCATTGGCGTTACACAAAGTCATCATGGTGGGAAGTGGTGGCGTGGGAAAATCTGCTTTAACACTACAGTTTATGTATGATGAGGTAAGAACCTGCACTAGCAGTTATCTCGGGAGATGTCTGCTGCATAGTATTACTTAAGCATTCAGTAGTACAGTTCTTTTATGAAAGGGTCTAAATGTATATGATGTGGTATGAAAGTAGCGATTAAATCGAACAAAAATACTTTTTGAGAAATTCAGCATTTTTCAGACTTCTAAGCAATTAAATGCTGTCATGTTATCAGTATATTTTGTCATTGTTCACTAGACCTATTAGAACTTAATTAGATGTTCTAGCTCAAAGCTTCTTTCCCTAGGTGAGTTGCATGATGCCTGAAATGATGACCAATTTTCCCATGTTTTTTACGCTGCTGTTAGAGAGGAAAGATGTTTCTTGTTTCTTGTTTCCAGTGAAAGTCATTCTTTTTGATTAAAAGGCAGAAGTTACAGCTTCAGTGTTCTTTAAAAATTTATACTAAATATATTCAAAGTCAGGACTGTCTGATAGCATAATAGAACGTAGCCAGATGTTGTACTTGACCAGAAGCAGAGACTTGGGTGGTGCACAGATACTGATGCTTTGCACTTGCCTCTAAAATTTCCTTTTAATGGCTGAAGAAAGCAAAAACCTATAAACTGTTTGGGCTGATGGAAAGCCTGCTTTAACTATGAATCAGTTGAGTACTTCACATAGCCTAAATACATATGCTTACTTATTAGTTTCTGTAACTATGTAAGGTGTTTGTTATATCCTTATATGCAAATAGAAGCATTTGCCTTGTACAGGCATGATTTTATACCATGAATTTTTTTTTCTAGTTTGTTGAAGATTATGAGCCCACCAAAGCAGACAGCTACAGGAAAAAGGTGGTTCTGGATGGGGAAGAAGTCCAAATTGATATATTGGACACAGCAGGGCAGGAGGACTATGCTGCAATTAGAGACAACTACTTTCGAAGTGGAGAAGGCTTTCTTTGTGTCTTCTCTATTACAGAGCTGGAATCCTTTGCAGCGACTGCAGACTTCAGGTAAGTTACGAGGCAAGATAATTATTCTAATTATAGTGAGATAATTACAAGTGATTTTTTGTTTGTTTTGTAATATCCTTATGGTAGTCCAGATTGGATCACAACTCTTGCTGTAGTCACATAATGTTTTGAACAGATGCCTAGCCATGCCTTTGCTATCTGTACCAATTCAGGTATCTTTGCTGCTGTGTTTCTGAATACCAAAAAGGCTATTGCCACAGAGTAGATACATATCAATGTTCAGAAGGCTTCTGCACTTTGTAAGTCAGTGTTGCTTGGCACTCGTGCAGTATTTGTGAGTAGGCATACTGCTATCCAAAGTAATGAATCTGAGGAAAATTGCTTATAGACTGTATGGTTGCATGTAATGTATGTACAATACTGCATACTCCCCAGAGTTGTCTTTTTTTAGTTCTTACTTCATATAGAGGATTATGTTGTGTTTCTCTTAGCCTATGAAGTACCACCTGGAGCAAAAGGGCAGCTGTAGCAGGTCCAGCTGTTGTATGCTAGAATACTTCATAGATGATATGACCAGATTCCAGTTGAAAGCTGCACAAAAAAATAATGTCTAGTGATGTCTGTCTGCAGAGTCTTAGGTGATGTCAAGTATGCGCATTGCATTCTGGGAGAGTGAAATGCATAATGTCAACAACACAAATCTTTCTGCCTCTTAAAGGTGATTTTACGAACAGCAGTGATGAGAAGTATCTTGGAATATTCTGTAGTAGCCATGCATTTTGTGTAAAGGCCTGCTGTAAATATGTCCCTTCAGTTTTACTTGAATGGAATTTTTTTCTGTGTAAGATGCTGACATAAACTTGAATTTCCAAAAGTTCTGCAGAGAGTTCTGCATAGCATTCACTCTTCCCATCAAAGTCAGTATTTAATAGGGAGCAATGTGGTAAAAACAAAAGTTGAAACTGGATCTTTCTGATTTAATAAAGGTTTAACAGGATAGGGTTTTTTAAGATGCTTGTCAGCCATGCAGCATATTAAAATCCTGATAATGGTAAGAGGCTATTAAAGGCACAGCAGTGTATTACAGGTGTTTAATTTTGGCTGAGAGAGAAATCCTATTTAAATCACTCATCACAATATTAAAAAAAGGACAAAAGAGACCAGAAAAAAATTTTTACCAGTTCAAAGTGTAGTGAAATAGGAGAGGAGGTGACCTTTGAGATGAAAGTAAGGAAACAAGTATTAAAAGAAATTATCTGCATCCTACTGAAATAAGGCTTCTCAGAGATGCTGTTGCAGTTCAACTTAACTAGCACTAAGTATCAGAATATGTTTAATGTCATCTCTAAGGGAGGAGAAAGAGGAATGGAGAGGGGAGAAAGTGAGTTTTTCCTCTTCTGGTGTTTTTTTTATTTGTGTCTCTGTATATGTGTCTGTTCATATATTTTGAGAGAGAGGGAGGGAGGGGCAAACCTTGAGTTGTTTGCAGGTTTATACTAGGTATTGTCAATCCTGGAGGACTATTTAGTATAGTTGAGCTCCTCTAGGGTGCAAAATGACCTATTCAAATCTGTTTAAAATCCTGTTAATGCTTCAAAGTACATGATCTTCTATGGCTCTAGAAAAAGTCCTACTTTTCCAGCAAAGGTGAGAGTTGAAAATATACATGCTGAAACAGCAAAAAATGAAAGAAAAAAATCCCTTCCTTGAAGAGATTAAGACTCTCCCTAATCTGAATCTGAAAGTGCCTTTCAAGTTGCTCTTGAAACTGTAGAAGCCTAAATGCTAAAATGTAACTCAGCAAAATTACATTCTTTCTGCTCTGTGTAAAAGTAACCTGTATCTCTTGAAGGTACAGTTAAAATACCTTTGGCATTGTTGAGCAGGCTGAGGGAATATTACTTAAGAGACAGATATAAAAGAAAGTGTTGAGAAGAATTTGGATGTTTAATTATCTCCATGGAATTTTGCTCTGCATGGAATGGCAGAACTCCAACAGGAGAGCTGTTTATTGCTATTCAGTGTCTTCAATGGGGTTCCTGGTGTGCTCTGAAATGCTATTGCTCCAAGTAATTTTTTTTCAATAGAAAGCAGACCTGCAATTACTAAACTTTTAAATATTTGAAAGGCAGTTGCATAAAATGTGGTCTTGCTAGAATTAGTTTGGCTCTAATGATTTTTTTTTAAGTTCTGGATTTCAAGGTGGCATATCATTAATTAGATATTTCTTGTTTAGGAGATAAGTCTTTAGAGAGGGCTCAAAGGAGAATATTGTCATCTGGATTACTGTTAGATTAACTCTTTATACAGTGAAATTGCGTGGCATTGCCTGAACAATTAGTGTTGCAAGCTACTAGTTTTTAACAGAAGTCTAATTTGCACAGATACCGCAGGATGTGCTGAGTTTTCTTCTGGCCACCCTTCCTAATCCACTGACTATTCAAACTACTTTTGGATGGCTGCAGACCCTGTTAAATAATTTGCATTGATGTTTGTGCGGGAGAGGAGAGATGTTTCTTTAATTACACCTCAGAGATGAATGTGGTGTCAAAAGCTGCCTCAAATACATATTTGCTGTTTAAAAAAAAAAAAAAAATTCTGGGTTGACTGCAGTTTAAGCCCTGTGAATAGACTTCCTCAACAAGACTGCACACTATCCAGAGCTTTTCATAACAGCAGGAGGATCCTGCAGTACACCAAATAAGGACCCTTTAGAATACCAATTAATTAATTCTCTTTAGCTTCTCTCCATTCAACTTTAAATCTGGCAATAGGTTTCACCTGAGCCAGCAAAAGGAATTTGTTTCTCTGTGATTTTGTCAATCTTTCAGAAATTGCTCCATGATAAAGGGCTACATTTCACTACTAACTTCATACTCCTTTCTGAGACAAAATAGAGAATAACCCTCTTCTGGGAAAACTGTTCTTTCTGGTACTTCTAATGCATTTCTAATTTGAAGAAAATTTTCATTATTTTTTTCGGTGTTGAAGTCTTAAGTACCAAACCATTTGTCTTACTGAGTTTTATTTACAACTTTAAACCATTCATCCTAGCAGTTCAAACAGTGGAAGGGTCTGTCTTTAAAAATCAGATCCATGTACAACTTGTGTGAGTACACTGGCTTATAACTGAATGAAGATCTCTGCAGAGACTGAGTATAATTGACTTCAGAAAGATTCCTGAAAGAGACTTTTCTCTGGGTATGCTGTAGACCATTTTATCAGGTTTAAAAATGGCACAGCCATTTTATTAAGAAAAAATCAAGTGAAGTTTAGGTAGCTTAAAAATGACAATCACAAACAGTAATATAAAGACAGTGTTACTTGAGAGCATTTACCACCTTTAGTAAAAGGAGTGACGTTAAAATAAATCCTCACCTAAAATAATCCTGTTCTACTCTTAGTTTCTCACTGACTCACATTCTTCTTTCCTGGAGGACTAGTTGTCTGCCTTTGTCTTCATTCTCTAGAACGTCATAATGAGGTTTAAGATTTTACTGTTACGTAAGCTTCATAAAAGGAATAAGTGGCTTTTCACCACAAGATGGAAGAGTATTTAGTCTGAGTTCTTCTTTTTGTGTTCTAAGAATAGTACTCTGTGCAAAGCTTAATTTTCTTTTCCCTTTTTTTTTCCTCCAGGGAGCAGATCTTAAGAGTAAAAGAAGATGAAAATGTTCCTTTTTTGCTAGTTGGTAACAAATCAGATTTGGAAGATAAAAGGCAAGTTTCTGTAGAGGAAGCAAAAAACAGAGCTGATCAGTGGAATGTTAACTATGTGGAAACTTCTGCAAAAACACGAGCTAACGTTGACAAGGTAATAACTGGCCTCTTCGTACAAAGAATCTTTCCATCAGTTTTTACTTTATACTTCTTTTCCCTGGGTCATATTCTGTATGTTCATTATTTTAGCAAGTATTTTTGTGAAATTTGAATCAAATACTTTTCTCTCTTAGCTTGTGAGGAGTGCATGACTAGGTGACTTCATGTAGAACAGTGAAAATGTTAGGCATAACAAGTTTATCCCATCCTAAACTGTAAGGAGTCATTATACAAGACCTTATTTCATTAAAAATTTCTTGAGGCAGCTATTTTGGCCTTGACTCCTTACTGCATTTTCTATAACTAGAAGACAATCTGCTTCTGAAGGGCGAGGAATGCTGTCTGATCCTCAGCCACAATAAAACAGCCTACAAAGTAGGTAAAGGAGGGATTGGAGCCCTCTCTACCCTTGTCTAACTAGATACCTGGTTGTATGTTGCTTTGAAGAATGGCTGAACCCTTTTAAGCTTTGAACAGCCTAGAAGTGCCTCATGTTTTCAGGGATAAAACCTGGTTCAGAAGGTCATGAGATAAGAGACAGAGAATCTTTGTCTCCAATAAGATAAATTATTCTAAGTATTTCAGCTATAACTTTGAAAGACAGGACTTCTTGGAATACAGAATTCAGAATAACTCAGCCTTGTAGACTGCAAGAGTAACAGATGTGTGGCAAAAGAAATAAGTAGTTTAGTTCAATTTTTCAACCTTTCCTTTCAGAGCTATTGACAGAGTTGATCACACATTGAAAAATTCTGATGTAAATTCATATATGTATAAGCTGTCAATTGCAGCGACATCTATAATGTGAGTTCTGTTTTGCAATAACTTAAACTTGACTGTTGTCTCCTGTCAGTTGTCTTCCTGAAAAAACTGTTCATTTCTACAGTAAGAACTTTATGCTATTCTGTAGAGAAAATTACGTCAATTAAATGCAGCAGAACTCAGTCTTATTGTTGAATAGAGCTTTTTTTTTTGTATTATAAAAACTAGTACATCTTTTAGTTTTGGTGCATGATTGCAGTTAACATCTGTCTATTACAGTCATGTTTACAGCTCTTCAGAATCTACTCCACCATCCTTTAGCAGCAGGAAAAAAAAAGTGTGCGTATATATATTTTAATAGCTCTCTAATCAAGAGCTTTTGCACACACATGGTGGGCTGCTGCAGAGCTCCAAGTTTCTTTTTGGAGCTGGTGGCATTATGGATCCAGATTAGCATGTATCATAGAGAATTAAGGTTTGATAGCCCAGAAATGAGGATTTGTTGGCACTAGTAAATACCTGGAAGTCTTAGTTACTTAGAGCATCTGAAGTTACAAGGTTTGTAATGTGAACTTAAGTTACTATTCTGTAAGAAGTCTGTCTTCTCTGAATTCCAGATTAGTGGGTTTGCTCAGCTGGGGAAAATGCAATTGGCTTCTACTCACTTTGGTAAAGGTGACCCACTAAGCATCTTCTCAGAAGGTTACGTATCCCAGGCAGCTAAATACTGTAGTACTGTATCAGTGCTTAAGCAAGTTGACAGTTGCATCATACCATTTGCACAGATTTAAGTACAAGCAAGTAACTTAGTGCACATTTAGAAATCTAAAGGCAATCTTATTTCTCTATTCCCGTGTAATGAAGGTTGATGTTTTTGCAGCAGTCAATACAAGATTAGTGTCATTGCAAATAAAAACCTGCTGAGCTCTGTAGAGGAGCTTTTCAGCCCCTTTACTGTCTGAGTTTCACAGAAATAGATTGTGTCCCCTGACATAGATCTAGAGAACATCTCCTGAGAGAGAAAAGCATTAGAAATGCTCAACTGATTTGCTACAATAAAATTATAAAGATTAAATGATTATTTGCTGTAGCTTCCTGCAAGTCAAGTCAAGATCAGCTTTTCAAATTAATAAAGTAGCTTTAAGCAGTCCAATCATAAAGACTTAACTGGCAGTAGGCTCTCTCTTAAGTCATTGGTGTTATCTCCACCTTTGTCATTTTTGTTTCGTACTAAACCACTTGGTGAAAATGAAGTTCATATATACTTTGGAATTGTAATATGGCAGTTGAAATTACCTGATCTAAAAAAAATGTTTACGTAGTTGTGTGACTGATAACTTTGCTTTAAATTAAATGCTGATTTTTTTCCCCCCCCCCCCCC
>VYXH01000874.1:0-62253 GCA_013397275.1 Burhinus bistriatus | reverse complement strand
GGGGAGGGGGCACAGGGGGAAGGTGCCAGTTTGAAAATATATAGAATAGAGTGGATGCTTTCACAACTTAAAACTTTTCTTTAAAGTGTTCCAAGTTGGGAGCATTACTGTAGCAAGTTCTCTTGTTTATGGTTTCAAGCTCTGCAAATTGTTTTTTGTTTGGTTAAAATGGCTTTATAAAAATTTCTAAACATGTGTTTTTGATTCCCTTTCAAATCATATAAGAAAGTAGAAAAGTGCCATATATGCTTAATCCTAGTAACTGCTTTATCCATAACCTTGCAAATATCAAGCAGCATGTCCATCTCTAGATTTTGTTTCGAACACTTTCCTTATATCACAAGTCATTCAGTCAGTACAACATTCAAAGACCAAAAGCCTGTGCACGTCAGAAGTCTTTTTTTTTTTTTTTGTCTGCAATGTCATCTTCATCAAAAGTCTGCAAAGAACTTGGAAGAGGCTATAGTCCCCTGGTAGTCCTATGTTTCATGGTGTGTGGTTTGAGAAATGCTTTTATCAGGAAAAGTGTCACAAAACTTTCTTTATAAGCCCCATCAAGTTCTGTGCTTTGGTATCAATACATTCCTAGAAACATTGGCACTGCTTGAATATTTCTCATGTAAAGCTTTGACAGGCTTGAGCATGTGGCAGTTCTAATGATCTTTGTTTTATCCCTTTCACCTCATGACATGTTTTACCCTGATACTTCTCTCTTGATATTGCCACATCCATAGTCCCTTTTCTGCAAATTCCTCTGAAAAACTCAGTGCAGCTGACAGCAGCCTCTCTCTTCCCTTATTCTTTTGGATGTGCTATGGGAGATGTACTTCTACATGCCAGAGACAGACTGTCCCCTAAGACCTCTTTGGTGACTAGATCACAACAAGAATGACAGACGTGACACTAGGGACAAGAACGTATTTTCATTGGGTTCTGTAGAAAATATTTATAATTCGATAACTTTCATTTTTGATTTGGTTGTGGAGACAAGAGACCAGACTCTGTACCCCAGGATTTATTGGCTAAAAGGCGTCAAAGACAGTGAAATGCCAAATTAAAAAAAAAAAAAAGAAGTGAATTTAAAGCATAATACCAGTAATGAAACAAACCATTAACAGCAACATTAACAAACCATCACTGTTTCAGCATCTGTTCCTTTTGCTCTTTCTGCTTTTCTCTGGTCTTCTGTTTTTGTTTTCTCCTTGCCTCCAATAGTTCGTTCTAACATTATTCCTTTCACTTATTCTGGCAGGATTTTTGATGTATTTACCAAAAGGTATGTGAAGTACAAGCTTTTTTTACTTTTTGTTTTTGTCTTCTTTTAACAAAATGGACTGTAACTGTATATATGAAAAATACCTGTAGTTGAATGCACGATGTTTTCAGCAATGGGTGGAAATGTCCTTACCCAACAGATGTAACAGGATTACAATGTGTCCTGGATGCCTGGGGAAAAGCTGCAAAACTAAGGGAAAGATTATAACACAGAAGGATGTGAAATTGTTACCTAAACAAATGTTTTACAAGAGAAAAGAGATTCACTAAACTAAGGACCTGTTCTGGGAACACAACAATTCTTCAGGAGAGTGTTTCACTGTTTGATGAAAATAAATAAGAGGAATACGAGAAGGTTACAGTTTTCAGAGAAAGCTATTGTTTCTCAGTATTACAGTGCTAGTTGTATAGAGAAGCGATGTTGGAAATTCACAGGCCACCAAGATTCCTACCATGATAAGGAGGCTGCTTGAATTAAACTGGAATACAGGTAAACCTGTTGTAACTCCAGGGAGATGGCAGGAAGTTTTTCACTTAACATAATAAGCATCTCCACCAGATAAACTGATATTGGAGAAGAAACAAAGAAAAGAAACAATAGGATAAAAAGGAATACTACTTTTTCAAGGATCCATGAGAAATAAAAGGAACAGTCAAGGGAGAAGTAATACATGGACCTGCAGGATATGGCCAAGACACAGACCTAAATCATAAAAGAGCACTACCAGGTAACACAAAAGGATTCCAGTAAAGATCCACGCATATCTGAGCTTACTCAAACTTTCTTGCTTCGTGGAAGAAAATGAGTATAAAATCATGCTTATTTCCAATTAGAAATCAGGATTTAGAAGGACAAATCTTTTTCTCAGTGAGTGGATATAAATCTGTAGTTAATCTGACTGCTAGATAGACATTTTAACAGAAGACTTCCCAAAACTGTAATCATAGCACAGTAACTAGCACCTTTTCTCCGGGACACAGCAAACAACCTTAGAAATCACCAGCAGAAAGCAATGAAGCATGAAAAATATGACCATCCAGATGAACATGGCCCTAACTCAAAGGCTCATTTGTAAGCTAAAAATATACCATATAGATTTTTTTTATATAGGCTAACATTTAAAAAGATAATACAAGCGGCATGCAGAGAAACATGTACTTTTAACACAGAATGGCATTCTAGAAATGCAGGGAAGTTACAGTTCTTTGGGTAGGTTGTTGAACCTGATGTATGTCTTAAAACCCTATCTGTTGCACAAAGTCACATTCAGTGTGCAGCTTTGCTCAGCTTTGACTAAATCCTTCAATTTCTTACGTACTGTACTTCACGCATTTGCAGATCATGTATTAAACCGCTTCTTGCATTTCAGAATGCTAGTTGCAACTTTGTTTTCATTTGCCTGTGCTTCAGGTGCAGCAGTATGTATGATCAGCTTGGTGTCTCTCCTACTGTACATTAGTACTCTGTATCATCATCTTTCTAGATACACCCTGTTCATCTCAGTCTCATTCACCCTTGCTGGCACTGTTTATATCTCAAGATAATTTGTGTCAATTTACAGTCGCTTGATCAGTTTAGCTTCAAATAGTTATTTTGAGCCCATTCTCTGCATTGTGTATGTAAAAAGTAGCAAACCATAGTAAGAAACATATTAGTTCTGAATACAGCAAAGACTTAAATACAAGTTCACTCCACAGTCTAACAGGAAAAAACAGAGAAAGAAAAAGTCAAAATACCATGAAAATTATTTGATGACACAAAAAATACTTATAAAAACCTAAACAAATAACTACAAAATTGTGTAAGTATACGTTATTGTGCACTTCAGGACAAATATGCCTCTCAAATGATATGGGAGCGACTTTTATTTCAGATCCAATGTTCTTATGCGAGTGTCAGTTGTGATAGTGCAGGCTGATGGTCAGGTCTGAACTATCATCACGTTCAACAGCGTTTCCTTCAGAAAGCTCCATTGTGTGATATGACAGTTAAACGCTCTCTGCTGTCACAACAACTGCACCTTGGGGAAGAATTGGGGTTTTAAAAATTATGTATTTAATATAACCCTTTGAGAGTATCTATTCCTAAAAAACCTAGAGAGAAGCAATCATGTTGATAGCGATCATTTCTTCTATGTTCAACACTATTGAAATCTGTGCTGCCATGGGAATTATGGTTCTCCATGGCTAATCACAAGGGCAGTAGTAGCATGGGTCTCTCTATTCATGAGAAGAGACTGTTAATCCTGAAGCGTTCACTGGCTTGACTACCTTGAGAGCCAGAAAGAAATGCATTCAAGAATTCAGTACCACAAACTGGGAGACAAGTTAGCTGTAGCTCCTGATTTCCACTTGGAAAAAATAAAACTATAGGAAACTCCCAATTAATGTTCTTCCCCTAACTGAGTAAGTTCATCATCAAATGAAATAAGAAGAACCACAACCATTAGTAAGTACAGATCACAACCTCTATCGTCTGGTTGCAAGTGACTCACTTCAACACAGTCCATTCCACAAAGACTATAGAGAGACTTCAGCCAACTGCCTGAGCTGTTGCACTGCTGTTATCCAGCACTTCAAAAGAGCACCATATTTAGTTTTCACCTACAGATATTAAAACAAGCTCTTTAAATGGAATTTGAGGCATCACTATTGGAAAGTAGGCCACGTATATCAGGCGATCTAAATGCAGGTCTCTTCTCTCTCAGGAGACAGGTTTGAAAATTTTACTCTTTGCTTTTCTCCACGTCTTTCATACTACATCATAAAAACACACTATAAAATGGTAGAACTGCTTTAGAATTAAAGACCAAAATTTCTGCTCTCTTGCTCATGCATTACCCAGTAGATAATCACAAATGGTTGTTACTCTATTCATTTTATTAATGGAATCATGCCCAGATCAGGAAAACATTGCAAATAATTATAACTCATAATCCGTCACCCCCACCCGTCCTCATCTTTTCTCAGCCTCTTCTATTACTTTTTTTTTTTTCCTCCTGACTGCCAGCTGCTGGTACAGATGTCACTTCCTGCCAGATGTTTTCATAAAAATCTCAATTGGTATCTACCCACAGATGAGACAGCTAGAGGTGACTGTACAAATACAGACTTTGGAAGTACAAGAGGCTAAATGAGATTCTGTTGCTTACTACACATCGGTTTGTTTAAGGATTATTTCTTGCGGGTGAAGATTTAATCTACATTTTTATTTTTGTTAGAAAGAATAGAATAAGCCAAACTACTACTGTTAAAACAGACAGTGTGTAATAACATATTAAAAAGGGATACAGAACTCAACCTAACAGCAAACAGAGAGAACCTATAAGGAGAATGGGGGGCTGTGGTCAGTCCGTAACAGCTCCTCTCTATCACTCCTTCCACTTTTCCCTGCTCCAGTGCGGGTCCTTCCACAGGCTGCAGTCCTTCAGGATAAACCTGCTCCTGCATGGACTGCTCTCCATGGAGAGCCATTCCTGTCAGGAGGACCTGCACGATCATGGGCTTTCCAGGGGCTGCAGTTTTCTTCAGGTAACACCCACCTGCTCCAGCATGACGTCCTCCATGGACTCCCATGTGAATACCTGCTTCACCATGGTTTCCCCATGCATCAGGTGAATCTCTGCTTCAGCGCCTGCAGCCCCCTCCTCCTGCTCTCACCTGGGTACTCACAGGACTGGTTCTCACATGTTTTTTCCCCTCACTCGTCACTGCTTGGACAGGGTTTTGCTCTTTCTTAAATAAGAAACTGACTGGAACCGTCTGTCTGGCATGGGGCAGCCTGGTCTATCCTCACGGAGCCCTCCCCTGATACCAAAGCTTTCCCACGGACACCCACTACAGAACCCACACATCCTGTGAAGCTGCTGCTTTTTTGTGTGTGTGCCCAGTCACAGTAATGATATAAACCGCCCTAGGAGGAAAGACTTTTGCTTTGAAGTGTTAGGGAAAGTAGTATAACTGAAATTAAATAAGAGATGAGAGGAGAATACAAAATCTGCAATATTCTATTGTGCAATAAGATGTTGTGCTTAGGTTCTGATCTGCCTCCATTTTAAACTATCATCACTCCTTGAACTTCTACATGAGTGTTAAGATGCTACGATACCAACAAGCCTTGTATCATTACAATAATGGCTTTAATAAAGGAATGAGGTTTAAAGCATTATCTTTCTCAGCATTTGAAATATGGAGACAATTAAGCCTGATTTTCTTCAAAGCTTTCCACCCTCCTAATGAGGTCTAATGAATTCAGCACTAAAGATTTAAAAACAGGTGCCTTCACATTAGCAGGCCACACTGTACAGGCACAAAGAGCACCTGCAAGCCTTTTCCTCAAGAATGCTAAAAAAGGCCTCAAAACTGCTCCCCCCAGCAACAGTTGCCTTGCTAAATAAATAAATGGTATTGTCTAATATTCATAATTTGCCCAGGCCCTGGCCTTGACCCCAGAGCTGGAGAGTCTACGTCTATCACAAGTATTGATTATTCTAATAACACACTCACAGTTCCCAGTTTTTAGGTTCAACTTAGACTGCTCGATGCAGGTTGGTAGGATTGTTTTTATCCCTTTGGTTGAGAGTCTGCAAGAAAACCTTTATAGAAGATACTCCCAGCTGCTGTTCTGCTGAGGAATGTATTGCTCTTCCCAGATCGCCACAGTGAGCACGCAGTCTGAGAGGTCACATAAATTTCTCAGTATCACACAGGAAGTCTGAGAAAGAATCAGAAATTGTATTGCCTCTCAGGCCAGTCCTTAATCCATGAGACCGCCCCCTCTTTTTTCAAAGTGAATATGTGAGCTCCTTTTTCTTACAAGACTTAATTTTTCACCCCAATTTTTTCCTCTTTGAGCTGACCACGAAATATGACTCAGATTCAACTCACAGAATGAGATGAGTTAAGAGAGAAGGATCTCAGAGGAAGATGTCCTCACTGCTGCATAGGAGATAGAGAACAGAAATTGCCTAGGTCAGTTCACAGACCCACAGTGACAGCTAACCCAGTAATGAAGGAAGAAACTTTTAAGTGATCCTACAAATTCAGAACAGAGCCTCCGAGTAGTTCAGTGGCTATTGGTGCTCACCTCTATTTTACCTGAATCCAAGGCATTTCCTTTTCTGTCAAGAAGATGATCCTCAGTGTCCAAGGGCTCTTATTCTCTTGTCTTTTACTGTTTTATCCTGGGGCAAGCAATTTCTCAGCATTTGTTTCCTCCTCTTAGCAAGCAAATGAACTAGTGAGAACTCACAGAGAAACGGCTGTTAAAAATTGGTGCTGACACTTGCAAACTATTTTGTTACCCATGACAGCAACACAAGGGAGTATCTCCTTAATATCTCCTGAGGAACTTCTGGAAAAAACAGATATGGCTGGTCTCACTTCTGATTAGGAAAAGAATTAAGCTCCTGCATTTTGGTCCCGATCTCTGGGCAGAAGGCCCCTATAGCTACAACCATCTAAGACACTCAAACACAAAAGCCAAGCAACTTAAAAGGTCTTTTTCACTATTTAAATTATCCTACAATCTCTCAGTTTCCAACTCATCTATCTTTCATACTTTGTTTGTCTCCATGAGAGCTATATGCTCTCCTGCTTCAAACTCATGACACAAAGAAGAAAACTCCTCACTGAAATCTGCTGCCAGGCTCCTGTGCCTGTGAGTCTTTTCTTGCAGCCCTTCGTGATTTATGCTCATCCCTAAGCAGTCCAGCTATTCGCCTACCGTATTTCCACGTGAGCATTTTACTCAGAGAAGATTCTCCAGCTGTGCCTCAAAGTAAAAATTTCTAGTTCTTCTCTTTAGAGCACTCAACACCTTTCCTGCCCGCCCGTGTCTGACTTTTTGTCTTGATCTGTAGAGAGGTAAACGCATATTTAACTAAGGTGGTCAAGAGACAGAGAGATGAAAATTAAAAGTTAGAATCTCAGTTTAGTGATTGTTATCACTAACCATCGTTGCTTATTTTCATATACTTAAAGAAGAAACATTGACATGGTGAATTACACGATCTGAAAACTGTTAATATATGATCTAATAAACCATACTATGTTTAATACGCTAATATATATAAACCACATTCTTTGATTTAATAAATATGCTATAAATAATAGATAACACTCATCTAAGTCCTTTCATAAAAAATTTTGGTCATTTTAATCATATGACACCCACATAAAAATAAGACATTAAATATAGCCAACTTTCCTAAGGAGAAATACACCCATAATACCCAAAAGACAGCCACCCCCCCTCCCCACACTCCTAACCAGAAGACTCTTACTCAGACTGTACAAATACCATAAGCATTATGGTTGTTGCCCAATTGTCGTGGCCCATTCCACTTGCAGCTCCAGTTCTGGAAGGTACAATGGCTGAGTATGATTAATCAGAGTCTATTTGTTGCAGGAGCTAATGGAAGGAACAGTGCTAAGCATTTTTCAAAAATGAATAATAACCCAGGTACCTGGCACCTGCATGTGAAGTGAAGCATTACAAACAAATGAGGAGTAATAGAGCTTACTGGGCATAAAATGTTATTGTTTTATAAAAAAAGTGCAGAATAAGCAAACTAGAAGTAATCACCCTGAGCACTTCCACCAGCTAAATAACCTTTAAACTTTCTGAGGTCCTACAAAATAACATGATTGATTAGCATCTGCATGAGTCCATAAAGGGGAATGGGACATACATACTTTGAAATGATACTAGAATTTTAGTCCTGCCGTAGCTCTGTTACTGTTCAAATACTAAAGGATTAAGTTAACTATTTTAATGGTCCAGATCTTGTTATTGTGTTTCTTGGGCTTTTAAAGTGCTTGGAGAAATATTATTCAGGCTTTAGGTATTTGCCAAATTAATGTCTTGAGACCGCCAGGCATTTTAAAAAGAAATACCAATTAATTGTTTCCTTATATTGAACATTATTTAATAAACTTTGCTAGAGATCCATCTTGCTAACAGTCTCCCTGCTTGGAATTTTAAATAAAGAGCGAAAAAAGAACTTTTAAAGGAAACCAAGGCTGATACATATGTGGATGGCAGGTTTATGACTGGACAATACACTCTTTAGAAAGGTTAGCGGTTACTGGTAAAGTGTTGCCAATTTGCTGATAGCTTATTTCCACAGAGTTGGAAATAATATTTTGCCATACAACTATATTAATCCTACCCTAGAAATCAAAACTGAACTTGGATTCATCATTACATATTTATCAATTTTAGCAGACAACTATTGCTGGTTTCATGTTTTCCATTTTTTTGTTTTGTTTTCCAACTGCTTTAGCTTCTTGGTAAAGAGGATTACTAGTACCTATTTTGTCTTTCCATAAACATCCTTAGCTCAAAATCTTCCTTCTGATGTGTCCTAGTGTATGGAAAGACTTTAGGGTCTCTTCGATGGAAATACTCTCAATTTACACTAAGAACAAAGAGGAAGTTTATTGGTCACTAAATCCAGCCACTACATAATAAATTCCACTTAAAGAGGAGAATGAATTCACAGTATACATGGACCAGCATCTGAAAAAAAGGATTACTGACAAAGTATTTAGATTCCCCCACTATAGTACCTTTAAGTTAAACCCAAGGTCCAGGATTTTTTTGTGAATTTATATTCTATGCATGGACTCAGAAGAGATAGGCAGAGTAGAGAGACTTGAGAGACTCACAGTTGCTGATCTGCACAACTCTGCAAGTTCAGAAAGTTGAAAAAATCAGAATTTTTGGGAGACAGCTATTGTCAAATCCTTTTGTTTTTATAAATCACATGCTGCAGGGAAAGAAAGTAAAGAAAAACTTAACTTTCTCATAGCAAAAAAGGTAAGAGAACAAACGAATTAACACATATAAAGCACAGTTAAATATGGAGAATGCTAGGCAAGTACACCAAGAGCATAACGGAGTGAAATGTTTATGTTGTAAAACTGACTAGTATGAAAATCTTAGCTATCTTATTTCTTCTGAAATTGAAGTCTATTTTTAAAGGCTTTTTAGAAAACAATACAGTACCATTCTACTCTGAAAGACGTTAGATATTTAGTGGGCTGACTGACATTAGGGGTTGAATTTGCATTTGGCATACTTTAAATGTTCAGACTGAAAGGAGTGAAAGCCTTTGTTCTGAAACACAAAAATATCACACTGTGGAAAAAGAGAGAGAAAGAGACAATGAAAACAACTGAATGATGGATTGAGAGATAAACATTGTGCATTATTGTTTATTCAAGCAGCTAGCAGCACTAAATAAGGCTTTCCTAATATTATTACTGTGGTGATTAACATCCTTTTTCACACTTAAAAATCATTCCTGAAACTCAGAAGTGAATTGATTTCTCCCTCCTGTAATTAATTACTCTGCAGTTAATTGCAGGAAGCTGCTTATTTTTTCAACTCTGCACTTGCAAAATAGTGGCTTAGTTCTGCTCCCTCTCAGCTCTGTTCTACGTGGGACCAGTGAACGCTGGGGTGTCAGGATGATGAAGTACCTGCTCCTAGCCTTCTCTCTCTATAAAGCAAGCGACTCAGATCTACCGTACTACATCTCTGCCTCTGCCTCTGCCTCAGGAGAAGGAAAGCGCTAGTTTTGAGTTTTAAATAAGGAACCAGAGACAAAAGACAGGATTGTAAAAAAATATCCACTGTGGTTGAAGAAGCATAGCCAAGTGTTTTGCTGGCTGTAATGAAAATGGTGTCTTGAGAGTTTCTGTGTGGTTATAAGATAGCAGGGGTCATCTGGGCTACAGTCCATCAAATCAGTATTTGAGAGAAAATGCTTATAAAAAG
Source organism: Burhinus bistriatus (assembly GCA_013397275.1). Taxonomy (NCBI): domain Eukaryota; kingdom Metazoa; phylum Chordata; class Aves; order Charadriiformes; family Burhinidae; genus Burhinus; species Burhinus bistriatus. Next base: position 52,193 of record VYXH01000874.1, on the reverse strand, counting down.
CAAGTAAGAAAAAGGGAATCTAAACATTGCTGAGGAGATACCAAGAATACTGTATTTTGTTTCCAGATACTTTTTTGGTTTTGTCAAGCTGCTTCTTGACGGGCAGAGAACAGAGAAATGGTTCTAATCTTTCCTGTTTAGCAGTTCCAAGCGTTTCTTGGCATGAGTTTGCAAATAATGTAATCGACTGAATTCTGTCATTAGGCTTTTTCTTTTATTGTTTTGACACACTGCACTTTAACATCAGCAATAGTGGTACAACCTGTGGCATTACTTACATACTATGTATGTAAACAACAATGATAAACTACACATAGTGCAATGAAAAAAAAAATACGTGAAGTAGCTAGAAGCTCCCACATTTGTAACTAAAGAAAGTTTTGGCATTATTTATTCAGAATTGAACCAGCTTGGAATATTTCTGTATTTCTTATGGCAACTTGGCGCTTACCAAAATTGATAATATAAATTAGGATTTTGTTAAAAACAGAACACCTCTATATATTGCTAGTGGTTTCAATGCATTTTTCTGAACTAGTAAGTATTCATTTAAGACAACTTCATCAGAAAGAATCAAATGCAGCATATCATCATTGCATCACATCAAATCAGCTTTTTCTGTCTCTGCCTAAGGATGACTTCCCTTCACTAGCTTTGTTCCTTTATTGCAAAAGATACAAAATAGGGCCTAAAGCCCATAGTAATGCATTGCTGAACTGTTTTCTTTGCCACTAGAACAATGTTTGAAAGAACACAGAATTGGCTTTCAGATCTTAACTGTCCTGGTTTCAGCTGGGAAGGAGTTAATTTTCTTTCTAGTGATTGCTGTGAAAGGAATGTCAATAATACCTATTGGGTTTAATTGTTGCTAAGCGATGTTTATACTATTCGAGGACTTTTTTCAGCTTCCCATAGGAGCACAGACAGAACGATGGGATGGCCAATGAATATTCCATACCATAGACATCATGCTCAGTATAGAAATGGGCATTAGCCAGAGGGGTGATAATCCATGATCACTGCTCAGCACACTGCCAATTCACAGGGTGGTGACAGTGACCCATGTCGTCATCATCATCATCATCATTATTATTATTGCTTTTCTGTTATTATTTTTATTAAACTGTCTTTATCTCAACCCACTGGGATTTTTTTCTCCTTTTCCCCTCCCTTTTTTTCCCCTCTTCTTCCCACCCTTTTTGGGGCAGGAGGAAAGGTGGGGGGAGAGCGAGAAGCTCCGTGGTTCTAGTTACCAGCTGGGGATAAACCATGACAATAACCCACTTCCAGTTCCCCATGCGCAAGATAATAATATGAAACTAGTTTACATATGTACATATACGTGCATATACACTTTCCAGAAATAATAACTTCTTTTTTTGTGTTGATGAGATACTGAAAAACCCCTTGGGGCACAGAGCACTGAACTGGTTACTTTTTATTACTTACCTTCCTACTTTAGCTTATTTGAACATCCTAACCTATAAATAAGGGCAACACTGAGGAAAGAAAAATGCAGGTTTTAACAGGTAGCTCTACTTAAAATCCACAGTCTGGGGGAGCTGAGTAGTTGTGGTGAAAAACATTTCTGATCATGAAGGTTACTTAATGTTTTGCCCCTAGCAGTCAGCACAAGGAAGAGCACCCGCTCACAACACCAAGTACTTACGCTGTGGCTTGTCACCATCTGATAGGCACAAACCTCAGATCTCACATGAGAGAATACATCCAAAGCTTGGAAACGATCTCTAGTGCCGCGTCTCAAACACTCCCATAGGGGTTACAACTAGCTTAAAAGTGAAATACACAAGATTAAAGATTGCTGTTAGTTGACCTCTCTTTCCCAAGCTCTAGGGTCCACACGTCAAGTGCTTCTCAACAAATGCTAGGACTAGAAACTGCCTCGGTGAAGACAGGTAAAAATCAAAGTATCACATAAGTCAAGGAACTATGGCTGCGCATAAAAGGCCCAGCTGCTTGAGACTTGCAAACAAAAGTAAACTTCAGTGTTTTCATGATTGTTAGAAGAAGGGCACTCTAAGCTGTATTAGCAAGACCGTGGCCTGCAGGCTGAGAGAAATGATCCTTCCGCTACGTTCAGCACTTGTGAAACCACACCTGTGCCCAGTTTGGGTCTTCCCAGTACAAGACAGACCGTGACACAGCAGAGCAAGACCAGCAGAGGCCACGAAGATGGTCAGGGACTGTAGCACTGAGGACTCGAGTGACAGAGAACTGGGTTTGTTCAGCCTTGAGAAAAGAAGGCTACGAGGAGGTAGGGCTCCCTTCAGCTACCTAACGGCAGCATACAGGAAAGAGAGACTGGCTCTTCTCACAGGGGTACAGTGACAAGACAAGAAGCAACAGACAGCCTGGAATACAGGAGCTTCTGACTAGATAGAAGGAAAATGGTCAAACACTGGAAGAAAGGCCCAGAGAGACTATAGGATACCCATTCCTTGGAGATATTAAAAACTCATCACCTATGGAACTCAGCAAGTAAAGAAAAGAATGAATAAGCAAATGTAAAATGATCCTTAAAATGAGCATCTGTATATTCTGAGTCTTTTAGCATCTTATTTCAGTCAGGAATCAAAACGCAATTGTGCCAAATCCCTAAACCAAGACAACTTCATCACCCTGAAGTGCTTACAAGGTAAAGTTACAATAGGAAAGTGACTGACAAAACATAGAGAGACAAAGTGCAGATTAACAGTGAAACTGCTCTGAATGCAGACATAAGCAGTAGTAACATCACAGCAGTAACATCACATCACAAGTAACATCACATCCTACATAACATAATTAATTCATCATGTTATGCAAAAATTCAACAAACTTTTCAATATGTTGAAGTATCTTCAAAGAATGAAGCCTTTGTGTAGGAAGAACATGTTTTTAGAATCAGACTTCAGTGATGACTGAAGACAAAAGCTAAAGGTGCGCTGGTTAAAGAACCTTTTCATGGCCTCATATTATAATAAGGCTGTCAATGGATGTCAATTAAAGGCATAATTGTCCTCACTGAAAACTGTTTCATTTCTGTGGGCTGGTATTCTCTTTCCCTTGCATGTTCCCTCCTCATATTAAAAAAAACCCTCTGTAATTATAAATGCTCTTATTCAAGCAATCTCTTTTTTCCCCCACTCTTTAGCTGCATATTTTAATATTGCAATGGATTAGAAATCATAGCTTCTTAAAAAGCAAAAAGCAGTGTCCTAAGTGCTTCCTCTTCTAAAATACTAATTTACTTTAGATAAATGGCATTCTTGTCATATGTCAATTTATTCTAAAGGAAAAAAAAAAAAAAACAAACCAAAGAAAACAAACTATGCACATACTTGGACTGCAATAATACAAAATTGTACCTTTTGAAAAGCTTTGATTGTTTCCATATCATGAACTTTTTCCTTTTTGAATTGCTAATTCAGTTAATGGCTTCATTTTGCTCATGAAAATTACAAGCCTTACAAGGTCCTCTATGTACAAACCAGTTTACATATTTTGTTACAAAGGTTGCATTTGACATTAGGAAATAGTAGGATGTCTTGCAAAGGTAAAAATGTAAGAAACTACATGAAGGTCAGTAGTATAACAGTACATGTTCACATTTTTAAAAGAAGACAGGAAGATCTGCATTTATTTTGATTCAATTTGTTTATTAATTAAAAACAAAAACACAAAAAACCCCCAACCCCAACCTAAAATAAGTCTATGTTCATTGCTTTGTCTTTCAGATTAGCTACAGAGTAGCCAACTAGATTTGCAGAGCTGGAACTCTGGCTGCCATAGTACGACTCTAGATTTTCATTTTCCAATGTGCTATTCCAGTGATAGGCAGTATATGTGAGCACAGAAGAGTACAACTAAAAAGCCTCATCTTAAGTTACCATTTGTTTTCAGCTAAGTTTCCAGACACTGGTCTCTATGAAAGGCCGTGTTCAATATCTGGATGACAGAGAATATGGAGGAAATCATTCTGTAAATCATGCACAGTAGAAACCACATCTTCATTCTTGATTTGTTCACCATCTAACAAAATGTGACCTGACTCAGGTTTGAGGCTTCTGTGTCTCAGAGAAATGCTAATGAACGGAAGGAACAGCTACCTGCAGATTTTAACACTAAAGAAGATAATTTCTAGAAACTAAAATGTTTTGGATTTAGACAAGATGATAAAAATAAATAAAAAATTACAACATCTTTCTTCTGTTTCCAAATAAACCAATGGCACAAGCGTACCCAGAGTGAGGATTCAGATACGTGGATTTCATACAGTATAACATATAAATGAAATAAGTCCTGCCAAAGACAGGGAGTGAAAGTCAGAAATATTCACATAGTCCTGACATTCTCAAAGCTACACATTGATTAAGATGCCTAAGATTTTCTTCTAACCTCTAGTTCTGTGTAGGCAAGACAGTCTTATATCATCACCAGAACTATGCACACAACAATGCCAAAGCCACAACCAGACAGTGGTAGCTTTATTCAACTATACAGGACTGAGGGAACTAGTAAAAAATCCTTCTGGGACTAACATATCATAATACTGTGCTTAACTTTCCAAAAAGACTATTGTAAAACATCTTCTCTAGGAAAGACTGAGAACAATCCAAATGGGCAGATGCATGTTGGAATATATACTCGCACAGCTCAGAAGTCCTTTGAAAGCTTGGCGTTACAGAGGAAACAGCAAGGCAAAGCCTAATTTAGAGTACTTGTGCATTTTGTATTCTTTTAAGCCTAGGATAAATAACCTCAACTGGTAATAGGGCTGTACTGCATCAGAGGTTCAGCAAAAGATTAACATACTTTTTGTCCCCCCGCCCCGCCCCTTCTTATGGGCCACCATTCCTACACGAAAAGCCTTTCAAGCATGTTGGGTGACAAGGCTGTGAAATGGCTCCACACTGTAGTGTGGCTGGGGAGAACCCCTTCGAGCAGCACATCTGAATAGAGCAGCTGGTATGATCTGCAAAGCAGCAGAGACAGACACCTGGGACTTCACAGTCCACCAGTAGTTTATGGACCATAGTTTTAGAAGCCCTGAAGTGATTTAAGCATCAGCAGCTCTCAGGACAATGTTACATGTCCAGATAAACTACCAATATTCTACAAAATGTACTTTATGAAGCAAATAAACCATAATTTCTTTAAACTCCTTAACAATCCCAATACCACAATACTTATTGAAGAGGAAGGCTTACATATTTCAGTGTGAAATACAATTTTTGAAGTACTTAAGTTCTGAAGGCAACTGTTTGTACCATTAGAGCAGTTGCCTAAGATAATACATAAGAATGAAGAATTACACGGTGCTGGAAGAATACAGTGTTCCGAGTTGTAACTGTCATCCCAAATTCACAGATATGTTTATAATAGAGCAAATGTTTAGAAAAGATTACCTGTAGTTATTGCTGCGAAAATGGTACCTTATGAAAGCAAAAAAATAAGACCGACCTGAGTAGTCTACTCTATATACAATTACCAATTCTAAAGTCTAAATTCATCTGCCTGTCCACTTCCAACCACTGCAGGATGCATGCATGTAATGCTGTGGATCCATTCATGCACACGAGACTCCAACCTCAGAAGCTGCTGATGGATGTTTGCATCAAAGTTTTTATGTCAATATCACATTCTAAATGCTTGCTATTCTACAGTATTGCTCTTACCCCCTTTTAAAATGAATCAACCTTAATCTTTTGATTTCAATAGTATGATTTCACATACTTCAGATAGACAATCCCACCAAACAAGAATTCCCCAAAACTCCTTACATACCATAGTTCTAAATTTTGAATCGCTCTTTAGTATTCTGCTATAAGACTGGTTCAGCCATCACTAGTGTATTTCACTGTTTGTGCTTTGTGTACCCACAGAGTGCTCTCCTAGTGTTACCAATGCAGTCTTGTTACAGAATAATTTCAATGAGTCAACACACACCAGCAGTTTGAGACAGCAGGGACTTGAAGCCTGAGGAGGGCAAACTCTTATCACAGTATCTCTCTTGATTTACTGGAACACAAATGTGATAAACAGGACCCATACTTCATAAAAAGGGGCAAGCTGCTTTTCTAGGATCATAGGGTACATGCAAAACAAGCTCCAGAGGCTTTTGAAATGGAAGGTCTTTGAGAGGAAAGAGGGTCTCAGCTGAAGGTTAACTATATGCACAACATGCAGCAGTAATGTTTGTGGCTCTTGGACTCAATCCTAAACCTTCAAAGTTCTGTATAAATACAGAATATTTAAGTGTCTTAAAAAGCTCTTTAAAAAGATGAGCATGACCGACGTGCAGTCTTTCTGTATTATGAAAGAGCATCATCACATTCGAAAAAGAAGTTCTTGCATTAGCAACGTTTGGACAAAAAGAAGAAATACATTCGTTCTTCCTTGTTACATTTATGCGATTTCTTAATCGTAAGACAGTATGATTGGCTGTACTGATGGCACCTAGCAATAAGAGGTTACCCAGTATACAGAAATAAATGCTCTATAAAATCATCACGTGCAAGTTCTTATAAATCAAGAGACAAAAATCTTCAGTCTTCCATTCCAATTAATCCTACCTTGAGTTGGTATTCCTAAACAAAACACGGCAAGAGAAACATCACTGAAAATAAATCTTCTAGTGCTTTTCTTCTTCAAGTAGCTTGGACAAGACTGAAAGGACTACAGAATAAGTAAAAAAGAGACAAAAGAAAAGTAGATGAATGAAATGTGCGTGAGCATACTTCCCTGTCCTTATGAGTTCTGCAGCAATTTTTCAAAATGCTGTTGACACCATAGTAGTCCCTAGGGAGAACATGTTAACTAAAGGAATAGCAGCTTTGTTTACCAACAGCGGGACAGCAAATTTGCCTGTAGAAATTATGCCAGCCTGCTAATACTGCTAATCAGGAACTGGTAAAAACGAGTCATGCTATAAGAAGTCAAGGTAAAATTCCAGGATTTTACTGTAATTACTAAGGGTTTCAACAGTTGTTCATTCTAGAGAGTATGTTCTACAAGACTACAATGCACAGCCTAACATGGGGTTGAATAGACAAAAAAAAAAATACTCTAACAGCAGAGAATAGGTAAACATTTTTCTTTGAGAAATCCAAGCTCCCCTGATCAATCTTGGAAAAATAAAAGAAGCTTAACAGGTTTTGTCCACAAAGACTGCACCATAGCACAGAGATCCTGTGTTACAGCTGAAGTGGGAAACAATGTTAAAATACTATGTTTTCACACATAGAACTTGAACTTCAGGTAACCCACTTCCTTTTAAAAGTACAGTTCTTCAGATAATTCAGGAATTTAAAAAAAATTAAAGCCCTCAGATAATTCCATATTAAAAACAAAAACCACAGACAGAGGGAATCAGATGAAAAAGTACCAATACGTGACAACAGGACCTCTGTAATTATACTTCATTTATACTATTCACTTTCAGTTATATTATTCACAATGGGAAGAAGGTAGAATAGAAATTTCCTTGTTTTGACAGTGCAAGGCCTTTGCAAACACAGTTAAACATTTTCTTGCTTTTGTTTTTATTATATTGGGTTGTACAACGCAGATAACACTTTTGAAGCTGTAGCAACCAGACCAAGCGGAATCTTTGATGACCCAAGTATCAAAGACAGAAGCTTCTCTGTCTACATCTCACATTTGAAAAGGGAACATGAGAATGTAACTACCCTCGCAGGCGTCTTACAAGCTGTGACATTTTTTCCCTTTCAAAAACCTAAATCATACCATTTACTTTGCTAATCAGATTTTACCCGCTTTTCATTTATTCTATTAATTCAGAAGGATGTGCTATGTAGACTTCCAGTTATCTCTAGACAGAGAGCTTGTGCTACCACTTGTGCAGTGGGTTTGGTCTTATGATCTATACACAGTTAGTAATAGGATATGTTACCTCATTGTTTATATATTGGCCAGCTGCCTAAACAAAGGCAATCAATTAATTTCACTCTCTTCTCCCACTCTGGACAACTTTTCGGAGTGACCTGTGATAATTCTGACAAGTGCTCTCTTTTGGACTTGGGTACTGCAAAGCAGCATACCGCCTGCTCCACAGTGTGATGGGTTAGTCGAAACATCATGTAGAAATCAGATTGACTGTGACATTAGTTGCGCACTAGCTCAGAAATTGCAACTAATGCACAGGTAATATAAGGATTTGCAGAAAACGCTGATACTTTATTCTGATTAGCAAGCAGAACCACTCTGATGGCTGCAGGTCTAGAGCTCCTGCTAGAAGAGCAAATACATTTGCATGAACATATTACATGGGTAAATCCAGAACCCTGGGACTCACATATTAGAAGCAGCTGCATAAGGGTGTTCCCTCATCAGATTTTGTTGTTAGTTTGGGCTCAAGGGCCCTTATACCTTTTACTATGAAAAATAAAATATGACTTCCAACTCACTGTTAAAGGGGAAAAAATACAAGCATGGAAAGCTGCCTTATATTGCATAATGAACTAAGCCAAAACTTACTCATCTGTTTAGTTTTATTCAAAAAGCACTTCCTAACACATTCCTTCAAGGAAAGGAAAAATGTTCAAAAAGGCAGAACCCTGAGTAGAAAAAAAAAAAAAAAAAAAATCACAAGCACACTTTATTAAAGACCATAAACCTAAAGCAAGTTGGATGTATCTTAGGCGCTTACTAAGTCTTTAGAGAGATAAAATGTTGAAAAAACAGTCCTTTTCATTGATACAAAAATACTATTCATGTATATGAACATTAGTGAAGTGAAACAAAATGCAGTTTTCCTGTGCATCAATGGCTTGAGTGGACAGAATATTGAGATGTAAACACATCTGAGACTAGACAGTTATGTAATGGTTTTGTATGAAGAATACTTTTGCTTTTTGTAATCTACTGTCACAACCTAAAGAGTTACAGCCAGTCAGGTGTACAGAAATCGCAACCATGGGTTTGTAGGATTCTGTAATACACAAGGACACACAGACTTTATCCTCTAACTTTCTCTACTTTATTACAGATTACCACAAATACCACAAAACTCACCAATCACAGCTACTTTTTTGCTATTACCAATCACTTCAGTGTGAGCCAGGACAGTTACTTGAATAGCTTGAATCAAAACTTTGAAAAGGTCCATAACAATTACTGCAATATTTTCACAGAAGAACATTGGCTGCACTTGCACAAAGCACAGTTGCATAGCTGCAACTAACTTTTTCTGTTATGATATTTTCCCTATGGCATATAAAGGCAGCTGTATTTGTATCCCGCATTAAAAGGCCACTGGTTACATTCTAGTCTTTCTGATATCCAAACATGCTTGACTTCCATGTACATTTTTAAACACAGAATATAGGAGATATATATGAGACAACAGGCCTGTCCCAATTCTTTCAACCAAATAAATGTACTCTTAACTGAGAGAGAAATATGTCAGTTCAAGGCCAAAGGAATTCACAAAGACGTATTTAGGACTCAGGAAAAGAAGATGAAGAGACTCCTAAAATTAACATTAATAGCAAGCACACAGTGTAATCTTAAAATATTTTTAAGATATTAGGGATATAACACCTGAAGGCTACCAATGCATCTTTTATGAATACTTCATATAAATCACCGTCTGCTCGTGGGATTATTCACTGAAGTCGCACACAAAAGGGTAATGTCACACACAAACACACAGGTAGCTAAACAAAACTGTGGCTTCTACTCTTCATAATATATTTAAATGTTTACTCCCAATGATTAAGACACACTTAAGGCAGACACACAGTGAAATTTCACCCTCTCCAGTAAGGAATTATCAATGCTGCTGGACTGAGCTTTTGTCGTTGACCTTGGACTGTAACAAGCAGAAGTCCTGTAGCTCTGCAGAGAGCATACAAAGCAGTTCTCTTGAAAAGAAGCTAGAGAGGCATCATTAGAAATTTTCTGTGCCTACGGAAATTCTGTGATTTAAGTGCTACGTTATTGTGTTGTGAATGCTTGTGTCATCTGTCATTGGGTGAAGATTCACAGAGCAATCTCTCAAAGTTAAAATATCTTGCCAAGCTGCACCCCCCCAGCCCTATTGCTGTTCTGCAGCTGTTTAACAGCCTGTGGTGAACATCCTTTCTAGGTGGATCAGGATGCTGTTCGTTATCTGCTCCACAAGAGAAAAAGCAAAAATAGACTTACTTAAACTCTGATATTAGGAGAAATAATCTCATCGTATCGTTATCTGGTGTGTTCTTTTCTGTCCATAATTTTATTTTATACATATAAAAATTCAATAGAATAAAAAAAAAACCCTCATACTCAAAAAGACACAGATGGCAAATGGGTCATCTGACCCTCTGCCTTTAAATACCGTGGTCTAAACAGTGTATTTCTGTGTGGAGTTTGATTTGAAACAGGAGAACCTTTTTAAGCAGAAAACAGGGATTAGTTATCAAAAATTGAAAATGTTTGCATTTTGGTAGTACCTTTCAAGACTGTCTTGACTCTTCCTCCCCAGTTAGAGTAAATAACTATTATAATTTTATTGGTAAATGAAAAGACTTTTTAAATTTAAAAATAACAATTCTACTTTATGTATGAATAAATTAAAAAATATATATATAATTTGACTGAAAGAGGAAAATCTTGTTTTGCAAGCTTAAAAAGATAATTTGACTTCAGTTAACTTTAATTAACTTTTATACCTGCACTTAGCCAGTGAGCCGAGGGGTAAGATTAGCCAGTATATGATGCTAAAGGGAGTGCAAGTCAATATTTATTATTTATCCCAGAATTGTGTAGGAATTAATTCATTTCATGAGCAAACAGGCATTATGAATATTAGAACAGATTTTCACCACCACAGATATGTACGTCACCAGAGGTAACAGACAAGATCTTTAATTGTGAGGCAATAGGTTATCATTTTTTCCCCACTAAGTATTTCTCTTCTACACAGATGCTTCTTATCTCAAAACTTTCATCTCACTGATTCAGACCTAAAACACTGCTTACTTTGTAGGCTGGACTCAATGTAATGTCTTATCAAGACACATTACTTCTCTCTGTGGGTAATTCTGCTTCTGCTATTCAGTCTCATTTCACTGGTGTAAAACAAACACCTTTTTCTGAAAATCCTTTGTTAATCTTTGTTTCGCTGGTTGTTTTTTTAAATATAAATTTTGATTTTAGATCTCTGGCCTAACTGCAGGCAATGAATTTTCCAGCAATTTTAGATTCAAAACTGCTATTTTAAGCTTCTCTCAGAGATACTGAAAAAGAACTTCACCATTCATTGCTGCTATTAGGGTGTTTATGGATCAGATTTCAGTCTCTTAAGTCCTAGTTTCTTGCATTCGTTCCAGTGACTCACATTTTGTTGCTGCGCTCATGAAGTGTTTTATTAATGGAGACTGAATAACAAACACCCACACCCTGGCACATCCATTTCAGGCCTCACAGTTTTACTTTTCTCTTTACTGGTACTTTTGCACATTTGTTTACCATATTTCAGATGCTTGAGGCCTTGATAACATCATTACAGAAATATTTAATCAAACCCACAGTTTACTCTGACAATATTTGGCATTAGTTAACAGCTATAACTCACTGTAAACATTAAACTGGCAAGCTTACTCAAGTGAGATTTTTCAATGCCTTTTAAATAATCGAAAATCATGTAGCATAAAACAGATATTTAGACACATACTGTAATTCTGAATTATTGTACCATGACTTTTGTATACAAATATATACAAATAAGAAGAATCAGCAGATTTCTTCCAATGTTATATGTAAATTTAAAATAAAACAGTAGCAACATAGAAAAGTTGTATATTCCCCAAGTAGGCAGAAGCCCCATTCAACTGAATGATCAGAAGACAGAATTAAAGATACTGCAGATGCCAAAAAGATGGGCAGGTTCAAAAACTGTTTAAAGAAAAATCTCAGGAAAATATTTATTCTAGGTTATTAGAGGCAAAATTAGAAACTTCCTTAACAAGCCATTGTATCTAAGCTATAACTTGGAGAAATTTAGGAACATATTAAACATGATGGCACATCTGCTTGTTCTTATAGGTTTATAATTACTGTTACTGGCCATACTAGAACAAAATATCATACAGAATAGTCTCACCAAGTATAACCATTGTCATGCACTTAACAACACTTTCTATCTTATTTAGGCAGGAAATTACTGGTAGTTTTCTTAGGATGCAAATTGGAAAACAGTGATAAGCAACAAGCAGAATTTACAATTGCTTCAATTATTCTCATGAACCCTTCCTTTTTTAAAAGTGTCAATACTACAAGATTGCTTTTGGAAGCTTATTTCTTTCTGTCTTCTTTTTAATACTATTCTGCATTAAATGGATATCTAACTATTTCCTCAGAAGCAAATCTCTCTCTCAACATATGTACTTCCTTCATAGCTCCCATGGAACTAGATGAACAGTCAAGGGAAGAGAAGATCAATATTTTTAAAAGAAATCAAAATGCAAGTGTCTTGCCTTAGAAATAATAAAATTAGTCTACTTTCAGCCATTTGGTCTTTAACCTAAGTACATTAAGACTGTCAGAATCTCCAAATATGGTAACTGTAAATTAAATTGTTTTTACTTTTGCACATAATTTGTATTTCTCATAAACTTATTTACATGCAAAAGCATATTGTATGTGTGTATTCAAACAGGTACACCACAAATCCTGTTCTGGGTCTGATACATTAGTTACTGCTAAAATGTTAGCCTATTATGAAATGCTTTGATCTTCCTCAAATGGACTCTTCACATCCTTCAGGGTAAGAATATCTTCCAGTTGTCTATGATATGAGGACATTTATGAAATCACTTCTTCAGTTATCTCACCTTTTGTAAACAGTCACTCGTTTTAGAGAAGCGTAGTTAGTATAAGAACATTCTGTTTTCTGTTAAGTTAGGAAGATGGCGATACAGACAGTTTCACAGCGTGGTAGAGGATGTGTTCTGGACTTTATTGACTTGAACTCTAAGATGTCAAAATTATGTCCTGTAAAACTTGGTAGCATTTGACAGTGATAGAGACACAGAAATTTTCCTCGCACACTCATGCTAATATGGCCGAGGACAGTGTTCACTGTGCACTGTCCGGCAACCCAATGTGAAGATTACTTCTGGAACAGACTGAAACTGTATGCGACATGAGTTTTCCCAGGATGCAGTAAGACGGCACTCTTCCAAACCAGATTTGGCTCTCTCTAGGGAAACCATAAGTCTATTACCAGCAAAAGACACATACCATTCAACATAGTGTATTACTTAAAGAGCACATACCTAATTTCAATCTCTGTCAAATTCGTGCTTTCCCAGTAAAAAAAAGTAACTGTTCTGACAAACTATAAAACATAATCATTTTATGTACCTAATATTTCTAAGTAGCAACTGATTAAAAAAAAAAAAATCTTTTCTTCCAAGAAGGAACAGAAAAAATATGCAAATACTCGCAAGTTTAACTTAATCTGTTTTTTTAAAGAAAAAAATGAAAATATTCTACATTCAGAATAGCTTCTCTTCTACCGCTAATATATATATTCTCTGCCAGGTAGGAGTAGAACTGCTGAAATACTGCTTCACCAAATTCACCAAGAAACACATTTTAGACTAGGTGATTTGGAAAAGGCAATAGTGGCAGTATTTGCTTTTGGGAAGCAAAACCAGAGGTAAGTATAGGAAGCAAAGGGATTGACCACCAGTCTCCCACATTTAATATGGCAAAAGTTGAATCTAGCGTAAAACATTTTTCCAGAAAAACAACTTCTGGGTAATACAATGATGGTGGAATTTCTCCTCTGAAATAGAAGCTTTGAGTCTTGAAAAAGAGAACATTTCTGTAAATACAGATTGTGAACTACAATTTCCTACAAATTGTCACTAGATGGCATCTTGTCATCACACTTCAAATCTCGGAGTTTATCACCACTGTCATTCCACTCTGCCAGAAAATACTAAACAGAAAGTGTTCTGATGAGATTTCAGTCTACTGTAATTCCTAAAATCCTGGGTTTACCATTACGCAATACACACTATTCTACTGGAAGTCACCTCAAAAATGGCACAAAATTAATACGCATAAGTTGGCTCTTCCTACACATTGCAATGCATATATAAAAGTGATAGCAATATTATTAAGGGAACTTAAAAGAGGCCTTTGTGGGGCAAGGGGGGTAGGTTGGTTTTTTTTCTTTCTAATTTATATGTCTCATCCATAGGTATTCTCAAAGGTTTTTATTGCTGGCTTTCAGAAGCATGTTTTCTGGTTTTGTCTTTTAAAAATTCTGGGGTTTGATAATTTACAATTATATGAACAGAATACAAAAGAATATAAAAGAAAATATTAACTGAACTATAAATATTTTTAATATTCATGATGCATTGATTTATGTGCCTCTAAGAAAATGATAAAATCAAAGTGAACAGTATGCGATTCAGGTAACACAGCTAAATAGAATTTGTTTGATGGGCAGCTATACAATAATTACAATCTTGCTTGGGCAAATATTTATGCAAATCAATAATTTTATTCATTTGTTTTCCAGTAGCACATTTTTGCAGCTCCTGACTGAAAACCAAGCAAAAGGAAAAGGTTCAAAGGAAAAGTTGGGCAAAATTATCCCATTCCCTTTAGTTTCACTCAAATTATATAAGCAGACATTTACAGAACTGCTGTATGAAATGTATATGTATACCCTATTTATTACAGACTCTTGCATTCCATCTATGGGAGCACAGTCCACCCTACAAACAATTTAGTACTGCTAGCAGTGAAAAATGTCAACTTCTATACAGCTTTTATAAAACTTTCATGCAGACACAGCCTTCTCTTGCTTTTTCTTAATGTGTTTGCCTATTTGTAGATTATACTTATGCTCAAACTCCCTCCTGAAAGTCTGTTAAATTCCAGTATGCAGAACTACCAAAAATTGACTAACAGCAACAAAGGCATTTGTTTTTCTCCTTTGCTTATTCTGCAATTCCTTTTAAAAGAACCTTGTTTCAGTTCATTTAGCCCATAGGGTGGCTTCCTTAACCTTCCAAGTAGAAGAGGTGCGCGACCAAACTTGATTGAGCCTTCAAAAAATCATTTTGGCTTCTTATCATTCATAAGTAACAAAGCAAAGAAAAACTTACATAGATACTTAATCTATTCATAAATGTCCTCCCTCTATCTAGTGAGCTACTGTCCAACCCCAGCTTTTCTTTCCACACCAGAACCATGAATGTTCAAAGATCTTCTATCAAACTTTACCTGGCATTTCAGCAGCTCTCTCAATTCACATGCTTGTTAGCACTTGAATTTCCAGCTATTGGAAATTGCTTATTCTTATTTTATTTAGACTGATTTTTAACTCCTTGGCTAAAGCACAGAAGCAGAACTGCTGACAGTGAAAGGAAGGAAGGCTGCTAAAAGAACAAGGCATTGCTTAGTATCATCTCTACTGCCAGCCAAGATGACACCAAGCTTTATTTTAATACAATGAAAAATCAAAACATCAACCTCTGCCAACTTATCCCAAAGATCTGCTTTTCCAAGAATAATAAAATAGCTACAGCTTTGTAGACATCCACATCATTACCACTCTAGGCAAGGCTAGCCCCTGGCAATAAAAATTCAGCAAGGTATGCACCTACTTTAATAATAACGCACGAGTCATAACCTGATAGAAGAGGAAAAGGATATCAATATATTACAGGAGTTTGAATACTGAGAACGTAAGAATAACTGATTTGTCTTAATTTCATTTGTCATTAAATAACATTTATAATTTGAGGTTTTCCTCTATACAACCTGTACTAGTAACGCTATCTCATCATCTAAATTGTGTTGGAATACTTTCAAGGAGACTATTTCCAGTTACCAAGGACTGCACCTCCAGCCATTGGGCCAACTCATCCAAGGAGATTAAAAAACCCACCGCCATGTGCAATAATAACAAGCAGTAACACTGTAAACAAAAGAAGATCTAAGAAATAAAAGTCAAGGTTCCTTAACAGCTTCTGTCTTTTCCTATCTGCTGTGGATTAACATACCAGCAGATTTCATGTGCCTGCATTCTCAAAAGCAGCCAGACATTGTGATGTAAAACTTGACAAAATCTTCCCACGTTAGGCATCTCAGGTAAAATTCTGACCTCATTCTGAATTCAGTTCACATACAGTGAAACCTATAAAGTACTCACAGATCCACATGAAAAAGCTGTAAAGAATTTTCTTATATTTTGCAGGAATTCTATAGATTAGGTTGAGAATTTAAAAAAAAAAAAAAGAAATTATGAGGATTTTCCCCAGTTTGTTTTTTTTTAATTCTCTTAGCTTAGAGCAGTTCTACAGTATCATATCAGATATCAGCACCTTTCTCCCCTGTGCAAAAGACTCTCCCCTCCCACCCAACATATTATCCAAATGCACTGTGATGATGGTTAGGGAAGAGTTGCTCTTTCAATTCTGTTCTTGTCCCTGGCAGTGACAGATTTCTTTATTTCTTTATTTATTAAAAATGCTAGTGCTAAGATACATTACATTCAATAGAAATCTGAAATTTAAAGAAATCCACTTTTTTTTGCAAGCCATTATCTCCAGCTAATAGATATCTCTCCTGAAGCAGCAGAAGAGAGAAGGTAATTTCAGGTAGCTAGCACATTTCTATTCAGATCACAGGCAGCAATTCTTGCAGCAATTTTATTTCTCAGCAAAAATCATTATTATCCCTAATGAATTACCCTGAAGAGTCCTATTTTACTCCCAGTACCTTTTCTCAACATCTCTTGATTAAAAACAGTACATGATATTTGTTATCAAATATCAATATATAGACAAGAATTTGAGAAATGGAGACTGAGGAAAAGGCAAAGTCATTTTAGAAAATGTAAACCTTTAAATAAATAGGAATGAGATTTTAAGGTAGCCTAGGAGAAAAGTGTGAAACTGCAGAAAAAAGAAGAGAACAGCACTTCGAGGAAACTCTAAGAAAAAGGACCAAAATGGCAGAATCCTAGCCCAAGTACAGCCCTCCAGATTCTGGCAGAGAGCAACTTCCTAAAGCTTCCCAATAGTCATTTCTTCAGTTAGATTTTCTTAGCTCCACAGGTATAACTGATTGCCTGATGAGATTTAAGAACAAAAGAAAGATTTTTTAAAAGGCACAATCACTCAGCTTAATGAAAACATCTTGAATTATTTAACAAACAATCTATTAAGCAGCTATACCTATCAAGAAACATGAAATTTGATAGATCTGATTCACCACTGAGTTACCGCTGTAGTTTTGTATCACTGTAACTGCAGCCATTTCAATAAAGTCTCAATTATACAACACAGAAGTAAATTCAGTCTGCGAGTTTCAGCTGCATTAGACTTTCATATAGGATCTGTCACTAAGAGCAGGAAAAGCAGACAACAATTCTTAAAAACAACACTGGAAACAAGCCTTTCAGGCTCTGGAACTGGGGCATTATTCAATAATTTATTATCAGATCCATTTGAATTCTTAGCTGTCAACTCTCCATTTATTACCAGATTGTTCTATAAGCAATGATCTGGCAACACATTTGAAAAATATATGTATTCCTTCTCATCCATCACACAAACAATTTTCCAAGCAACAACAGAGACAGTGTAATTTCAAGAGAAATAAGCTCAACTCTTAAGTATTTTTTTTATGCCATGGTTGTGTGGCATCAGAAATATCATAGAAAACATGAAATCTTTTTCTCTTCCCATCATAGCCCTCTTCAGTAGATCAAAATACACTGCTAAACGTGCCTTTATACCTCTTTCTCTCACGCAAACCCAAGCAAAAAAGCAGTAATTAAAGGTCTATAAGTTACCAAAGCTCAAGCAACTCAACTGAAATCCTGTTTTTTAAGGCAGTACTTTGAAGTTTGAGGGCACCTTCTTATAGACAACAGCAACCAAAGAATTCAATTGCAAAGTTAAAAAAAAAAAATAAAAAAATCAGAACTTCCAGGCTGTTTGGCAACAAATTCTGTAGAGCCCCTACCCCCTCCCTCCCCTCCCTTTATTTTTTTTAAAGGGAAGACGGTGCTTTCCAATATAAAATGACAGGTGTTTATAAAACCTTGTTCTGCACTTGTAGCAGACCATTTTCTATTTTAGAAAATACATTTAGACAGAAAAACACTACATTATTCTTCAAAACATTCATTTTTAACCAATACAAATCTAATTTCAATACGAATATAAGAACCACAAAAACAACTTTCTAAAAATAAGCCTTCACCTCTCACAACATTATTTTACAAGTTAACTTCTGACAAAGGAACAGAAAGCTTGCAACCTGTCAGTAGCTACTAAAGCTTTTGAAAGTTGTTCTAGTGGGAAGGAAGTACCAGTATTAGTGCAGAAAGAATTATTGAAAGAAGACATTCTTGCAAAACTTAGTATATGGGGTAAAAAAAGGGTTCTGTCAATTGATCATCACATAAATTGTCTTTTGTATATATTTTGATCTTTGAAGATATTTTTATGTTTACGTTAATGTGACTAAGCAGTTTCAAAAGGCAGTGATTTCAAACTGAAAGACAGCGTTCATTTGGGAAAAGTCCAACCACCTCCTTATTTCAAGGAACTTTTAATGTTTAAGGTTCATGTTTAAAATTGCATTAATCATGCCAGCAAACAGGAACAGAGAGTTTGCCAGATACTTATTTCCTTATCCTGCCATAAATCCACATTCCTACAACCTCAAGTCTGAGGGGATACAATTTAGATAATCAGAAGGAAAAAAAAAAAAACCTACAAAAACCCAAAAGTGCATAGAGTGAATTAATGTCAATTACTGGCATCATCCAACCACAGGCACTTGGAAAGGCCCTATGGCATGATATTAGTGTTTTAGAAAAACCAAAAAAAGATTCAAGGGACTTGACTGCAATGAATGATGAACTCTCGGTGACATCAAATGGAGTTGAATATCACCAGCACCTTTGACAATCAGGCCTATAACACCTTAGCGTAAATTTATTTTATGTTACACCTATTTCCTGCCAAGTGATAATATTATATGGAAAATAGAGAAGGATCGGTGCAGGATAGGATACAGACAGACTAGATTATTTCTATCCTTTAAACCAATATAGGGTAGGTCCTCTTGGTCCAGTCCTGCTCAGTTTTCAAGCAAACAGTGGCATTCTCTGGTGAACACTTTGGTCTTGCATGCCACTGAACTGGTCCAAACTTTTGTTTTCTTTTTCCTGTTATCTACTCTCAGCTGGGGACATCATTACAATAGGGAAATTGCAGTGGGGCTTCCAGTTGTACCCCACCCTACAATTTACTCAAATGCTATACGCCTCTGCATAGCAGTGAGGCACAACCTGAAGCCAAGTCTGCACGTTGATATGATACAGATAGTAGCACAAAAGATAGATTCGCCGGGCTGTTATTGAACTTACACTGCAGTGAAACTTACCAGTTTTACTCGGTTTGGCAAGACAGATCTTTGCTATACTATATATTCAAGTGTTAGAGAACATTTAAGCATATTCAAGTACAGTCACTTCAAAAGCAGCAAGGTGTCACAGGTGAAAATTGGTTCCAGTGATTGATGACTGAAGCAATTTAAAAGAAAATCTAAACTCCCTTACAGAATGTAATCTACTCAGCAAAATGCTTCTACTTACTGGACCTTGAGGACAGTTGTTGGCCCTGGAAACCAGAGTCATAACATCAGGTTTATAGTCCTGAAAAGAGAGAGGAGGAAAAAAAAATAATCAGATTAAACAGAATAGTTTGCACTTCACATAACAAGAATGAAGATCAACATTGAGCACCACTATAATTAGGCTCAGAGGAGCCATTAGTGAAGCATTTGATGACAGAGATTTTCATTGCCATGCATCTTATGCATTAGACCCTCTTTACTAAATTACACACTTTTTTGGTTTTACTATAATGATCCCCAAGAAAGGTAGTGTTCTTATCCCTATTTTAGAAGAGTGTGGGTGGGAAGGACAGGATGACGATACAGCCACTGCCTTTCAGAAACTCAGGCAGGAAGTCCAGTACACTTCCTGAACTACGTCTGCGCAGCCTCGCCATAGAAGTTTGAATGACAGTTTCTCAGATGCCCAAAATTGGCATCTTATGAAAAAAGACTCATATTCCATTAGAAGGATGCTGTTTTATTTGCCTGCTTGGCAACAGCCATATGATGTTGTTGCAAACCACTGCAGCATAGGCTGCTCAGCAGGCAGGCTCATGGCTATGCTGGCTCATCCTCCTTCCAGGGAGGTCTACATGTGGGTCCACCCTAAAGCAATGTAAAATTCCTAGTTTTCTATCCCTCCTGAAGCTTCTCCTACATCCAAACCGGCATTCCACAAGTGTGGACACAAAGCAGTTTGGGGCTTGGGCACATCTTCTGATGGTTTTGCAGTTGCATCTGAAGAGACCAGAATGCAAGGAGAAAAGAAAAAAAAAAAAAGTACTATTACCATAGTACAGATAGTGTGAGAATAAGCTGACTATGATGCTGTTAATACAATATAGAAACAAAGGCTTAGAGAGGTTTTTAAATAGGTGATAGAAGTGCCACAGTATCTAAATACAGACGCAATAAATACAAGTGCAAGACTCAAGTCAGTAATTAAAACAGGACTTTTTTTAAAAGGGTATCTTCGAAGATAGTTGGCATGTTAAATTTTTGTCCCTTCCCTAATGAATACAGCCATTAAATTCATATTTATATTTTTAAAAGGTCTCCCAGGACTAGCCTCCTGTTGTGTTGCCTTTCCTGTCAATAAGATCAGATTTGCATGTCGAAGTGAAGCTATGCAGTTCCTCCTAATGTTTGGGAATGAAAGTGTGATAAGCTGAAATTGAGGCATGTCTGGCAAAGACAGCAGAGAGTAACAGCTGTGACCTTCTTTTAATTATTATTATTATTTTCAAGTATGCCTCCAGGTATTAAGCTTCTAGACCTTTTATTTATAGATGTGCTATCATCCAGTAGATAGTTGATAGTAATTCTCTGGTACTTCACTGCATGACCTTTCAGCATTTCACTCCTCTGCATCCCATTTTACCCATTAATATATGGAGGACTATACCACTCTCACCTGAAAAGAAGCTTTATGTCTGTAAACTGTCTCAAAAAACAGTTGTTGCAGAAACACAGCAGCTTGAAATATATTACATTTGCCACTGACTCATGAAAAGAATTTATAGGCTACAAAAATTAACGTCTCTAGTGGTATCAAAAATATTCTCATTAACTTTTCCTCCATGTGTTAAAAGTCAAGTCACAAAAGTGCCTTCTTATGCAATAAGCGTCCATTTAGTGTACTAGTTCCTGAAAAGTATAAAAAGGAGTATCAGTGGCTCTCTGCTCAACTTAGCCATTGTATACATTGACTTCTTCATAGGAAATAGCAAGAAACAGACTTTACAAGACATATATAGATGCCAAACTACCATCAAAATCAGCCAACAGACAAATTCCTACAGTCCAATTGCATCTGTTTTCCACAAAGGAAAGCAGTCACTTTTGTCCGCTGTGAGAAGCTGCAAGCTCTCCCAGATTGCCATCAAACAAAACCACCAACTGTCCTGTTGTTCTGTTCTGTGTTCTAGCCTCTGCATAATTTAATAGCGCTTCCACATCTTTACTCACTGCTGTATCAGTGATAATGCTGTGCATTTTCTACATTTTCAGTTTTTCTTCATGCTTACTCATTTCACTCTCCTGCTTTCATCTTTTCCTTCACCTTAGCTACTCTATCTTATTGTCACCACCATACTCATTTTACAATTTCAGCTTTATGATGCACATCATACAAACAGAAAGCATGCAGAGATACAGTAGAATGTATGCTCAACTACCGGTATTCAATGCCCATTACCTTCTACTCTGTCTTCTAATTAGCATGCTCTTTCTTGTTATGGAGCTATCATGCAGAAGGTTACATGGCTGACCTCAGACCATACTTTCCCAGTGCTTGTAAGGGCACTGTAAGAATTCAAAGCCCCAGGCTAGCCATTCTGCAGGGGTGTTGCTCATGGGAAACTCTCTAGGAGAGGCAGGCTGGCAGACATACAAAGAGACAGCAGATTTTATTCTACACAACTCTCTCTTTACCAGAAGGCAATACCCTGAGTTCCAAATAAATAAGCCACTTTAAACAGGTATTTTGCAAATATACTTCCCACACACAGCTTATTTCCAAGTGGTGCACAGCTCTATGAACCAGTAACAAATTAATGAACAGCTTTGGACCAATGTTGCATATGGGACACCTACTTGGAAAGCTTGTGATTGTGCTCCATATTAATAACATGCTTGCCACCTGTGGTAATCCAGGGCATATTGAGCCAGAAAATAAAAGCAAAATTAGCGGAACTCCTCAGGCAAAGGTTATTTTTAGGGGGACAGAGAATTCCAACAATAGTCTAAACTAATCTAAGTCTGTTAGCAAGAGCTGGAGGCCCTTCCTCAGTAGTGCCAGAAGCTTGGCCTGGACAGACTGGTATCTGCCAAACACCAATCTCCTCCTCTTGTATTACAAAGATTGGAATAATGGTTCATTCGCTACAGCGGCAATAATAGCATCAGATGCAGCTTTCTGACAGACAAAAGAGATTAATTCTCTAGTCCCAGCCCCAGGATGATCATGATTATCACATACAAGATGTTCTCCTATACGCTATTTCTGTATTTAAAACAAACAACAAATTGTTTTGTGGAGTTGCATTCACACTCCTTTTCAGGTAATGCCATAATAATATCTTGCATATGTTCAGGTTATGCAAAGTATTATGCTGCTGACAAATCATTTAACTATGCATTTGTCTTGGAGTCTACAGGAAATGGAAATAATGTTGCTGCAGCATTGCAGCGTTCATGGCAGCACAAAGGAAAACTCTTCCCCCCTCCTATAAGGATTATACTTTATGTTCCTATCAGTGCCTCCTCCAGGTAATTTCTCTTAGGTCTCTTGTCTCGGTGAATATTTGTATTTAGAGATGATTTCTGCTTGGTACTCAAAGGTGGAACTGCAACAGCCATTTACAGGCTATTATCAAGGTCTACTCTGTTATAAAGGGCAGCTCTGCTGTCTGCACATCAGGCTTTCCATAAGTTTCTTATTATTCCTCTTCTATCCACCTGCCCTTACAGAAATCATGAAATAGCATTAAAAGGCACCCTAAATTTTACATGGGGCACACCCTTCTCCCTGCCTTTCCAACAGAAAGTTCAGAGTAAATGTCAGCTTACAGACATTACTATCCATTCTTCTGCCTTTAATGGGAAAAATAAATTTTGGCAGTCTTTCCCCGGTGTTAAAAGTCTTAGCTACTCCCTGGGGATAGAAAGAATCAATCCAAGTAAGATCCATATTTTCTTTCTTGGAACACTACTACTTCCAGCAATTTATTTGACTGACTATGCCTTCTATTACCATGTAAATTGTTTCAGGCTGCAGGAAAAAAAAAAGTATTAATCTCCCCTCAGTAAGTCATAAAATAAAGAAATCAATTTCAAGGTCAATTTAGTCTAAATAACACCTGCTGCCCTTTTCGTAACATGCAGACTCCTCTGAAACACTAAGTTGCTGTCTATAAAGACATCAATACGTGATGTTTCACATAAATCAAGGTAATGTATAGTACAGTACAGCCTATTTTCAGTGTACCATCTGCAGCTTAAAAGAAGATTCAAACCAGCTCCCTTGTCATCATACATTTTCAGCATAAGCATGAGGCTTTACAACAGATAACTAAAGCTAAGGAACTCTTGTGTGTATAAGTGTCTGATTCTGCAAGAAGCTTGTATTTCATAAGGTTTTGGGGATTTCGAGGGATTCTCAGCTTGGTGCAGGAAGTATTCAGATCTGTGAAGGATGGGCCTCAGAGCAAGAACTTGGGGAGGGGGAGAGGAGAAGAGTACTAGACATAAGAAGAAATCTTTTCTCCTTCTAAAGGAAAGAGAAATGGAATGGCAGTAGAGTAATGGTGGTTTTTTTCTCCCTAAACCATGAATTCAGGAAAGAAAAATGACTTGGAAATTTCTCTCCTGCTTGCACAGATGGAAAACTTTTAAGTGGAGATCCATTTTAGGGGGGCGGGGTGGGGGTGTGTGCATCAAAAATAGTCCTATTTTTCTTCTAAGAATCCTTACTAGGTTTTCATAGTAGCAGAAAACTGTATTTGAAGAGTCTATAGATCCTGCACATTCATGCACTGTTTCCTGAAAAGTTTGCCTTGAACTCTGTTACCTGTCTGGAACATAATAGAGAAGCTACAAAATGACGGGACTGGGTGGACTGGTTAATGTGCTTTGCCCCAGTGTCATAGTTCCTTCCCATAAGGCTAATACAAGTGTTTTTCCTTTCCTGTGTACAAGTCGCAGCAGTGCTGGTGCCTCTCTAAATACAAAGTGCCTGACAGAGTAATTCTGAGCTGCCAGATAGTCAAGACGGATAAGTTATCTGGGACAAAACTGGAGTTCAGGGAGAGGATTCTTTCACAAACAGCCAAGACATCCCAAGTCATTGTAGCACCCATTAGTTTGGAACTTGAGGAACACACCAAGCCTGCCAGATCTAAAAAGATGAAGGATATTTTTTGTTGCAGCCTTTTTATTTCCTCCCTTGGGTCGCCCAGCAGAAGAAAATCTAGACAATCAATACCCAAGCAGTAAAAGTTTCTGAATGAAGCAAATATTCAGATATTCTGGAAAGGGGACTCCATATTTTTGTAAGACTTCTCTAATGAAAACAATGTCTTTTAAAAAGGGCTGAAAACATAAGTATGCACAAGGCTGAGCAGACAGCAAATTGAAATCAGTTCATAGAAGAAGATTTATGGCTTCCCTAACAGAGACATATATTACAGTTCTTCTCTAGAAGGAATCTCCCATAGGTTTTGCCAGGCATACAAAGAATGACGTTCCTGCGCAGAGTGCAATAATAGCAGAATTCTCTCTCTAGCAGCGGGTTGGCAAGTGGTGTCCAAGGCCTTTCCACACTTTATTCCATACCAGAATCTGGCAATTATTGATGGGGTTTTCACTTCCTATTCTCCACAGCACAAATACATTCCTATTGTACACAGAGGAAAAAAAAACATCCCACAACTATGTTATTTAGAGCAGGGACTACGTTAAAAGTCAGACAATATTATGCCTATTTCACAATCCATAATTATCAATGGAATGTGGATCAATTTTATATATGTAGTCTTTACATATATTCAGCTTTATATTTAAGATATCTGGGAGAATAAATTTCATTTAAAATAATCGAAAAAATCATTTAATCAACTCTAATATTTGCATATATTTCTAGAGTATAATGATTCCCCTGCGATATTATACTAGTGAAAATTATCTTTAAAGAAAACAATAATAAGAAATGCTTCCCTTTTCCAACAGATGGCACCCAGTGAATCAAATCAAAGGTTACTTAGAAATAAATTTGAAAATATAAATTCACAGAACAATCTGTCATTTACTAGATATTGGAAAATTTTTATTTATTGGATGTAAGAAAATTTTTCATTGTTGAAATCCATGGTCCTGAATCACATTTAATGTAAACCACTGTGAAATCGTACTATCACAAGCCGTTAAAGGGGATAGTTATCTGTCAGGAGCTGCCAATATACTTACAGATTCAATGAGTCAAGAAACAAATACGAGATTTACTAGAAGTGATAAGCATATTAATGTTATATCATGTAAAATTATACAAATATTCATTTTGCAGTTGAATGTGTCTAATAGCAAGAGACTGCACAGTAGAAAAAGAAACAGGAGTCTAGAATGGCTAATCAAGAGCCCAAAAGACTAGAAACTTAAGGAAACAGTGACTTTTCTAAAAATGGTGTATTTGTTGAGGTTAAAGGAAACAGATGTAACGCTAACATCAGAGATGCACAGCAGGAAAGAGTAATGTAAGAAATGTCGATGGGAAATTATCTTTTCAATATGCCAAGCAGAAGCTTCAAAATGCTGAACAATGAAGCCCTGGAAAAGGGCTTGGTGGCGCAGTGTCTAGTTGGAGGCCTGTAGCTAGTGGTGTTCCCCAGGGGTCAGTACTGGGTCCAGTCCTGTTCCACATATCCATCAATGACCTGGGTGAAGGGACAGAGTGCACCATCAGCAAGTTTGCTGCTGACGCAAAACTGGGAGGAGTGGCTGACACACTAGAAGGCTGTGCTGCCATTCAGCATGACCTGGACAGGCTGGAGAGTTGGGCAGAGAGAAACCTCATGAAGTTCAACAAGGGCAAGTGTAGAGTACTGCACCTAGTGGGGAATAATCCGATTCACCAGTACAGGTTAGGGGCTGACCTGCTGGAAAGCAGCTCGGTGGAAAGGGACCTGGGAGTCCTAGTGGACAACAGGATGACCATGAGCCACCAATGTGCCTTTGTGGCCAAGGAGGCCAATGGCATCCTGGGGTGCATTAAAAAGAATGNGGGTCCAGTCCTGTTCCACATATCCATCAATGACCTGGGTGAAGGGACAGAGTGCACCATCAGCAAGTTTGCTGCTGACGCAAAACTGGGAGGAGTGGCTGACACACTAGAAGGCTGTGCTGCCATTCAGCATGACCTGGACAGGCTGGAGAGTTGGGCAGAGAGAAACCTCATGAAGTTCAACAAGGGCAAGTGTAGAGTACTGCACCTAGTGGGGAATAATCCGATTCACCAGTACAGGTTAGGGGCTGACCTGCTGGAAAGCAGCTCGGTGGAAAGGGACCTGGGAGTCCTAGTGGACAACAGGATGACCATGAGCCACCAATGTGCCTTTGTGGCCAAGGAGGCCAATGGCATCCTGGGGTGTATTAAAAAGAATGTGGCCAGCAGGTCGAGGGAGGTCATCCTCCCCCTCTGCTCTGCCCTGGTGAGGCTGCACCTGGAGTACTGTGTCCAGTTGTGGGCTCCCCAGTTCAAGAAGCCCTCCAGCAGAGGGCTACAAATTTGATCAAAGGAATGGATCCCTCTGATGAAAAAAGGCTGAGAGACCTGGGTCTGTTCAGCCTGGAGAAGAGAAGATTGAAAGGGGATCTCATCAATGCTTATAAATATTTAAAGGGCGGGTGTCAAGAGGATGGGGCCACTCTTTTCGGTGGTACACAGTGATAGGACAAGGGGTAACAGGCATAAACTGGAACACAGGAAGTTCCATCTAGACATGAGGAGGAACTTCTTTACTTTGAGGGTGGCAGAGCACTAGAACAGGCTGCCCACAGAGGTGGTGGAGTCTCCTTCTCTGGAGACATTCCAAACATGCCTGGATGCCATCCTGTACAACCTGCTGTAGGTGAACCAGCTCTGGCAGGGGGGTTGGTCTAGATGATATCCAGAGGTCCCTTCCAACCCCTACCATTCTGTGATTCTGTGAAAGAATATGGAGAGATGTTTCTTGAAGATGAAGAATGTAAACAATGCAAGAAGAAACCTAGAATATTCTTAACTACATCGGCTCAACTGAATTGTTAAATATTTCCAAATCCTCAGCCAGTCAGTGAAGTGGGTAGATTATTGCAGGATCTGCCGTGAAATGAAGCTGAAGGAAAAGATAAAACAACTTGAGAGTTAAATAAATACTTTCAAAATGTAATCACAGAGAAGAGTGCTAAGATGACCATGTCTGCCATTTCCTATTTATGTCCCGAGTAGAATTACTTCAGGTTTACTGAGGCAGAAGCTTTCAGTAACCTACAAGCCTCTCAGGGACATTTATCTAGGAGTGTTACAAGACAATCAGGAACTGAATCTGTAGAGTAATGATAATCATCACTGAGGTCTCACAGTGTGAAGAGTTCATCCTTGCACTCCAACAGCCAGTAAACATCCCCCCACATCCTGGAAAATCAGTACTGCCCTTGGGTACAGGTAGTACAGATTGGTAGGCCTCAAAGTACAAAATTCCAACTAAATTCAGATAAGAAATAAAAAGTTTCTGTCTGCGTTGGAAACTCAGAGAAACCCAGCTGGGCTGTAATTCTACTCAAAACAGCCTCATATAATGTCTCCAATGATTCCTGGTTTGCACCAACTGAAGCAAAATGTGTTGTGCTAAAAATCTCACAGAAACATACTCCCATCGCACTCAAACATTGAAACGTACCATCAGGAAATACTAAATTCATGGACTCTCCAACAATTTCTTTAACTGAATTGAAAGACAAAAGTTCAGATGCGGGAATATATCCTGATTTTTTTTTTTTTTTCCTAGGCACGGAAAGATTTCTTATACTACCTCATTTTTGATCAATTATTGTTTTCAGATTTATTTCTGCAGAGTGGTCTACCTGCCTTATCATAGAAACAGAAAACACTATTTGTAGAAGATACTTCTAATGTGATTCTATGGCATCAGTTAGAATGGAGCTATGCACAAATCTAATTTACTATCTAACTGGCATCAAGATCTGTTAATGGCACAACATGACTATTATGCTAGTAGCAAGGCATTTTAACTATCTTACATTCTCCTACCCCAAAGTGCTTAGACAATTTAAGTTACGTGCAAGTTTCTAGGACTGAGACTTCAGAAAATAATCAAGTATAAGCATAGTTATCACGTTACTAGGAACAATTACATTAATCTCTGAAGTTTACTCATTTAGAATTAAATGGGTATCTCTTACATTTATAAAATTAACACGTATCTACACTTAGTCTTATCTTATAAAAAAAGATGACCAGAACATACTTTTCCCCATCTTTGATCTATCACATACAGGCCTATATATATTTAGTATTTCTGCCTATAGATGCCTAGGCAGAAATACTAAAACGTGTGTTGGGCCAACATTGTAAAAACTCCATTGTATGTCCTGCTGTTACTCTAACATGAGAGAGTCTTGACTTAGAAAAGAAATATTTCACTGTTGTGGAAAATTAAAAGTTTATGCAGGGTAAAAGATGGCTGCACACCCCTCTCTGCTTTAAATGGCCTTAGGAAACATTCTTGACTACCTCCCAGCCCCATATAGTAGCATCTTGCTTTCAAATGCATTTTCATTTTTCCTTCCTGCTAATAGCAATATTATGCCATGGATTCTACATCCATTACTTAAACGATAAGGACTGATAAAGGCACGTATGCTAAATATTAATATGCTATACCTTGTGCCATAATATTTGATATGTAACCTTCCCTCATCACCTATTACAGCAGTATGCTGTGCACTGCCCATGACTTGGGGAGTTCCTCCTAAGAGCATTTTAACCCTAATTTTGCCTTATTCAGAACAGATTTTAATGTATGTGCCACCTGTTACTGCTTAATACATTATAACTATAATAACTGTTCTCTGAATGCAGTTTCAATGAACAGCTGCAATTACAAGCCACCTTCTGCTCTGCACACTTGATGTTTTAGCAGAGATTTTTTGTAGGACTGAAAGAAAACTGGAGTTATGTATTTCAATTTTTGTTATACTACTATTATTCATGTTAGTTTTCAGGAAGGTTGATGAGGCCTGAAATAACAGGAGATTTCTTCTTTTTATTGAAGAAATACATATAAATGCAAACAAAAATGAGGAATCAATTCAAAATCCTAGGCTAGCTCTCCAGTAAATAAAAGTAAAATGAAAATGCAGTTGCATGCAGCCATTACAAGCTCATATAATTCTCTGGCAAGATAGCACTTACAGCTCTGTGTTTATTTCTGTCAGTAGAATATGAGGAATGCTCTACCACTTGGAACTGGATTACAAAAAATAAGATTCAATTTAAGAATAAATGGCATGAGTCCTGAGGGCAATTTAAAATTTGTATATTTAAGAAAAATAAATCTATACACCTTGCAAGAAATAATACTTTGCACAGTAAGTTTATGAAGGTATCAAGCTATGAAATTATGCAGATAGTGCTAACATGCTACAGTACATGTGAGTTTAAGAGAACCAGCAGTAAAAATATAGTACCAATAGAAAAGGAAGGCAATAATACAGATGCTCTGAGCAAGTATTGTTACATGCAGAGAATTAGATGCACAAAGAGTGGAATTGAAGGCAAAATTCTTCTATCACTTCCCCACAATTAACTCTCTCCCCTCTGCCATCGGGTTAAGCCTGTTTCCACAACACATTATGGAAACTGGAATAACAG
Source organism: Burhinus bistriatus (assembly GCA_013397275.1). Lineage (NCBI taxonomy): Eukaryota > Metazoa > Chordata > Aves > Charadriiformes > Burhinidae > Burhinus > Burhinus bistriatus. Next base: position 22,096 of record VYXH01000874.1, on the reverse strand, counting down.
CAGTCAAATGAGTTCTGCAAGATTTTTCAATGTCTCTGTAGTGCTTTAAGATTTTACAGCTTACAGGAAAAACATGTGACTGCATTAGAAACTGAATGAGAATGTCCCTTGATACCACTCTGTGCTGTACCTATGCCCCTTCCTAAAGATTTCTCTTCAAAGATGGCAGTATGGTTGTGAAACCCTAGCTATCCCAGAAATATCAATCGTATTGAAATCTATGACCTATAGAAACAGTTTGAATTTTGTCACTATTTCAAGACCACAAATATATGCCAAGTTCCAATTTTTATATAAAAGCTTTCTCTTGCTAATGACTTGCTTAAAAACATCCACCTTTTCTAAGATATTTAACTGATAATTAATGTATTGAAATATGCCAACATCAGCAAACTTTCAACTTTCAGGGAACAACCAAGTCAGGTCAACAAAAACATGATAGGCTTAAATCACAGCTCCAGAGAAATGGAGAATCCTTCCATTGATTCAAGCTCAATGGGATGGCCGACACAGACACAAACCCAGTTTAGAAGCACTGGAGAAGCACTCCAGCCCTCAGGAGTCCCAGAGTTTACAGGTAACAGAGAAAGCCTGGAGGAAGGAGGACTTTCCCTTGGCTGAGGAGGATCAAGTTAGAGACCAGTTAAGTAAACAGGATATCCACAAGTCCATGGGTCCTGATGGGATGCACCCGCAAGTGCTGAGGGAGCTGGCAGAAGTGATTGCTGGGCCTCTCTCCATCATCTTTGAAAGGTCCTGGAGAACAGGCAAGGTGCCTGAGGACTGGAGGAAAGCCCGGGAAACTACAGGCCAGTCAGCCTCACCTCCATCCCTGGAAAGATGATGGAACAGCTTGTTCTGGGCATCGTCTCAAAGCATCTGGAGGGAAAGAAGGTTTTTGGAAGTAGCCAACATGGATTCACCAGGGGGAAGTCATGTCTGACTAATCTGATAACCTTCTACGATGGCATGACTGAATGGATAGATGAGGGATGTTGTCTACTTTGANTACAGGTTAGGGGCTGACCTGCTGGAAAGCAGCTCGGTGGAAAGGGACCTGGGAGTCCTAGTGGACAACAGGATGACCATGAGCCACCAATGTGCCCTTGTGGCCAAGAAGGCCAATGGCATCCTGGGGTGCATTAAGAAGAATGTGGCCAGCAGGTCGAGGGAGGTCATCCTCCCCCTCTGCTCTGCCCTGGTGAGGCTGCACCTGGAGTACTGTGTCCAGTTGTGGGCTACCCAGTTCAAGAAGGACAGGGAACTGCTGGAGAAGGTACAGCAGAGGGCTACAAAAATGATTAGGGGACTGGAACATCTTTCTTAGGAGGAAAGGCTGAGACACCTGGGTCTGTTCAGCCTGGAGAAGAGAAGACTGAGAGGGAATCTCATCAATGCTTACAAATACTTCAAGGGAGGGTGCCAGCAGGATGGCACCAGTCTTTTTGCAGTGGTTCCCAGTGATAGGACAAGAGGTAATGGGCACAAACTTGACCATAGGAAGTTCCATCTAGACATGAGGAGGAACTTCTTTACTTTGAGGGTGGCAGAGCACTGGAACAGGCTGCCCAGAGAGGTGGTGGAGTCTCCGACTCTGGAGACATTCACAACCCACCTGGACACCGTCCTGTGCAACTTGCTCTAGGTGATCCTCCTCTGGCAGGGGGGTTGGACTAGATGATCTCCAGAGGTCCCTTCCAACCCCTTTGAGTCTGTGATTCTGTAATTCTGCTTAACTTCTGTATTATTCCAGATTTTCATCAGTGAAACATTTCAGGACCAAATCAATTGTCTCTTATTGAAAGAGACAATTATTACCCCCTTTCATAGGCACTAGCCTTTGGAAAACAGCAATACCATGACATACATGCAGATATTTCTAACTGACAGTGACATTTTCTATTTGTTAGCTGTCTCTAGTATTTACTGCCACTGTTGAGAACAAATTCCTCAAACCAAAGGTGTAAGCAAAGCACGTACCTGTATTGGCACTGAAAATGAAAGGGCATGTGCATACAGAATGGTGGTTTGACTTCCTTTTGGCTAGATAGAGAAACTTAAGTAATATCAGATCCAGCATCTCGTCTCTAGCACAGACCTTTACTTCATGCATTCCTGAGAGTGTACTTAGCACAAATCAGGCCACATAAGGATGGGTAATCGATTCCACTTATGGAACTCAGGCTGTCCTTTAGAAACTGAATGTGTCCGTTTAAAATAAGGGAAGAAAGCCGATATTTAGGCTTTCTGAAAGTAATCTACATTCCTTGGGCTGCAGTAAAAGGAGCTGTTTGTAATGATTACTGTCATACTATAGAGTAGTTCAGTATCCACAAACATCTCTAAGCAAATGAGAGAGAGAGAACAGATGATGTACTCTCCTGAGAGAAATGCAAATGCATACAAACACACAAAACCAGAGAAATTGAGGTACAGACCCTTCCTCGAAGACACACAGAAAAGCAGTAGCAGTCCTCAGAAAGAGGGGAAAACATGCAAAAACATGAGCCAAAGAGACCATCACTCACCTGCGTGGCAGCCCAAGCCAGCTCACAACCAAGCCCTGTGCAGGTAGCCCTATTAATATTAACAAGGCTTCCCAATATAGACACCTTTGCCCCTTTGAAGTCATAATGCTGAATCATGTCCTAAATAAGCCACCGAAAACAAAGTTCTCCACAAGCTAAAACTTGTTGCTTAAAGTAACCAAAACGCTTTCATTTATTCATGATGAAACTTTTATCTCTCTTGTTGCTCTCTGACTAAAGCTGAGCATCAAAAGGATTTGCGACTGCTTTAGTTTCAAGGCAAGATGATGTGCAGTCAAAGCATATGGCTGTTAGCCAACTCAAAATTATATGTGACAGGTGAGAATTTGCTTCTGAAATGGACATCAATTTCCAAGGAAGATCTTTAATACCTTCAAAACACAGACTGAATTTCCCTAAAAATAAGCTCTTAGGAAGATTAAACAATTTCTGAAGAAAGCTTACAGGATAGAAGAAACATTTAAAATAGTTCCTCCTGATTTATAAAAATGACATAGCAGTTTTCTAAATCTTTATTGAAAACTGTGTGGTGAGAATTTTCACCAATTTCACCTTAGTGATGGACTCGGCACCAATACCTAGCTATAACCAGATGTGGTTTCTGACTCAGAGTTATAGTTCAATCACTTGATCTCCTTTCTCTCTTCTGCCAGAAGTGAACTGTGTCAAGACTGTTCTCTCCTCCATGCCCTTGTGTTAGCTGTCTATAACCCATCTATTGCCCACACAGTTTTATTACAATTTGATTAATGATTTGCCAGTGGTTGCTCTGTTCCCTGCGTGACTATCCCGTAAGAGAAGGAGCTCATGCAAATGTGTAGAGAAGCTGGTACGTAGCTGCCTCTAAAAGGCACATGGCAAGTCTTAAATGTCCTGTCCACTGACTGCCCACGGCTCAGTGAAGTGGTGTTTAATCAGGATTCAAAAGTACAATGAGCAAGGCCTTACACACATAAAACTGAGTACTGAGAAGATGATGCAGAAAAGGTACAAAAGGCATAGAAGAAGAAGAAAGCTCTTCTACTAAAAGACGTTTTTGTTTCATAAACTTACTTCAACTAAAGGCCTTTCTACTGGGTGGCAAAGCACTGTCAGTCCTTTGTAGCTTTCAGTCTTCCATTTATGATACAGGAATCCCAACTGAGCAAATTTGAACAGAGGGTTTGTTGCTGGGTTGTTACAGCTACTTGCATCATTTTCCAGACATCTTTTATCAGCTGCCCTTTTTGTCTTTCTTTGGGTTTGTTTGTTTGGTTTGGTTTGTTGTTTTAAAGCAGAAGGAATAAAACCCTGGTCTTCAAGATACAGACACAGCAAGGACTCCCACAGTGGCATAATAATATTCTTGCTCTTGTTTTCTAGTCTTTTCATAAGAAAGACTTTCTTGTCCTTGTAAGATACTATGCAGCTTTCTAGTAGGAGATTTATCATACTTTGCAACAAAGCATCCAGCAGCAGGCACTACAAACCCATACTGCTCACCGGTCTATTTGATTACAGGAGTTCCAGTGTCTCTGTTGCTCAAGGGGAAAAAAAAAATCACCCACCAGTTGCATGACAGGTTCCATCTTGTGTACCGTGACGCAAGTTACCTAGGGCTCTCAACACTTAAATCCTTACAGCACTGACAACTCTTCAGTATCCCCTGTGTTGTAGTGCACTGTAGACATTCCAGGCTCCAGATACAAACTAGTCCCGACTTATGAGTACTGTTAACTTTTGTATGTTAGGAAGAGCCACTGCTACAAAACAGAAAACTTTCAGAGTTTGTGTCCATCATCATGCATTTCTCTGAGATTACAGGACTGCTTTTTTTTTTTTTTTAAGAGAGAGAAAATATTGATTTTACCATAGGTGGATTTGCAAATGAAATGATACTGAGATGTAAATGTCAATATTTGCTTGGCTTTAATAAACCAAACTCAATATAATGCCAATGCATTACTGCTAACACATTGACCATGGAAGGAAAGGGAAGAAAACATTGACCCACAATTTACACCTGTCAGTCTGTGCAGAGAAGTGTTAACTCAACATTCACATCTGAGTGTTCATGCACACGTTATGGCAGCATGCAAGTTGAGCTGCAGAATCTGCCCTTACCCTTATTTCAGGATGAGTATATGCTTGAGGGTGTTTATTTGGTGTGCCACTTCCTGCGGCAGGGAACAGAACTTTGCGTAGGGTTGAAATTCACTGTTGGCCAGGACAGCACTGCAACTTCCAGTTGTTGCAGGTATCTCTGCTTCTGCAGACCCACAGGAAATAGTTAAATCCAAACACAGCTGCAGTTCCAGATGAATTATATTTTACATCTTGCCTTGTGTGTCCAAATGTCACTCCACCAACAGGAGGTACATTGAAGCAGCCAGTACTGACTCCTGGTGTTTTGATGTGTTTCAAATACAGAGCCAGCTCCCTGGTTGCTTCCTAAACTGAATTTACATGGGAAGTTACTCTACCTGGGAACTCTTCTGTTATCTGAGGCTTATTAATTCTTAAATTAGAGTCACTGGATTATAAATCAAATGACACCTAGTTAAATAAAATCCTAGCAATATTAGAGCTCACAGTTTGGCAGAAGTACTGACTATACCCATAAGAAAAGTATACTGATTAAAATGTACATAGAGGCAAAAACCTAATGTCTCAAAGAAAACACTTTTCTTTACATCTAATGAAGTTTCCATCAATTTAGTAACAACAGTCAGCTTGTAAATAGCATATCTCTGTAACACAGGTTGGCTTTTTCTTGCTGCGTGTCCAGCTCTCTACAGAGAAACATTGGATTTTGGCATGTTTCATATTTTGGCCTTTTACTCTTTTGCTCCTCAGCCATCTGAGCATAGGAAGCAATGGAAGAGAGATTACTGTCTTAAAGGAAAAGAATCCTGCATGCAGACTGCAGGACTTGATACTAGAAGCCATAATACCCCTTTTATATTCAGCAAGAAGTACTGATAAGCACTGAAACTGTCCTATATCCAGTGTTCACAGTACAGTTGCCTGAAGGTGTAAACATGAATTTAATGCTAAGTCTACATTACGGTTTTTACCAGCATAGCTACACAGTTCAGTCACCGAGGGCTGTGCAGAGACTAGCTGTATCTTCCCAGCTGTACTTTTATTGGAGGGAAGGTCGAGCTGTGACATCAGACACCAATCCTCGCCTTTTATTATGCACTAGTCTACCTGCATGGGGCAGTGGAAGGAGGAGGGGTTAAAAGCTGCTTAACTGGGGTTAAACCAGCAGAACACAAAGACTACTACTGAAATGCTGGTACACCAATAATGGCTGCTCTCTATTCTCCCAGGTTCAAACAGTATATAATACTGAGAGCAAAACATTTGTCAGAACTGCTCTCCACCCCTACTTTAAAAGTCCCTAGAGCCTTTTCCAGGCCCTTAATCATGGAACCGAAAATCACTATGAAAATTAGGAGGTGGTTTGGTTTTTTTGATTTGGAACTAATTTTTTAGGATGAAGAGTTATTGTTGTGTTTCAGTGGTATATCTCTGAAATTGCTCAGCAATATAACATACACATGTGCTCTAGGCATTCCTGCGTCAGCAGGGGAGTTGAACTAGATGATCTCTAGAGGTCCCTTCCAACTCTGAAAATTCCATGATTTTATAAAAACTCATGAGAGCAGCAGTCCAAAGAAAGTGTTAATAAGACATCTATAAACACTGAAGTTTTCCTTCTCTCAAATTAGACTACCAAAATATCAAATAAGGCCCAGTTCAACAATTTCAAAGGGTCAAATGTTGACTTCGCTGTTGTTTCATTTTTGCTCTGGATCTTTATCTTTCCTAAAAAGCAGTTATGTTTATGCTCGGAAATAGCGAGAAGTGAATCTTCCTCCCAGAGCACTTTCTGCTTACTTGCCAAGTCATACTGTGAATCTGCTTAACTAGAATTTACAAGTCAATTGATGCAGTGGTTACATCTGACACACATCCGTCATCCTGTCCTGCTGATGGATGAGGCAAGTTGACTGCGAAATGCATTGTCAGTTTTTAAGGCATTGCCTTAACCAAATAGAAATGGGTTAATAGCAATGCCAAGTTGTCACTCTATATTTATCAAGAGAGAGAATAATTTTTAGGAAAATAATAATAAGCCCTCCTCACATACTAATGCTAAATGACCTGAAAAACTTTCCTAAGGGACTGAAGCCATAGAACAAAGTTTCATTTTATCTTCATAGATCTGACAGCTCAATTTCCCAAGTTCCCGGGGACTTGCAGCAGTGCTGAACACAGGCAGTAACAAATGTCAGTGTTTACTTTGAGATCTCTTTGTTAAAGCTCTCTGTACTCAGCAGTCTCTTTAATAACACTCTTTAGGCACAAGCAAAGCATGTTCTGCATAAAGCAATAGGGAGTGACTCAGCAGAGTGTGTCTATTATGTTTAAACAAGATGGAATTGCTGTATTTAACTAACATATGTTGAAAGTTTTCTAATATGAATTCAAACTCCTCAGCTCAATGTGACCATAAATTATAATTTGAAATACATTATAAAACTGTTCAGATTCAGTCATTTCCCACAAGCTCTCCCTAATTCTGCACATTGACTCTAGAAGCAAAGGATCTTTCCTTCTGTGCGGGAGTTTGCAGTAAATAATATTCAAAGCCACCCGTAATATCCCCCAGATTCTTTTTTAAAGAAATCTCTTCTCCAACTTCATCCCTACAGAAATAGTCTGCAATGACAAATGGTACAAGGGGGTGAGACTGTCACCTGTTGTAATCCACATCCCCCCACTGTGTGCATCTATTAGTTGAATCTTGTTACTTGTGTCATATGCTTATGGGCATACAGAGTGATGGAAAGGGCTTTCAGTATTACCACAAGAAAAAAGAAGAAAAATACAGACATACAGGAAATAGTCATAGGCATGGCATCAAGCAAAGATGCTGTCCAATATGTTTATTGTCCTCACCCTTTTTCTTCCAAAACTATTTCACACCTTGCTAGTTGAAGGAAGATATTGAGATAGGCATTTTCCTTTCCTTGGCCAGAAGAGTAAAGCATTAACGTTTTCCTTTCAGCAGGCTGATGTACTGTTTTTTACTTTCAGTGTTGGTGGCACAGACCTCAGCTGAGGTACGTAACATGGATTCTTCCCACACAGGGTCTCATGACTAGCATGCGACAGCCCTAACAACGCAGCAAATGCCTCAGTGAAACCATGAGGTTGAGGTAGCTGTTATCGTGTTATGTGAGATATAACCCGTTGAGGGAAGACTGCACTTTTCAAGTCATTGCACCCATAGGCTCAGCTTTGCATTTTCATGCCACGTGCTCATTGGTAGTGCTCTGCTATACTCAAGCCACCTGAACTATCCAAACAAATTTCCTTCCTTGCTGATGTCAAGTGACAACAATCTCAAATTAATAAATAACAAATTTTGTCAATTCCTTAATAACTCAACTCTTAGTCTTCCATAAAATATCAAAGGGGGGAAGGGAAGGGGAAAGGAAGGGAAGGGGAAAGGAAGGGAAGGGGAAAGGAAGGGAAGGGGAAAGGAGTTTCAGGTTTGGGGGGGGGTTTTGTTGGTTGTTTCTTAACAATATGGTATGGTGTAGGAAATTTTGACAGCATATCTCTCTTGCCTCCTGAAATTTAGGATTCTTGTAACTGCTCTACCTATCTTCATCCATTTTGGAAATTTATCTTGATGTGTGGGAACTCGTTACATCACTTCTACCGGCCAGAGGAGGTTTTTCTCTTTGCAATAACAACAGAATAGTAAAGGTTAGAAACTGCCTGGGCTGAATTCTTTCTGTTTAGTACATATGCTTTTTCTGCAGTAAAATCAATAGATATTGTTAATTCAGCTAGCAGTTTTATTTATCAAGCAATCAAATATGAAGTACACAATGAACAGGGAGATATTTCCACACGCAGCTCATGTTTGCGTACATGTATCCATTCACTTTAGCCAATGACATGAAAGCAATTACCAAGATCAGTGAATTGTTCTCAAGCATAAGTTTTACCTATGAATCCATGCTGGTACTTAGCATAAGTCGACTGCCTTGACTAAATGTACAAATTTTTTTTATTTTTCTTTTTTTAAAAAAACCAACATTTTCCCTTTCAGGAACAAGGAACGTGGTCTTTGAAAGGCCTACTGACATTGTATCTATGTTTTGTTACTTATATGTTTAAATTTCATCAGGTATGCAAAAATCTCCAGTCTCAAAGATATACATATTAATAGTATTATTTAACTTATTGTGTTACAGTATTGCTTAAATATCCACTGTCATTATAAATATTGATTTACCTGATTTGACCTCAGTTTCAAACACAGAAATGTGTCCTTTTTTGAAAAAGTACATTTGTAAACAGTTTGGATCTTGCAACAGACATTCAGATAAGGAAAAAGCAAAATAATGATTTGAGAAGATGTTTGCAAAGTGTACTGCACTTCTTTCTTGCCTTCTTTTCAGCAAAAGCTGCTGACAGATTCTAATCTTTTCAATCCTCATTATAAAACACTCAATGTTATCAACTGCTAAGCGTAAGTATGGTGTATGTTCTCTTATTGCGTACATTAAGCTCTATAAGTAAGGTGGCTAACTCCTGCCTTGCAACTGAAAATCAGAATCCAACTGGATCTGAATTGGGGAATACAGTTTGCACTGCTAGCGATCTAGAAACAAGTCTCATCAGCAGACATTAACCAATTTATATAGCAATTACAGAAGCAAGCAAATCACTGTAGGTTCAGAATTATTCAATCAGAACCATAAAGAAAATCATATGTGTTTCTAATCCCACACATCTCTCAGACACTTTCTCTGCCCTCAATCTTTCTTCGGGCCACAAATATGCCCTCCTACAAGACAAGGCTACAGTTCTGCTTGGTGGTTAGACCTGACCTTATGAAAACATCTTCAGAACAGGCAAAACACCTGCACATTAACATTCACATCTATAGTTTGAAACAATCTGCAGAATGGGAAATATTAAAGGGATATACCAGAAAGGAGAGGGTATGAATAACTACACTTTATAGATGCATTCCAATGAACTGAAGGCATTGAAGTTCTTCCACAACTGAAAAAAGAACATTTTCAGCTTTATATTTTGGGGAGGGGTTAACTCTGATTTACATATTCTCTTAAAAATGTTTCTATTCCGTTAAACAGAAGCATTTGTTACAGATATAAAACAAAGAAGTGAAACCATTTTTAATGTTCACTCACTGCATGATGTGGGATGTGGCTGGATACGCTACCAGATACACTAAAAACCGTATCTACATGACGCAGAAGCAGATTTCCTACAGTTACTCATATTCACCATATTTTCAAATCAAAAGGTGAGCTATAAATTCAAACTACCGTATAATTTGTGGTAAATTCAAATATTCCTAGAGTCCTTGTTCGGCAACGAGGATCAACAAAAGACAACAGGCAGACGCAAGAAGATTAAGCATCAGGTTCAACACAACTCAATACGTGGCCAAAGCCTCCAGTTCCACAGTAAAATAAAAAACATTTAACTTTAGGTTTTAAGGCTACAAATATGCGATACATAGCAGTAAACATAAAAAACCCCCAACCTACATAAAATAATTTACTAGGAATTAAACTCTATAGCTAAATCCTGCCATATAACTAAAAATCAAAATCCCACCAAAATGTCTGTACGTACCCCTAGAATAGCTGCAATGTGATGTCTGTCTAACTCTTAAGCAAAACCACAGCACAAAATTAATTATAAACAAGTCTTTTTCTTAAAAGTTAAAATAGCTGTGATTTTAGTTGCGGTTTTGGCAGGGTTGTTTTTGGTTTTTTTTTTACTTCATTTACATTGTGCTGAGTATCCTCAGCATTGTCCTTTTATGATTATAATTAAAGTCCTAAGGCCATCTTATTAAACCTGCTTAACAGGAAACAACAATGCCAAAGACTGAACTAGATCCAAATCCTTGAAGATCGCAAATAATCCTGTTCCCTATTAAGATACTTCTCTTGATATCAGTGCTGGTAACGAATGCAGCTCTGTTTTCAAGCACTGTCTCTCCACTTTCAAGTACAGAGATCGCAATGGTTCTCTTTTTCTTTGTTTGCCAGCTGCAGTCCAAGGCATCACCTCACATTCTTATGGCTTACATGTAAAGATGATGCACTGCAGCTTTAGAGTTGATGTTGGCAGGGTGGGATGTGGGAAAAACCACCGCACTCCAGGATTTCACAAATTTTTGCGTGCAGCAAGCATGATGGGTACACACCAGGAACAGCAGAATCCATGAGGCTGCGATAGCAAGAATTTTGGTAATGTAGAGTGTGGCAAGAGTGTTTTCCCTTTTAAATACCACATCCAAGTCAAATGCATGGTGTATTGAGAGTCAAACTCTAAAGCCCAGGGCAGCTTTCTGATTCAAAAGAGGTAGTCAAGGATAATTACAGAGGTGGCCTTGTGATTGTAGATAGCCAGACTTCAACAAAAGCAATTGCTTTGGCTCAAAGTTCATCGTAACTATTTTCCTCATAATTAATTGATTGTCCACAGTTTTCAAAGTCTAGCTCTAAATTACAGATTCTAAGGTGGTTAAGAGCAATGCAACTGGGCGACAGGAGCATCTGCAACTAGTTTAATCAATTAGAGCTTTTTTTTAATTAAAAAAAAAAAAAATCAGTCTTTTTAATTTCCAGTTCAAGACCTGACATTTAATGAAATTAAGTAACCAAGAAAATATCGGGGAGCTTTACTGCCCATCTAAAACAATGTGTTTGATAACATATTTTCCTTTGGTAATACATTTGGCCTAGAACTTTTTCCGAACACTAGTACCTCCAAAAAGGGAGAGAAACAGGATTAAAGAAAAGAGAATATAGAAAAAAGGAAACAAGCAATGGAGACAGAACAATAAGAAAGTGAATTAACTTGAAAAAGCAGGATATACAACTTGAGTCATTCTGTAGAGCCATCCATGTAACGTCTTTTTAAAAGTCTTCAGTTATGAAAATTCCACTTTCCCGAAGTCATTTATTTCTGTGCTTAATTTTAAGCTTTCCGTTAGAAAGCTTTTCTTAATGCCAAATCTCAATCTCTTTTGCTACAATTTAAACCCATTATCTTTTGCTCTTTTCCCTGTGGATCTGCATTATTATTGTTACCTTAATCTCTGCAGCAACCTTTTACACATCTGAAGACTGCTAGTACGTCTTCACACATTTTTCTCTTCCTTAGGCTAAGCAACTCTCAGTTTTGCATCCTTAACTCATAGACAATAATACAACGTATATGAGTTGCTATTTTACATACGTTTAGGCAGGAGATGGCATAGCAGGAATTGAAGTTGAGCCAGAACACCATGCTACTGTTTAAATGTGAAAGATTTTGAATTTGTCAACAATTTTTGAAAGTAGCATAGCACGCAAACAAGTAATATTTATATAGAGATAGACAAATAAGTACACATATATACAGACATCTTCGCTTTGCTGATATTTGAACATCAGTGAATCAAACCTTAAAGGATTTCCATACCTATGTATTTTTAAACATGTGCACATCTAGCCAAGCCAGCCCTCTGCACTAGAGGTGTGTGCCCGAGTGCAATTTTCATTTCAAAAAATTCCCCAAAATTAGGTTTATTCACCTTTCAGAAGCTGGTTAATTTATTCAAGTCTAGAAAGCACAACCACAGATGGCAGTTTTTGGCTCCAGTACCAAACTCCCAATTGCAATTCCCTTCAGATGCAGAGTTTTCCTTTGGCCCATAATACCGGAGACAGCTGTGAAATTTAGAATCTGGTGAGTCTTTCAGATTATAAACTCACAAAGTATTTAGTTACTCTCGACTCTGTACTTTGAGATTCGGGATGTATTCATGTGTGTAGGATCTCTGAGCAATAGTGATTCTCTGAGTGCAGGACATAGAAAAGTACATCTTTTTGCATGTTCCAATGTCAAGTTCCTCATGCCCACTCCTCCCTAGCAACTCAGCTGCACTCTTAAATAAGCACTGCTGCTGATATAGATGGAAATATACACACCCAGGTGCAGAGGGTGCTTTTGTAGAAATAATTCTTTAAACATAATGAACAACTAAAGACAGCAAAGAGCAAACATGTTATTTGTCCTTTTTTGCTTCGGACTCAGAAATAGCAACCCAGCAGGGGAAACATTTGACTCAAATGAGCTAATAAGAAGACCATTCTTGTATAATGAGATGCAGAGAAGTCTGTACTTGCATTAGCTTCGTTGTACTATTGATAGCATCTGTACTACTCTGTTATTTGAACTCTATATACACCTAATCTATACCTACAGATTTTAGTTTATCAACACCACCATTCCTAGAGTTTTATTCATGGAACAGCAATTAGATTTAGACATTAGGCTGGCAGTTACATGACAGAGTTCTTCACCCACTCCTTTTAAAACCTGGTCAACTTTGCAAAGTTGATGAGTTAACTAAGGTCACTAGAGAATTTGAACATAGAAAAACAAATCAGAGAACTAAAAGGAAATATACTTTCAAATTATGTATTGGCTTTCCTAATGAACGGTCTTTCCAGCCCAACAAAAATAGACATATTTTGTACTAGAATCAGTGGTGTTACATCTATTCACTTACAGCTGTGAATATCAAACATATTTTAATTTTATATTCATTAGCAGCAAACAGTTTGAGCCAAAAACATTCCTCAAGTTATCCATGCCATAACAAAAAAAATTATTTTATTGCATAAAGAAACTTTTGACCTATTTAATCATTAGGTATCTTTATTCATAAAGGAAAATATTTCTTTGGTTAGAACTGAAGACCAGAAATTTCTCCTACTCAATATCTAAAGCAACAATTTTAATTACTGTGACATTTAATTAGTTTTCTCTTCTCGGTTCAGGTGTCTTTTGAGCCACAAAATACCGCAGTGAAGCACACTGTCTCAGTAAGCCCAAGTAGCAGCATTGCCTCCTATTGCAAAGTCACCTAAAGACCGACTGCAGAATTATCCTTTATCCAGCAGTGGTGCACAGGGGCCTCAGTACAGAGGTCAGGGCTCCACTGTGCTTGGCATAGATACTTGTCTTGGATAACGTAAGCACAAAGGGAAACCGACAGTAGGTAGAAAAATGAGGTTGGGAAAGCAATAGAGAGACTAAATCTGGTAAAACAAGCATCTGCTGAACCACACCAGCTGTCCAGCCACACCAGGAGTATTGCCCGTGTCGCAGCAGAGTTGAGTTTTTACATGGTACTCACAGATCATTTAAAAAAGCTCCTCCTGTCGTATCAAAGAAAAAAAGGTAAAGTAATACACATTTTCCTAGAAATATAGATATACAGTCTCAGTGAAAGTTTACATTTAATGCTTCATGTGGTAAGAGAAAAGATATGTAGCTGAAGTAAAGAAGAAATTTCATAAGCATAGGAAAATGTTCTTAAAGACAGAATTCACATTCCTAGGCACTTATCTAAATGGACCTGGCTTCAGTATGCAAGCTCCTGAAAATGCTATTGCAGATAAACTGGCCTGACTGAAACAAGTCAGGAAAGGGGCATTAGGAAAAGATGTCTTTATTAGAGTGCCAGTTGGGCAAGCTGGAGTCCGCTAGGAGTCTGGAAAGACAATTAAGAAGTTGGCTTGGATGATGCTGAACTTCAATTGACAGTTGGACATCTACTCTGAGAGGCAAGACAGGCAGGCTGAGATTCAATCCTTCTGTAGTACAGTTCTTTTTGTTCTGTAGAACAATGCTTATTCGTATCCACAGCTTGTCTGTCCTTCACCTCTTGTTTCGTGCGGATTGACAAAATGATATGTGGCACACATACATAAAACTTGAGGTAGCAATAGCTACAGTCAAGAAACTGTTACTGCTAATGGCTAAACTAATCTACTACTACCCTAAATTAATAAGGGAAGATAAATTCTTAGTAGTTTCTTAGAAATTTTGTAACAATACAGATCTCACTAGCTTCTTGGATGAAAAATCCCAGGGTTTAACAGTAGCTGCACATACTGGTCCTCACCTTCTGCAACCATGCTTTCAGTACACCTACCTCTGCGGGACTTCAGCCTACCAGAGAAGTACTTATTAACTGGGGCATAAGAGTTCTGTTTGGAGAGAATGTAAAGAAACTAACATCTAAGTGCGATGACAAGAGATGTACTCATTTTTTGGTTTGGTTTTGGAAGGTTTGTTTTGTTTTGTTTTTAGAAAAAGGCAACTTAATTTTAGCTGAATTATTTTATTCCACAATTGCAAAATGCCATGCTGACTGTAAGCATCATAAACAGGTTATTCATTCCTATATCATTTCATTCTGCAAATAGCGTTGTCTTCTTAAATGGCATCTGCAGCTTGCCAGACTGACTATAAATGTAGCTCCTTAGGAACTGTTAGGTCTTTTAGAAATATTTAGGACATTTTTAAAAGCTTTGTTATTTAGCTTCTAATAGTTCCATCAGGACCATTAAATCTATCAGGTAAACAGGTCTTCAGAATTATTATTTTTTAACCACACATTAGTGGTTCCTAATGACTATGAAGGTGCTGTTACACTCCATTGAGTATGCTCTTAAAGCGTATTGATACGCACAGTAAAATGCATATAAATATGTATTTACTGCTTTTGAATGTTGTCTGCTTTCTGAGTTAAAAGACTATTTAATGTGTCACCTAAAATAATGAAAATCATATAATTAGGGCAAGTTAAAAAGTAACCATTTTAAATGTGCACATTAAATAAATTTGTTTCCACTTTTCCATATGAGCAGTACTTTTATAAATAGGCAAAAACTTTGAAAAGCTATAATCCCTTTTCCTTTGTCATAGCCTACCAACAGCACACAAAATTCCTTCTATCCATTAAGCTATGCACTGCATTAAAAGTTGGGGAATATACGTTATAAACAAAGTTATATCATTTGGATAAAAATAACAGTTCATAATAAAATAATCATTATAATTTTGATTTCATCCTTAGCTGGAAATCTGTCTTAAAATAATCATATAGTTGTTGGGTTTTTTTGTTTCTAGCAAAAAGCACTCTAAAGAAGGACCTTCAAGCTACCCATATAATTACAGTTCAATCCACCTCATGTTCCACTGTGGGGGGAAAAAAGGAATTGAGACCATGCCTTTAATTTGGAAGTAGAAAGGAAGCAAAATGACCGAGTTAACTGCAGAGACACAACTAAGTGAATTTATGCATATTATATCCTAGAACTAATTAGGATATCAACTCTATCTTCACAGAAAAGAAATTTGTGTAGTTCAATTTCAATTAAGCAGTGGGTGCGCACAGACAATGCGAACAGACCTCGTAGAGGGAAGCAATAGCTGCCTGTCCTGAGCATAAATAAAGTCAGAAGAAATTACTTTGAGGAATGAAAAGTTCCCTTAGATTAAAAGCAAACTACAGCTTTACTCTATTCTCAAACTGATTGAATAAGACATATTCTGAAGAAAAAAGGAGGAAAAAAATTAAAACCAAACCAACAACGTATTTTTCACTGGCATGTGATCCGTGTCAACTACACACAGAGAAAAGCTAGTGAAGAGCCCTCAAGAAGACAAAACAAACACTCTGAGAACTAATTAGGAATTTCAGTCTGCCATCAACTGTGTGTTTGAATTTCAGTGTGGTATGCACACAAATATAGGGAGAGGTGTAAGAAAAGGTCCATAACACCAGGAAACAGTCTAATGGACAATAATTTGTATGTTAAGCAAATATTGTTTTCAGTCATTTCCTCAAGTCAATTACTGTTTAACTCTGCCTAAAGTCAGAACACACACAGGTTAAGTCTACTTTTCTGCAACAGTAAATCACCAAATGGGATTGCCAATTATTTGCCTACCATAACCACTGCTGTACAGACATGCCCCAGTCAAAACAATGCAGATTTTCCCTAGTCTAGAAATCACTGTGTAGTTTGACCTTCTGCTGAACTACCACCATTTTATAAGGTGCTTAATATATAAAAAAATGTTGGATATATAAAATACCAGGTAGGTATAGAATATTAGACATAATATATAAATTTAAAAGTGTAGATCAATCTATTATGTTATAAATATATATTCTATAATTACATATTATCAGTATAATAATATAGTACTATATAGTACTATATATAGTACAGAATATAATTATGTATAATACAGAACAAAATTCAAGGTATATCCAAATGAAACACTTCCTTTTTTCAAGCAGGAACACAGTTTTCCTTTTTTTTTTTTTTTTTTTTTTTTTTTTTTTTTTTTTGAGAATGAAGTCTCAATGAAACTGACCTTTTGAACCAGATCTAACTGGAACTCACTACATTACACCTGCATTGAAAGGATTTTGAAATTTCTGAAAGATCCTATAGGCAAGTTTTATACACTTTGTGTGGCACAGTCATCCAAATTTAATTTAGCTCACAAATCTTTCATTTGCCAAGTATGGGAAGTCACAAAAATACCCCACCATATAACTGAAAACAGATACACATGAAATTTAGTCACTGGAGGATTTGGCACTCAGTTATTAATAAAGACATCAGTAGGACATATGAAACGTCTAGCAGTCAGGCTCCTGCTTATTGATGGGTGAAGCTATAGAAGCCCTGCAGCAGAATTATCCTTACTTATACGATCTCAATCTATTTTCTATTGATTTTTCTTACACAGCAGTAAGTTTTGATTAACTTTAGTAATAGCGATTACTGCTTCAAAATGTCTTGAATTGATCAGACATAAGGATTTCCTGTTAACTAGAAATTAAAAATATATTTCTTCCAGTATCACAATTAAGAAACACAAAGGTATAAATGAAAACCTCTTTGCAAAGGTGTAAATGAAAAGATCGTAGTGTCCCACTAGCCATTTTGTTGACTTGGAAGGTCATCAGGACAACATCTCCCCAAAAAGTGATCTAACCAGGGGAAGAAATTTCTCTATGTTAACACATATGCACAGCACTGGCTATCCTTCAGAGACTGCACAGCTCAGCTTGTTACAGTTACCAGAAGATACCACACTTGTAGGAACTGAGAAATATAAAATATGAACTATAACCCAATATAATAAACAAAAACACACTCATAAGCAAAGCTTTTGAAATAAAAGCTGCCATAGTAGGCAATGGAATGCTTCAATAGGGTGGTATTGCGTCAGACAACCATCTTCAAAAAGCTTTTTTGTAAGGTCTTATATGTATCAACTAGCTGATGTAAAATATTTTGTTTTCTGAACTGTAAATTTTTGCAGATGCTGCAAATCTTCTATTTTACAGGCCTTTCTAGAGAAATTAGAGAATGTTAGCATCTTCAGAGAAGTTCAAAAGGATTATATACTGTCTGGTAAGGACAAAGTACAAAAAGAAAAAAGATTGAATTGCTGATAAAAGTGTTCATATGCAAACACACCAAACAAAACAAAGATAAACTGCCTTAATGAAGGTAAGTCAAAATTATGAGCTTTTAAGAATTGTCCTTAGAGCAAGAGAAGGTTAATTATTTTCCTATCCATTTGAATCCAATTTAGCAAATTCATGACAGAAAAAAGCGCCATTTGACTGGCTATATTAACCAGTATTTGGTCCACATCCCCGCACTCCCAAGCTGAAGGCTGCTTATTAGACCTGGCGACATATTTTTTCTTTCAGTGAACAAAAAGTAAAAACATAAATCTACATTTAGGGTTTCTGGGTTTTTTTGTTTGTGTTTGGTTTTTTTAAAATCTAAAGCTATTATTGTTATCTTAATCAGAATTTGTGGTCAATAGCAAGTATTTCTGGCTAAAGCCAGATGACCCAATTCACCTCTAAAAGGAAATGTCTATTTAAAATAAAACTAAACTATAGGCTTATTCTTTCATTTAGGCTTCATGGCTGCATTTGTTGCATTTCTGGCCCCTGAGAAAAATCACTGAAATATATTAATGTATTTGCAGTGTTTGTAAACCCAGGACAGAGGGAGACCAAAGAGCCTGTATGGGAATTAGTGCTGACAAAGAAGAATCTCTGTTAGGTTAAGCAAGAGATGGGGACAACGCTTCTTTCTTTTCTTCACTGAAAGGGTTGTCAAACATTGAAACATGCTGCCCAGGGAAGTGGTGGAATCGCCATCCCTGGAGGTATTTAAAAGATGGGTAGACGTGGTGCAGAGGAACATGGCTTAGTGGTGGGTTTGGCAGTCTTAGGTTGATGGTTGGACTCAATGAACTTAAAGGTCTCTTCCAACCTAGGTGATTCTATAATTCTTCTTCCATGCCACCAAGAATCCTACTAGTAACTTCCACCCCCCTTCTTGGAAAGCAGATGTGGAGAATCACAATCCATACAGACAGCTACTTCAGCTGCTAACATTACCTTAGTTTCAAGTTAAATGCTGAAAAGATGAGATCACTATTGCACGAGTAGTGGTAGTGGTGGTTTTCCATATTATGCCTGTACAACTGAACAAGATGGAATTCACCCTGCCTCACAACTTCTGGGAATAGTTGAAAGCAAAAACCCTGCCAGAACAACTCCACTCTGGTTTTGGTTTCTATAGATGCTTCCTACTTTAACTTACATTAGTTTTCATAAGTTTTCTCCCTAATGGATAGCCAAATTGGAAGCATAATAGGCTATCTCCTAAAACTTCACACCTTCTACTGCAGCACATAGAGCAAATAATCAAGAGCAGATTTGTTTTCCTCAAGTTTTTGCCGACACCATTTGAAATCTTTAGTTGTGTCAGAATAATCCTCAAACAGTTATCTTCTACTTATCCGATATAGGTCTAAATTGACAGTGCAACATCGTAAGAGCATCGGAGCACTGTAGTTGCTCTAGTCAGTAACTGCTTCTAAGGTTTGTGGCAGCTGAGTTCATCACACAAGCTCTTCTAAACACAAGCTTTTAGATTTGCATCCCTCTGGTCTGGTATGCAAGCAATAAAAATGACCTGAGTGTCAGCTCCTTGCAGTTCAAGGATAACTTTCCAAACATCTTCACTTTTCATAATGGCTATCTAAAATGACATTTTTCTCCTCCTGTTTGGTGAGAAGCTTGAGTTTGTGATTTTTTTTCAGACATATTTGTTCGACAAAAGTCGGATGCTGCATTCCAGATCACTGTAACTTACAATTTCCTGTATGTCTTCAACATTTCACATTATAAAGTGTTAGAATACCTCTTCCATAATGTTATCTAAAAATAACACCACCAGACTGGTATAAAAATTCACTGAAGAAATCTAACACCATTTCAAAGCAGTCAACAGAAAACCTCCCACTGGTATGTGCTCTGGGTAGTGAATGATGTGTATCCTGAGAGACATATTGTGGAATCGATGCTAGAGATCAATCACTTAAAAGAAATATAGTCAGTTGGGACAGTATCTTTTGCAGGGCAGAAAGCAACTCTGTTAAGAAACACTTTATGCCCAATGTACATTTGTATGCATATGATTATGTAGAAGTTCATTTATAATATATCTCAGGAGATGCTGCAGCTTGCATGCAGTTATTTAAATAGTTTGGGGACTTTGCAAGATAGATTTACGCTTGCTCTCCCCACATTTTATTATGGAAGGTTTATCATCAATATTAAAGTTTAATTCCCCCAAAGCAGTGCATTAATACATTCATAAACTTTAATACCTAGAGCTTTGTGCCCACCTTCATCATATATTGAACACAATTGTTAAACAGCAGTTCCATACTTTCCTGCAGTTCTTTTTCATAATAAAGGGATTTCAGAAATATTTCAAAAGCACAGAGTCATTTTGAGGCACTACATTTTGCCTAATTTTAAATGCCTGCCATGCAGAAAATTGAGTTTTATGGTTTTCAGAGTAAAAACAAAGACTGCAGACCCTTAGTTCTCACAGCTCATTCTTTTCAAGCAATTTTGCTAATCATGTAAGGAACTTTCGGTACATTTATTATTTATTGCTTGCCCCTAAAGCCCGCTTTCAAGTTCACACAATCATTTGGTTTTATGCCCTTTCATTATTTAAAAGCCATCAATTGCTTTGTGTAATAATGTTATTTCCCATTAAAGATCAGTCCACTATTCCAAATACTGTAAATACTTCTAGTGGGCCAATGCCTGTCCTAAGAGTCCCCCTGTGCTTCTCATACATACCAAGGTATTGGGAAGAGGAAATACACTGTCTTATTAAGCAGAAAAAAACCCCAGAAAAATAAAGTCAATTTAGTTGCAATGAAAGGAAGCAAACAGCAGCCTTATTACAGGGGGGAAGATAAAAGTACTCCCAAAGACATTATCATTTGTCAGAATTGCTGCTCTTTGACACCATTGCATTTACGGAAGGGAGAATTCAGGGTTATCAGGAGAGCTTTAAAACTGGCTTCTAGTATCTGACACAGATACACCAAGAACCAACACTGCCATAGACACAAAAACCCCCAACTGTCTATGAGTAAAACCTTAATTCAATATATAATTTATTTAATTTGGCTTCTGCTGCCTATAATTGCTTCAATCCTCGAGAACAGCTGGCAGGCACCAAGAGAAAAAACATACTTAGGACAGCAGCAGAGAGGCGTTTAATTAATTTTTAAAATCTTTGTATTTTATTTAGCTTCTGCTGCCATCTACAGTAATCATTACAAGTCTGCACAAAGACCAGGTACAGCACTAAGAGCAACAAAATAAGCCTTCAGCACAGTAACAAGCTGGGCTAGAAAGGCACCGGGGGACTTTCACTATCACTGGAAGATCTAATAAACTCTCTTTGTAGATCAACTCCCTCTCTCAGGTGGGGCCCAAAAATTCATTTACAGCTGCTCGTCAGCTCTATAAATGAATTAACTCATCCACATAGCACACAACTGCAAGCACACACTTCATGAGTCTGCGTCGATCAACAAAGCAGTGGTGCTGGCTATGAACTGACAAAAGTTTTCATTTCTCTGTATAAGATTATCACATAGGTACTGACTAGCTCAGTTTAGTTTCTAATTTTTCCATATGGTCACGTCATGAAAATGTGGATACCATAAGGAATTAATTTGTTAATCTGCTCCTGAAAAACCTTGTGTAATCAAAATATTTTTCAATAGTTATCTTAATTAATGGAAATTTTTACACTCCAGGTAACACCAAGTAATGCTGTACTTCTTCCAAAACCTGTATATCCAATAAAACCTGTTTGCAGCACAAAGTAATATGCCCAAGGCACACTGATAATTTTTGCAGGGCGAAACAAAAAACTCCAAACAAGAATGCCACATCTGTTTTAATGTTAAAATTAACTTACAAATAACTAATTTGAAAGGACACTACACCTTAGACCCTAGCTTACATTTTCAACAACTAATGCATGACTTCTAGTTCTTTGAGTCTTATCAGCAGTCACACTGTGATTTTCATCTCAACATTGTCAGTGCTATACAGTAGCATCTAAAGCAGCATAAACCCTAACCTCCGCTTTGAGTATACTAAGTCAAACTCTTTTTTTTTTTTTCTTTTCTCCTATGATTCATAGCTTTTCTTTTAGGGAATTTCTGCTGTCTGGAATTTTGCAGAATTCTAATCTCTGCAGCTTCTAGAAAAACATGCA
>VYXH01000869.1:152926-194864 GCA_013397275.1 Burhinus bistriatus | reverse complement strand
GAAGAGGCCTAGCTAAAAAGTAAAGTTACTGAACAAAATTGGTCCTCTTTTACCTCAAACCAGGACAGATCCCCTCTCACTCTTTTCTTCTGCAGGCTAAACAAACCCAGGTCTCTCATCCTTTCCTGATAAGAGGTCCCCCAATCATCTTCATAGCCCTCCACTGGACTCTCTCCAGTTCAGTTCCTTGTCTTTCTTGAAATGGGGAGCGCAGAACTGGACATAATACTCCAGATGTGGCTTCACTGGGCAGAGTAGAGGGGCAGGATAACCTCCCTCAACTTTCCTTCATGACAAAGAATGAAGAGAGGCTGAAATACAACATTTTGCCATTTGCTAAAGGGGAAAATAATCCATTATGGTCCCATATATTATTTTGATTACAGTACTTTAAGACTGGTTATCTGGCAGAAGAGTTACAAAGGAACTGAAAGACTGATAAATTCTCTGATATTATGTGATCCTCTTGCCATTCCCAGAAGGTGATTAACATAGGGAAAAATCTGCCATAACATCTTCCATCCTCACTAAAGATCTGCAGAAAAAATAAGAGAGATTATTTTTTTTTTCTCCAGTTAGAACACCAAGGCTTTACCATTTCCCTCTGCACCTGATCAAGTGCCAAGACAGTATTGATTATACTGGTTATTTTCTGTCTGTTGGCAATGGTTACAAATTAAAGAATTCTATTCTATGTTTTCAACACAATTGATTTTCATATTATTTACCATGACAAGTTGCTTAGACAATTTTGGCCTCTTCACAAGTAAAATGTTGTCCTCCTTTAAGCATTTTTCCTTTTTTTCTTTTATTTTTTCTTCTTTTTTCTTTACTATTTCTCCTACTTGCGCATTAAAGTCATAGGTATAGCTCACATGAAATAAACATTAGGACGTGCAATCTTACATTCTTCAGAAAGAAAGCCAAAATTAAATAAGCTGTACTGCAATGCGGAAGTTCAGAAGAGTTGTATTTTTCCTAAACAAAGAGTGAAGAATAAAGTGTATGCTTAAATCTTCAATGATAAAAGCCTGTAGTTCCTGATAATTTATGAATTTAGGTTTGTTTAAAGTCATGTCGATAACTGAAACTGCAGTGTAACTGCAGTAACTGGTGAAAGTCGTCTTAATGCAGAACTAACGGAACTGGAACACCATTAGCTAGCTAAACATACTACTGTTTCTATTATCAGTGAAACGGAACTCTTCAAGCAAAAGAAGATAGTTTTATTTAAAATTAATTAATCAAAAACTGCTATCTTCAGTCTTTTAAACATGGATGTGACTATTGTCCTTGAACATTCCTACTGTTATGCACTGCAGATTTCTGTTAAGTTAAAGAAATCGACTACTTTATACTGAAAAAGAACTTTGAAGAAAGGATTACATTCAAGTAGCTTAAAATCATCCAGTATCTTAACTAACTGGGTGCAACATGAAAAATATCCCCTTTTTCAATTGGAATGATAAGCAATTGTGAATAGATGTAATGCTACTAACAGGGAACATTTGGGAAGACTCCTCAAAACCTGTGTATTTTGAATTTATTTTAAAGCAATGGTCACCAAAAACTCATTGCTGTTAGTTTATGGTTTGTACATTGTGAGTGACTAACTTAAACAAGACTAGAGAAAACTGTCTGTAAAAAATCTGTATCTGCTGCTTCCTGCATACTGACATAAATGCCATATATCTCAGTGTAATGTTAGGAAAACATAGATTTAAGTAACACCTCAAAGAGGTGAAACATATGAATGATGTCCTAAATTCAAAGATTGAATCGTTCTGGTATTGTACCATCACTTGAAGATTATATATTAAATGGGAATGTATAAAATATATTTTAAACAGTTTTGTAATACTTCTGTAAAGGCGTGTCAAAATAAAACCTCACAAATCAGTGAGAATATGTCTTCTATAAATATGTGGTTGTAAAACTTTAAAAATATGTCCAATTAAATTTAATCACTTCTGCAGCCAGACTGGAACAAGGTTTTTACTAAACAAGATGGACTGTTACAGTACTTATTATCTAAGAGGCCTCGTTTACATGCCCAAAATCTTTTCCTCCTGTTTTGCAAAACAATAATATTTGATTGCCATAATTATTTTTCTAAAAGGTTGATGCTAAGTACTAACTGTGAGATGATACCTCAGATTTCTAACCCAATTTATGTTAATAAAAATGGGGTTTTTTTCCTAAAATAAAAATGTGGGAAGCTTGTTCAAAATCTACCTTATGTTTTTTAACCTTATTAAGTCCTTTGATGTCCTGTCTTTTTCCTTATTTTTCTATTTCACCTTATCTTTGACTGACAGTATAATGTGACATTGTTAGGTGAAAACATCACATCTACAGCATTTTGTATCTGATTTAATTTCAATAAAAATTCCATCCTTCTAATATAAAGTACTGAGACAAGCAGTGAAAAGCAGTTCAAATAGGTAGCTAGGTAGTTAGAGAAATGGCTCACCCCTTGTAGTCAAAAGAGTTTATGTCTGCTTTTTTACATTTATTTGTCTTCAAATTTCCATCTCAAAAAATTCACAAGGAATATAAATATTACAAGTTTGAAATAAACAAATCAATCACTCTTCAATGGCTCTTAGCTAAAATTCATAGTTACTTGATACTAGTGAAAAGAAAAAAATGTTAAGCTCTTTTGTTCAACATATTAATAAAGCAAGAGAATTACTTGCATACAATTAGTATTTTTGTTCTGTTTGTTTAATCTGTGCACAACTTGCACAGTATTGAATAAATTCTAACAGTTGAATGCCAGTTAATCTATTGTGGCCTACATCTCAACCTTTTATTTCAGGTAATTCAGTATCTCGTCGCAAACTGTAGGCTTCTCTTCGGAAGAGTAATAGTCAATTGTGCCTTAATAGCGAATCATCCCTTACCTCTGCAGATTGACAGAGCTTTGCCGGTTATGTGGAGGACACAGTGCAGGAAGAGTTACCATTTGGAGGCACGAAATCAATAGGTCTTGCTGCAGTGTTCTTGTGTGTCCTATAGACCAAAACAAATGCCCAGAAATCTTAAGAGAAATATGAGAATTAGTGATGGAATTAATTCAGATTTGCTACTAGAAGAAGATACCCTAGAAAAATGATAGAGTATTCTACCAAAAGAGTCTTCCTTTTCTATCATATTCTACTAATACAAACGATATTTTTCAGATTTCTTTTTCTATTAAGCACTGCCTAACAGCAGAGTTTTTAGGGGTAAAATCCGTGTCATTTTTTTCTTATGTGATAATATTTTAAGATAGAATGCTAGCAAAATCAGGTCTTTCTTTTCCCACTGTCACCAGCCTTTAAACAAAAGTACTTTTAGCATGTTGAATGTGCTCTGAACCCAACTACTGAATTGGTTCTGTCAGGGGATTTGCAGTTTCCAAATTCTAAAAAAAGTTTTGATATGAGATTTCTACAAAGATACTCATCTCAATCATGATAGTATTGGAAAATATATAGGAAAAAAAAAAAAAAGTTGCAGTGTTTCTGGGAAATACATGGCTACCAGTGAACTCACGGGAACCTTAGCAGTGAATTTCTTTCTAAATTTGCACTTTTGGTATCTGAAGATTTTATTGATCTGACTGTAAGTCGCCATCTTCTTGATGGTGAATAGTCAGACAGTGAACCAAGATTACAGGGGCTTTGACTAATTGTATAGTAATCACAGGAGGTGTTTTTAGCTCTGCTTCTTATGCAAAGCATTGCCAAAAAAGAATTGCTGATTAAATTTTTAACAAGGTTTTAAAAGTATTAAGAGTTAAATTTCTACAATTAAGACTTCAGGTGTAACATTTTATTAAAAATTTCCATGCCTTTTTAAATACTACATTAAAAGTGTCTATGTTCATGACATCTTTTTTATACATTCTTTATAATGGGACAGAACGTAATTGTTGTATGTTTAGTTCAGTGGTCTCCAAAGTTTTCTGATCAAGCACCCATATCAGTAAAAATTTCCGAGCATACCTCCCCAATATATGTTTATTTATTTATAAGTTATACACATGTACTGTGTGTCACTGCCTGCTCAGAACACCTTTCCAGTTAAGGATAATGAAGAATCTGAAGCTAAAGAAGGCTGATGATCTGGTTGAGATTCTTGTACACTTGAGCATAGTGGGGGGAAAAAAAAAATTAAAAAACCCACAAATAGCTTTGTTCATTATCCTGAACTGGACTGTTAAAATAAATCCTTTCCTCTTTAATTATCACTTTGAAAGGTGTTCTGAGCAGGCAGTGACACATAGATGACTTTTGCTGAAACCTGGTGTGATACAGCTGTTAAATAAGAGATTTTCTCAGGACCCTGAGGGCACCGACAGCCCTTCCTGGTGCTGCCCAGCTCTACCTAAGCAAATGCAAAAATGAAAGACATTCTTAATCTGGAAAATTTCAGTGAGATGTTTTTGACCATAATGGGATTTGTTTGCTGTTCTGTATACTCTTAGTACACTACTTAGATCTATATTTTTTAAAAAATTCTATACTATATTCTTTTTATTATTCTGAAATATGTTGTTGCTATACAGTGTGAGCAATAGCAATGACAAAATTTACTGAGGCATGCTGTCTGAATAAACTCATGTAGTATCTTTGTAACTCAAAATAGGTAAGACTAAACTTCTAAAAAACCTTTTTTTACTCTTTTGAAGTAAGGTATAGCCAAAACATACCCATTACTTTGTTAATAGTGAGCTAGTTTTCACAACCTAGTTAAATGTACAAAAATTGAAGCTTTTATAAAAAAATTACTATTATGTGCTAATTATTTTCACGATGAACATGTATTTACAGGTAGGAGTTTTCAGGAACAGGAAAGCTTTTTTGGAAACTTTTAAAGGCTAAATTTTGCAAATGTTAGTGACCAGAACAGTTCAGTAAACCAACTGGCTCATTAAAAAAAAAAAAAAAAAGAGTTTTGAGATCACTTTTCTTTCTTCATTCAAGTCTTTAAGGAAAAATGGAAAAAGTTTCAACTACTTGCTAGCTGGTAAGACTTTAGTGTATTATGTGGTACGCTAAATTTGCATTTTTCTGCAATTAATACACAAATTCATTCTCTACATATATGGTATTTTATATTCTGTATATGAGAACTGTAAGGCAAATACCTTTATATCAATTCAGTGAAAAATATTCTGTCACCAAATAAGTTCGTTATTTTATGTTTCTCCAATTGCTCAACTGGTTTTCACTTTTTCCTATTTAGACTCTTCTGAGTGAGTGGGCTTGCTAATAGCTTTCTGAAAATCCAATTAAATTCTGACTATCTCGTTGGCTTTATCTTTTAATTTAGAAATTTTTCCATGGAACTCTAACAAGCTGAACTTTCTTCTTTTACACAGAGAACTGAGCCTTTTGCACACACTCAGACAGTGATTATATTTTTTTAATAGACTGCATAGCTTTTATCAGCTTCCTCATACTGAAGGTATCCCTTGTTTATCTTTGTTCTCAAGATAATGCTTTGCTTCTTATGTTTTCACAGGTTTTTTTTGGTGGTGATGGTAGATTTTTTTGATGGAAGTTGATACATATTTATACAACAAACAGTTTATTTGGGTGTTAATTGTACTACCTTCAGTATTGACTGCAAAAAGGAAATTATCTTTAATATATTCTCTCTATCATCATAGTTAATTGTTTTCACCAAATTTCATTCTCCTTTAGAGTTTATATAACTTACTTCCATATGCATAATTGTCATTCATGTTTTCTCAGTGTAAGCTTGTGTTAAATTTGTGGTTTTCACATTTTCTCTGTTAGTCAGAAAGCACACATATACATTTGTAGAATAAGTTTCTACCTTTCAGAAAGTATTTTGTAATTACAATGGAAATAGAGAAGTAGACACCTCAGGAGGTTAGACATTTTAAGTGTGTGAGGCAAGCATAGATATTTTACAAAGGAAAAAAAAAATTACTGACATGAGACTTTTTAATTTAAAAAATGGTAGGTTTTTTTAAACTGATACATCAGATTATTGTCTGCTATGGATACATAAAGCTCCATTAACTACCATGGTTCTCTATTTTAAATAAATTAAATATATATAGAGAGGTTAAATTTCAGCTATTCAAAATATATTACATAGATCAGAAAAGAAATCATACTCCATAAGGAATATTTCTCCCTTCCTACCTTTGATCATATTAGTTTTCCAATACTCACCAGTTAAGACTACAGAGTTGCTATCTTACACATTTTTGTTCAAGCTTCATAATTGCATCTCTGTATGTAGAATCTTTGCTTAGCTAAATTATTTGCCACCCTGATCATGTTTTTTTCCTTCTTCATACTAATCTCAAATATAAAATTCATGTGAATCTCTGAAGTTAATAGCAAAACTCATAATAATTTCTGAAGAGCAGGTTGTAGTATTGGAATGGCAAAAGCTTTCAACCAGTTTACCGATTTCTGTCTCCCACCAAGAACTAATTCCATGCTTAGAGGACAATGAGGTCTTATGAGTTGTTTTTGTCTGTTACATGTAATTAATGAATGAATTAATGATCTTTTTTCTGTGTTTACAATGTATCTGAAATCAGATCTGGTACTGTAAAAAATTTTAAATTTTCTCTTCAAATACAGATAGTGATTTAGAAATATAAACCCCTTATTAAATCTAAATGTTAGATCATACATATCGGTATGTTGTAATTTGCTTCTAGAGATGAGTAGTAAACCCCTATTTTATGAAAAATGTTAAGGGTCAAATTTTGTCTGTCTCATGTTAGTATTTAACTGAACTATTACTATTGTCATTGAGTAAGTAAAGCAATTGAGCGGGTTGAGTATGGATCTGTAACCATAAGTTGTCAGTATAAATTTAATGTTTGTTTTTGAAGATGTTAGACATCTTTGTCTCCATGCTTATATATTTCCAGATACCACGTAAAATATTCAGAAGCACAGTCAGAACTAATCTTCAAACACATGAATTATCTGTATAGGTATAGTAATCTGATTCATGGCTTTAGATCTGTTAAAAAAAATAAAGTAAATTCTTGCTGAATAATAATGAAACAAAGCCAGGACAGAAACCTCCAAAGACGTGAGAGTAAGCTGGGAAGGAACGGATGTTTCTTAAAGTAAGTAGGGGAAAATTCAAAAAAGTCCTGGAAAAGGCTTTATGTGATGTTAACTTTCTGTCATTTTATTTTTTACATAATTTTGCAACTGTCAGCTTATCTGTAAACTCTGCTCATGTTAAATAGACTTACACATGTGAAGAGCTGCATAAATCGATTGTCTGAGGTGGTGCTTCCCAAATCCGGTGGAAACAGTTTATTTTTTTTCACCTACTTTACTTACTCTTTGCAGTGTTGTAAGAATCAGCACAGAGCCACGAATGGCAGTGCACAATTAAGTGAACTGTTTTTTGAGCATCTACTTGAATTTAGAAGGGTTGTCAAAGAAAGTTTTAAGACAAAAGATATAGGAAGTATTTATAATTTTAAATAAATAAAGCAAAAAGTTTATATAGACTGCTTGTTATATCTCTGAGTGATTTTTCTAATAATTGATAAAAACTAACAGAAATTTCATCTTAGTTTTACAAGTCCATAATACACTGCCTGTACCCTGCAACACTTTAAAAGTGCTTCATGTGATTCACACAAAATCAGAGGCGGAGGCAGGAGATCTGTGATACTTATTGAGATAAAGACAACAGGTAATGGTATAAAAGCAAAAATGGGGATATTGAAGGAGAAAATACAGTATTGAGGTTCAGAGGCAGATAAATTACTGGGTAAAGAACTCACATAAGATTTTTTTTATTGTGTTTTATTGACAAACTGTATATTATAGACTTGAACATAAATATTAACATATTAGAATATTATTTTGTCATATTATAGTAGAACATTGCTTTTGCTACAGTTATCACTGAACAGAAAGTACTCTGATACTCACCAAAAAACACAGATGTGTTTTGTTCATCAGTTACTTGACAAATGCAGTGAGATCAATCATATATAGCTATTAAAATCCTAAAGGTGTACATTTTTCTCCATTTCACTACAAAGAAATTCAGTATTAATCCATAACATTTCAGTATTTTGTGTTGCTGTATCAGAAGCCTTCCTGAACTGTTAATAAGTATAGCTAATAGCTTCATCTCTGTAGCTTCTTATATTTGTATTTTCAAATTAATGAAGATTCATATTTTAATCACTCCTTTTTACCCCCTTAACCAGACTTCACAGAACAAGTGATTGATTTAATTTGTGATTTCTTTTTTTTCTTCTGGATTTCAGACTATGGTACTGAAAGCAAATGTCTGTTAGGAATATGTCAAATGAGTATGAATAATAGAAATGAGCAGTCAGACTTAGCTTTCATCAGGACCATTACTCTATAGAATAGCATGGCTTTCTTTTGAGACACCCACTATGCAGCTACTGTGAGAAAAGGTAGCAAACACAATTCATAACTCTACCACAGCATATACACAAAAGATATAGGCTTTACATCCCAACTCTGCCCCAAAGGATGGACTCGCGTGTTCATGTGGACCAGCATATTGTGCCTAGAACATTCACTGGTTTCCCCTTCCTGATTTTGTTCCCACACACAGATATGAGCTGCAAGAGTCATACAGTTTCTTATTAAAAACACAGATGAAAAGCTGTGCTCAGAATTAGTCTCACTCATGACCCCAATGGCTTCAGCTACTGATCATAAATGAGGAGCCTTTCTGTTATCTCCCTCCTCTGTCCTTGTTTTCAGGCCTCTGGTGTGGCTCTGAACAGACTCTTCACCAGAGTATTGCTTCTCTGAGGGGTAAAAATGGTGCAGGCTGGGTGGAAATAATGACATTCTTTCTAGAGGCTGACGGGGGGGATGGAGGGAAATGAATGAGTCTTCATCCAGCAGCAGCTAAATCTTCCTATGTTCACTATTGACCAAATAAGCACTCTTTGTGAAAGTGCAATACAACTAAATGGTAATTTCACGTATCTTAGTGTGGGGTTTTTTATTCAGTTAAGAAAGATGCTCCATCAGAATATGGAGGAAGCAATAATTCTTTAGCTTCTGCAGTTTATTTGTGGCATCATAATCACTGGAGAAATAGGAAAAGGTCATGCTTAGCTGAAGTTGCCTGTCAGCTCTACAGCTTCATACAGGACAAGTTAACCAATAGTGCATTCAGCAAAGATCTGAATAGCAAGAAACCAACAATAAAACTTTTACTGACTTCAGCAGACTATGACTATAGTGCCTTAAAAATGTCCTTTGTGTTGTTTGTGATGTGAGATGCAACCTACAGTAAATAAGGATATGTTTGTTTTTGTCTAAGATATGCTACTGTAAATGACCATATGGACTTTGATTTGTAAATAAATGCCCTTTGTAGTCTTTAAAAATAGATAACACTGTTTTGTGTAAGTCTGACTTCTACAAGTTTCCTTTAAAGTTTTCAGTGTTTCAGCCATTGTTCAATGGGTTGGACAGTGGTTACAGCAGAAAAAATGCTGACGTGCCATACACCAATACATATGCACAAAAAAATGCATAGTGATAAAAATGATCTTTGTGTTCTACTGTATAAACTCTTGGCTTTCAAGACATTTGTGAAGGTAATGACGTAAGTTACTTCTTGAAGTATTCTTTTAAAAATAAATAGAGCAGTTTCTCTTACTGTTTCTCTTTTTACTCCAAATACATTTTTTTTTTAAAGATTATAAGCTTGTACACAAGAGAAAGTCTATTTTACTTTGTCAGAATAACTAAACATAAATATTCTATTAACTTGGATGAGGTAGTTCTATTTTTGGTCAATGTTATTTTAATCCTTCACATCTTGATTAATATAAGTTAGAGCTTGGTTTATGAATCTGCTACATATATTTTGTATGTGAATTAAAAGGTGAACTTTCTTTTTGCAGTAAAGACTTGTGGATCCAATCTTCAGGGACCTGGTGGCACTTTCACATCACCCAATTTTCCATTCCAGTATGACAGCAATGCTCAATGTGTGTGGGTCATCACAGCTATCAATACTAATAAGGTAAGGTTCAAATTCTGGCCTTGCTTTAAAAAAACCATGCACAAAAGCATATGTAGACCATGATGTTTTCACTAATATGATTTATCTCTGCAGTCAAACTGCTGTACTCGGTGCATTGCAGACATTTCTAAGCAATGGCCGATATTAGATAGGTATGGACAGATGCTAAAACCTATTGTTTCCCCTGAGAGTGTTTTACTTTTTGCATGCCAAGTAGATGCCAACGTGTTTTTATGTGATTCTCTTAATGAATTCCCAGAAGCAACTACCCAATGGTAAGAAGCAATGTCATGGGCCCACTAACATTAGAGCTGTTTTGTGTACAAAACTGTTCATATCATGTTTGGCCTTAGACTATGTGAGAAATCTCTGAAGTTCATTATTTCACTTTCTATGACTGTTGTAAAGTTGTGTAATTTTTTTTCATTTTCTGAAACACTATATTAAAATCCCATACACTTTATACCTACACTTTAAACCAAAAGTACTAGGATAATGCCAGCTGAGTCAAAGCAGAGCAATAAAGTTAAGTTATGACATCAGTTGTCTTTAAATTCAAGAGCTTAGACACCTGGAAGCAATGGCTATATTCTATTTCCAGGTATATTGTTTTATCTGAACTGAGTGTAATAGACTTGTTTAGATGTAATAAAACAAAAATTAACTGTAGAGCTCAGGAATGTTTTATAAAGGACTATCAACATCTGTGTTTTCTGCTATAGGCGTGTATTCTACCTCCTAATTCCTGTCTTATATTGTCATCTGCATCACACTCTAGTAATTGATCAGAGAGACCTAGAAAGCCTACCCCTTTACACCTAAGTTTATTAGTGAGGAAGCCAGAGGATTGCGTGAAAAACCTCATTACATTTCAGAAACCATTTATCTACATTTGTGCATTTCTCTGTCTAATCTTACAGTCTTAGTTAATTCTTTTCCTTGTTGGATGAGGGAAAGGCTGTGGATGTTGTCTACTTATACTTTAGGAAAGCCTTTGACACTGTTTCCCACAGCATTCTCCTGGAGAAATTGGCTGTTCATGGCTTGCATGGGTGTACTCTTCACTAGGTCAAAATCTGGCTGGAAGGCCGGGCCCAAAATAGCGGTGCTGAATGAACATAAATCCACTTGGCAGCTGATCATAAGTGGTGTTCCCCAGGGCTCGGTATTGGGGACAGTTCTGTTTAATACCTTTATCAATGATCTGGACCAGGGAATCGAGTACACCCTCAGTATATTTGCAGATGACACCGGGCTGGGTGAAAGTGTTGATCTACTTGAGGGTAGGAAGGCTCTACAGAGGGATCTGGACAGGTTGGATCGATGGGCCGAGGCCAATGGTATGAGGTTCAATAAGGCCAAGTGCTGGGTCCTGCAGTTGGGTCACAACAACCTGATGCAGCACTACAGGCTTGGAGAAGAGCGGCTGGAAAGCTGCCTGGCAGAAAAGGACCTGGTGTTGTTCATTGGCAGCTGGCTGAATATGAGCTAGCAGTGTGCCCAGGTGGCCAAGAAGGCCAACAGCATCCTGGCTTGTATCAGAAATAGGGTGGCCAGCAGGACTAGGGAAGTGATTGTCCCTTTGGTCTCAGCACTGGTGAGGCCCCACCTCAAATGTTCAGTTTTGGACCCCTCACTACAAGAGAGACAAGTAGGTGCTGGAGCATGTCCAGAGAAGGGCAACAAAGCTGGTGAAGGGCCTAGAGCACAAGTCTTATGAGGAGCGGCTGAGGGAACTGGGGTTGTTTAGCCTGAAGAAAAGGAGGCTGAGGGGAGACCTTATTGCTCTCTACAACTACCTGAAAGGAGGTTGTAGCCAGGTGGGAGTCAATCTCTTCTCCCAAGTAACAAGCAATAGGATGAGAAGAAATGGCCTCAAGTTGCACCAGGGGAGGTTTAGATTGGATATTAGGAAAAATTTCTTCGCTGAAAGGGTTGTCAAACATTGGACCTGGCTGCCGAGGGAAGTGGTGAATTGTCATCCCTTGCAGCATTTAAAAGTCCTGTAGACGTGACGCTGAGGGACATGGTTTAGTGGTGGTTTTGGCAGTGTTAGGTTCATAGTTGGACTCGATGTTCTAAAGGTCTCTTCCAACCTAGGTGATTCTACGATCAAGTGATTAGAATATTCATAATGAAGATGGTAGATGTGTTTGGGAGGGGAGGGAGAGTTTTTTGTTTGTTTTATCCTTGTTGTAAGGACTGCTAATCCAATTTAACCAATTTTAGATTATCAAAAATGTCTCAAGAGTCCTTGAAAGATGATGCAGTCTCTGTGCAATGGACTGGCACAAAGTTCAAAAGTAATAGTTGAGATCCATTTCTCTGGCCAGCAGAAGATTCCTATTTCTATTTCTTTAATCAAAAACTGTTAGTGAGCAAGATAAAATCCAGAATTTTATCTAGAATTATCTAGAATGTACATCTACAATTTCTGAAAGAAAGTTCTGTTAAATGTGGCAGTGGATAGAATTTAATATTGTACTGTTTCAAGAAATTAAACACAGCTCTAAATGGCTTGAAAAGCACCACTGACCTGTTGTATAGAGTGAATTTAAGATTTTTTTGGCCATATTTTGCATAAAATGGATTCCTTTCTTAAATGCAGCAAGTGCATGTCTATGTAACAAAAAAGCCAATTAAGACTTTATACATTTCTACCAATGGTAGAACCAAAACTTTAAGCTCACAAACTGGTATGTACACATATGTAATCACAGATGACTGCAGAGTTAAGATATTAATGACTTGAAGAGTGTTTAGGATTACACTCTGGCAAAGGTATTTGTGTCTTAATGCTACCTTCCTCCCCCCTCCCTGCCAATTCACAACATGATGATGCTGTGTTATCTTGAAAACTTCAGAACTTTGTTTTGACGGAAAGTGTTTTTCACTGGAGTATATTTCAGTGGAGTAGAACAATGACTAAATACCTCAAACATGACCAGAGAAGACAGCAAGTTCACTATTGAAGAGTAGAGAAATTAAATAAAAATCAGTTGTGAAAGGAAGGTCCTGTGGACGGAAGTTGATAATAAAACTCATTCATGAAGGTGCACCAACGCGTCTGATATCAGTGAGATCCACATATTTTTATTGTTCTCAAGCATGTTTTTTGCTCTCCTAAAAGATATTGGAGTGGTTGAAATTCCCTGTGTGGATTAGTACCTGCATATGTGAGGCTTCTCCAACAGTATATGATGGAGGAAATTCATGGACACTTTTCCCACTTCTAGATTGTCTTAACCTGGTTTCCATCCATTTTTTTATATACATCAAGCAAGTGGTTTTTGCCACCGTTTTATCCATGGCTACTCTGGAATCAGTTAAAGCTTTGTTGATCAAAAATAGCAAAACTATAGTTCCAGGGATCTGCCTGAAAGAACATTCAAGAAAATCATGCCTTTCTGTGGTACTCTAAAGGTGCAACGGAATTTAAAGTTCTTTGCTTTGGTCTGAACTGTGATTCTTGTATTATTAACCCCTTGGTTCCATAGGAAACATTCTTGTGAATAACTGCACAGAAATGAGAATAAGCATTTCTCAGTTTGAACTCCACTTCATTACATCTCTCTCATCTAGTAAGGGAAATGATACTTGAATATCTCATGGGATGTTGTACAAAGTCATCAGTTAGGTTTGGGACAGTTCTATGAATTGCTGGTAATTTATTCTGACATTAGGTAATGGCATCTTGTAATTTTATGTTTAAATTTTGAATACACTAAAGAATCTTCATATTTTCATGGCTTAATTACCTTCCCCTCCTCAGCAGCAGTGCATTTTTTCTTCTGCTTTTCTCCTGAAACTTTAAAACTTGTTTTAATTTCATTGTTTCTATATTAGATCAAATGCTTGAGCAGTATTTCTTAGCAATAAACAGCTGGAAGTATTGTTTATAACTATTTATGGTATCACATTTGGTTTATTCTGTCTCAGATATGAACTGTATGCACAGAAAGCAGGTTGCAGGTTGAATTTTACAGTTACTTGCATCTTGCTGCAGACCAGTCTTTTTCTCAGGTCCTATTATGACCTATTCTTCATGGGACTATTAACACAGAGTTGGCTTATCCATAGATTAACAGTTCTTTTTAAAGGGAGATGGCAGTTTGCAACCTCTGTCTGAGGTGGAAAAGAGAAGCCCAGAGCAGAAGAATAATATTATTTAGAGATTTGTGTAGAAAAATCATAGGTAGAGGAAGCTAATGATTTCTGATGGACTTAACCAAACCAGAGATTTATATATATATTTAAGTAACAGAAAAAAGGTTTTTTCATACTGATTCAGTTAATATCAACTAGAGAGAAAATAGAGAAAAGCATTTTCTGTGAAAGATGCTTCAACACAAACCATCATAACTTTATCTACTTGCTTTTTAAAAAAGAAAGTGTCTTTAAACTTCTCTGCACTAAACACCTACGATGTCTCATCCTACCAGAGTAAACACTGGGTGGATTGATTTAGCATTTTTTGCTAAAGCTGGCAGCCATCATAATTTGATGTTCTAAAACACTGTCGTTTCTTGAACTTAAACAATTATCATCATGAAAGAATTTTCATATTGTTATAAACATTGCAAGATTTTCTGTATTGTGTTGTCTGAATGACAAAATCTCATTTTGTATGTTTTATTCCTTCCATAACTCAAATATCTATTGTTGTACGTAGTAACACAAATTCTGCAACTGTTCCTTGACCTTTTTCAGAAAATCTTGGTTGTTAATTTTAAAACACAGAATGAAAGATACACACGATAAAATTCCAGACAGTGAGAGAAAGAAAGCTGTTATCTGCTATTAATATGGACATCGTAGGGGAAAAAAAAAAAAGACGTATGCAGATTTGTAGATTATAAATCTGCAAATTAACTGTTTGATGGGTGGAGTGAAATCATATGGCAATTCTTCATTACAGGCGTTCTTAAATTACAGTACTTCGAATGCTCTAGATATTTTGCCAATATAAGAATGGTGAAATTAATACTTTCATTCTTAGCTAATACCTAAAAAAATATATTTTTTTGTATTGTATACAATAATATTAGTTTTCTATATACTTCTGCTTTAGCTTAGCAAAGTAAATTGGCCTCATTGTTAATGAAGTAAGAAGATTGTTTCCAGCACTGTACCAAGGCACATTTTCTTTTTTTTTTTGTATGTTCACCTGCTTCCTTTTCATTCGTTACAATGTAAAATTTGAAGGTTGTACAATTTCTTCGGCTTCACTTAACATAAAGGACTGTTGATTTTTAGACAGTGAATGCCCTGGTTTGTTAGGGATTTTTTCCCCATATATAGTATTCACAAAACTAAACCAGACCCGTTAGGCAGTAATTGCTAGATAATTGTTATCATAGCATAAGCATGCTAAAACCAGTTTAGGCCAAGAGAAAGCCAAATAATGCTGAGATGCTCATTGTCAGGTCAGTACAAATCCTGTGGTTTCTTTACTAGTAATGGCAAAAATGCTATTTTCTGGGCCACATTAAAACCTAGTTCATGTTGTTTGCTTAAATAGCATGTAGGATAAGAAAATTGCAATTGTGACTCTTGATTTTGCCCTTCAAGAAGATGGACTACAAAATGATCAGTTTAAATTTAACAACAGGATAACATATCAATGAAATCTGAATTAGGGCTAAAGTTAACCAGAGTTCAAGTCTTATGAATTATACTTGCTGCTTTTTTTCTATTCCACAGTGACAGAAACACTGTGGAAAACATCAGTGCTAGAATGACAGCTTTTCTGACAGATCTCAGCCATATTCACACCATATATCATTCACCATCATGCATTAAGAAGGAGAAAAACAAGCAAAAGTGCTCCTTTAAAAAAAAAAATCAAGCTGTTTTGCAAAATTGTAAAGAGAAATTAAATATATAAGCTCAATGTGAAATTTAGACAGATCAGAAAACTAGGTCCTGGTTCTGTTAATTTCACATGGCAGGAATTTTAAAAAAAGCAATTTTACATGATTATGTGTTATTTTTTCTTTGTCACCATCATATTCTTAATTTTACATTCAGTATATTTCGAGCATAAAAGTATTCTTACTACCTGCATATATGTATTCTTTAGAATGTATTCTTTAGAATATAGGTTTCAGAATTTTGCCAGTGTTCACATTCTTATCTTTTTATCTATTGCATTTTGAGATAATTTTGAAATCAATAATAATTTATGTCTGAGAGTTGGGAGATAGTTGGGTTTTGGTTTTTGCTTTAGGTTTGGGGTTTTTTTTAATTATTATTTTTGCTAGGGTTTTTTTGTGGAAGTCAAATATCTGTTAGGAATCTGAATTTTGTCATAATAGCAGACCCTACTGAAAATTTATGATGCCTGTTTCTAACTGCTGTAGTCCTTTGCTTTCTGAGAAACTGTTGAAATGGTTCCAAATATCCAGGAACTCCTCACATGGTATTTTCTGCAAGTCTGAATAAGTTTACTGGGGCAATAACTTACAACTGTTACTGAACTGATATTAAATATGGTTCTCATTTAATCACTATATATTAAGATTTTTTTTTATATTCTTTCATTCTTCCCTTCCTGCTTCCTTATGTCATGATGTTGCTGTTTTCCTCCTGCAAAAATTTCACCTTATCATTTCTGTGCTTTTGTGCTTTTTAGGCCAAGCCAGAAATAAGCAAAACAAATTTAGCAAAAAGCTGAGTGTTTACATTTAATTTACCACAGCTGTGTTATTTTGTTAACCATGTCAAAACTGTCAGTGGAACATTTCCTAAGCTTACTGTCAAGCCTAAATTCAGTTACCATGCATATTTATTCATGTTAACAGTATAAATCTCAAGCAGGCTGGATGCTTTAGCATGAAACTCAAGCACTCATTTCGTGACGCCTGTTTTGGTCAGGCCTGTTGGAACAAACTACACTGCAGCCCTTTTTACAAGCAAATGTTTCAAACTTGGCTTTTCCTAAGTCTAATGTGAAGAGGTACTGCAGGTGTTACAGTCAGTGAAATGGTTAGAAAATATGAGCATACTTAAGCTCACTCTTAATTATTTATTTTAAACATAATCCTGATTTTCATCCATGCAGATTAAAAAAGCTGGTACTCTTATTTGTCAATAGGCGATAATGTACTTTTATTCTATATGAGACTAGAAAATGTAAAAATATTTCAGTTTTGTTCAGAACAAATTCAATTTCCTTGTAGTGTTAGCTACACTATTCTTCTGTATTGTTCATGAACCTGTCCAACCTGCTCCAGGTGAACCTGCTTTGGAAGGGGGGTAAGAGCATAGAAGGGAATTCAGCTATTTCTAAGACAGGAAGTTAACAGGTTTGGCAGTGAGGGAATAGAATCAATTGTTGAATGAGAGAATTGGGAGTCAGGAGGCATATGCGTGTGCTTTGGGTTAAGTGTTGGAGAAAAATAGTATAATAAAAGAGATGCAGAGAAAAAAAAGTAATGCAATTGCAGAAGGATAAATGACTTGTCCTCTCATCCTGCAATTTTACTAAAACTCCACTTTCGTTATCAAAGGAGGACAAGTCCATTTTCTTAATTATTGTAGATTTATCTCAATAAATATTTTCCTGACATTTCTGTGACTATAGGAGCAATGTTTTACACTCTGAAAATATGATCTACCCATAAGAATGGATGAGAGATTGTGCCTATTGCAATAACTGCAACAGAAGTAATTATTTCTATTTCAACCATCAGCAATTTTAGAGTCTAGCCATAACCTGAATTTCAGGTATTAACTCCACCTTTGATTAAAACTTTAGATAGAATTAAAGGCCAAATCTGAGTTGTAGTTCTGCTTGACTTTCTATAAGTTCCTAAAATTGGTCTAAGTTATGTCTCCCATAGACTTTGAATACAAACATATTTTCTTATTTGTACTTATGATGAATACTCACACCCAAGCTAGAACTTTTTAAAAGACATATGCATATGACCTAGAGATATTGATAGGAAGTTTCCAGTGCTTGCACTGTGAGTAATGGATATGTTTCAGTCTTTTTTGTTTGATGTATGTTTGGTACAGAAGATTTAACACTTTCCTCCACAGTTGAGTTCACTTGCTTGCTCCCGTGAGTGATCTTTATAGTAAATTGTTCTGCTCAATATAAACCTTTTTCTGATATTTGACTGGGAAATGGAGCTGCTGGTAGTTTGTTTCTTTGTTTTTTATGAAGTGACTCCTTTAAAGGTTCAAGGTACCCTTCTGTGGTGAGTGAACCTTGGCTGGCTGCCAGGTGCCCACCCAGCTGCTCTATCATTCCCCCTCCTCAACAGGGCAGGAGGAGAAAATACAATGAAAAATCTCATGGGTCGCAATAAGGACAGGGAGGACCATTCACTAGTTACTGTCATTTGCAAAACAGACTCAACTTGGGGAAGTTAATTCAATTTATTGCCAATCAAATTAGAGTAGGGTAATGACAAATAAAAAAAATTTAAAACAATACCTTCCCCCCACCCCTCCCTTCTTTCCAGGCTCAACTTTGCTCCCAACTTCTCTACCTCCTCCCCACAAGCAGAGCAGAGACCACAGGGAATGGGGGTTGCGGTCAGTCCATAACTCTTTGTCTCTGCCACTCCTTCCTCCTCATGCTCTTCCACTGCTCCAGCGTTGGGTCCCCTCCACAGGGTGCAGTTCTTCATGAACTGCTCCAGCATGGAACCTTCCCATGGGATGCAGTCCTTCAGGAGCAGATTGCTCCATCGTGGGGCCCCACAGGGTCACAGGTCCTGCAAAGAGCCTTCTCCAGTGTGGGCATTTCACAGGGTCACAGTTTCCTTCAGGGCACATCCACCTAGTCTGATGTGGGATCTTCCATGGGTGGATATCTGCTCCACTGTGGACCTCCATGGGCTACAGGGGGACAACCTGTATCACTGTGGTCTTCTCCACAGGCTGGAGGGGAATCCCTGCTCCGGCACCTGGAGCACCTCCTCCCACTCCTTCACTGACCTTGGTGTCTGCATAGCTGTATATCTCACGTATTCTCACTCCTCTCCCTCAACTGCTGTTGCGGAGCACTTTTTACCCTTTCTTAAATATGTTATCACAGAGGCACTACCAACGTCACCAATTTGCTTGGCTTTGGTCTGGGGTGGGTTCACCTTAGAGGCAGCTGGAACAGGCTCTGTTGGACATGGGGGCAGCTCCTGATCTGTTCTCACAGACGCCACCCCTGCAGTCCTTCCCTGCTACCAAAACCTTGCCATGTAAACCCAATACACATTCACAGTGCAAACTGAAGGTGATGCTTGCAGGAACATTCACTGAGATTTAAGTTACTAATATGACTCCTGTGTTTCTCTCCCCTTCAGGATGTGTCGTTGCTCATCAGGTTAGGCTGACACCAGTTAGTGATGTCTTTTTTTCTTTTGGAACAGCCTGCTTACCCTCAGAGGGAAAAAAAAGGGCAGACTCCTACACTGCATGCAAGAATATCCTTTTTGGCTAACTACTGAATGGAAGAACAGAAGCAAGGTCAAGTTAATTAGCAGTCCTCAGCCCCTTCCTATGATTGCAGTCATCTTGCTCTTTAAGAATGATGATATATTTTTTTTTCCACTCTGACAGTGAGCTGAGTTTTATGAGGAAAGGATGATCATGATTTTTTTCATTGTTGTTTTATAGATTGCTTGATTTTTTTCCTGCTTATACCTGTTATTATTTGTTTATAATGGTCTTGGCAAGCCATACTTTTTTTGGCTATTTGGAGCATCGGCTCCCTATTTGTGGAAATTAAAAAAGTCTGTAGAGCAAAAGGGCACTAAAAGTTTCAGGATTTTCCTAACACATGTCCTTAAAAGTAGTAAAATGGACTGATGGGTTTTACTACAAAAATAGCTTTTGAAAAAGTAGAAAATGGAACTCATGGAACATTGTTTATTTAAAGTTAATTTAAATACAATTGTTTGAGATTACTCTTGTTTTTTTTAGAAATATTCTTAGATTTGAGTCTTACTCTAATATGTTTTTGCTACTAACTCTGCTGTATAGACTTTTAGTCTCAACACTTTTTATTTATTATTTACTGGATGATGTAATGAAGTACATTTCACCTCCTTCATAACATCAGAAGCTTAACTAAATTTCTATAAAACCTTTAAACTTTAGGATCTGTGTTATCAAAGAGACGTAGCATTAAGTGCTCAAATACGACTAAAAATCAGTGAGGAAATGAATTCCAAACATAACACATCTTCTTGAAAAAACCTCTCCTATTAATAGAAAGTACAAATTCTTCTATTGGAGAAATAAAAGGACTAGAACCTTTGTAGCTCCTATTGCTGTTCAAACTTATGCTTATCTGCGAGTGACATTCATCCACAATTTTCTCAAAATAACATTGGAGAATGTTTTTCTAAGACATATGAAACATATTCAAAAGACTAGATTAGACAGAAGGAACCAGTGCTGGGAGTCTGGAATATTAACAGTTGTCCGATCAGCTGAATGGGAAAGTACTGTGCATTGCACTGTGAAAATGATTTTACTGAGAAAAAGAATTCCAAAGGTTCTCATATATTGCCTCATAGCCTTGGTACATCTGGTGATGTACAGGTACAGGTCAAAACTGGACCTATCTTGGGAGTTTAAATGCCTTAGGGGTAAAGTGGTGTCTACCTATGATTTCATGGATCACAGCTTCAAAGTTGGACAATCCATTTATATTGTGTTTTGGAACTAGTCTTAAATATCATCAGTTATTTACATGCTTTTGTGAGGAAGCCCACAGATGTCAATGGACCCATTAGAGGGTGTCCAGAGGAGGGCCACAAAAATGATGAGAGGGCTGGAACGCCTCTCCTATGAAGAAAGCTGGGAGAGCTGGAGCTGTTCAGCCTGGAGAAAAGCAGGGTCCAGGGAGACCTTATTGTGACCTTTCATCATATAAAGGGAGATTATAAGAAAGGTGGAGAAAGACCTTTTACCAGGGCCTGTAGTAAGAGGACAAAGGGTAACAGTTTTAAACTGAAACAGGGTAGATTTACATTGGATACAAGGAAGAAATTTTTTATGATGACGGTGGTTGCCCAGAGAAATGGTGGATGCCCCATCACTGAAAGTGTTCAAGGCCAGACTGGATGGGTCTTTGAAAACCTGACCTAGTGAAAGATGTCCCTGCCCATGGCAGGGAGGGTTGGACTAGGTGATCTTTAAAGGTCTCTGCTAACTAAAACCATTCTATGATTCTATTATGAGTTCTTATACATAAGAAGCACTTATGTATATACATTTTTAAGATTTTATGCTTAATTCAATATTTATGCATGCTTTTTAAAAAAACCACACAAACCAAACCTGCTTTATTGGCTTTTCTAAACTTCAATTTATTAGCATTTTGATCTCTGTTATACAACTTTTTGTTGAATATTAATGTTTAGAGATATTTCAAAAGTGTTTTCTCCGTTTGTTTACAGCTGGTCTTGTTGCCATTCTGAAGTTTGGCAGCCTAAGAAAACAAATGTCATCTTAGCTATGTCCAACTTCCTAATACGGATATACATTTCCTTTTAACCACATAGCCATGTGTTTCTGTCGCCCATAAGCTGTAATCAATTGCATCTTCTCTCACCTTTCTGTAAAATCTACCATTCCTTTCATTCATTCCTCATGCTACTATATCAAATGCTTTCCAGGCAGGGAGCTGTGTTCAGCTAGATGTCGTAGGAAATAATTAGCACGTTATTCTCAATACTGTCATCCCCGTCTTTTTCACAATTGCAGTAAAGAAGACATGCAGGGACAATTTTATGGAAGAGAGAAACTTCATGTAGATCAGTGTCATCTAACTTTAGTCAACAGAAGGTTAATTGCCATAGTTGGTAGACTTTTTATTTTAAGCTCTCTCTCCAGTTAATGAAGAGATGTTAGTTTCACTTGAGGTACAAATCCTAATGTACTGATCCTAAGAGGAATGTCCAAAATAGGCAAGATTAATATCTCTCCAAATAGCTTATCTGTAGAAAAGCACTCACTGTGAAGGTAGTAAGTGATCATTTTTGAACAGATGCCTAATTTTCAGTTGATGAAATTTTCACAGAATCACAGAATGGTTGAGGTTGGAAGGGACCTCTTGTCCAAACCCCCTGCTCAAGCAGGGCCACCTAGACATAGTTGCCCAAGACCATGTCCACATGGCTTTTTAATATCTCCAAGGAGGGAGACTCCACAACCTCTCTGAGCAACCTGTGCCAGTGCTCAGTCATCCTCACAGTAAAAAACTGTTTCCTGATGTTCAGATGGAGCCTCTTGTGTTTCAGTTTGTGCCCATTGCTTCTGGTCCTGTCCTGTCAGTGAAAAGAGGCTGCCTCCATCCTCTTTGCACCCACCCTTCAGGTATTTGTATGCATTGATAAGATCCTTTGTGACCCTTCTCTTCCCTAGGTGGAACAGTCCCTATTCTCTCAGTCTTTCCTCATAGGAGAGATGCTTGAGTCCCTTAATCATCTTT
Source organism: Burhinus bistriatus (assembly GCA_013397275.1). Classification (NCBI taxonomy): domain Eukaryota; kingdom Metazoa; phylum Chordata; class Aves; order Charadriiformes; family Burhinidae; genus Burhinus; species Burhinus bistriatus. The sequence goes on along the minus strand of VYXH01000869.1, from coordinate 172,372 downwards.
GCATCCTTTTGTTGGACTCTCTCCAGTATGTCCAAGTCTCTCTTGTACTGCACACCACACCCAGATGTGTCTGACTATGTCTGAGCAGAGGGTAAGGATCACCTCCCTTGATCTGATGACAATACTTTTTCTAATGCAGTTGAGGATACTATTCACCTTATTTGCAGCAAGAGCACATTGCTGGCTCATGTTCAACCTAGTGTCCACCAGGACCCCCAGGTACACTTCTGCAAAGCTGCTTTCCAGCTGGGTGGCATACACTGGTGCATGGAGTTGTTCCTCCCCAGGGGCTGAACTTTGCACTTCACCTTGTTGAACTTCATGAGGTTCCTGTTGTTCCATTTCTCCAGCCTGTTGAGGTCCATCTGGATGGCAGCATGACCCTCAGGCATACTAGCCACTGCTCGCAGTTTAGTGTTGTGGCAAACTTGCTGAGGGTACACTCTGCCCCATCATCTGGATCACCAATGAAGATGTTAAATAGGAATTGTCCCAGTATTGGCCCCTGGGATACACCACCATTTACTGGCCTCCAACTAGTCTTTGCGCTACTCATCACCACCCTCTGGGCCCAGACTTTCATCCAGTTTTCAATCTACCTCACTGTCTGTTCAACCAGCCTGTACATCAACAGCTTGTTTACGGGAGACAATGTCAAGGGCCCACATGAAGTCCAGGTAACCAATATTCACTTCTTTCTTCTCATCTACCAGGCTAGTCATTTCATCATACAAGTTTATCAAAGTTGGTCAAGCATGACTTCCCCTTGGTGAAGCCGTGCTGACTACTACTGATGATTTTCTTGTCCTTAATGTTCCTGGAAATGGTTTCCAGGATTAGCTGCTCCACGGTAGCATTAAAGTTAAATAAGATTATACCTCAGTATAAATAATTTAAGTAAAATAACACCTCAGTTTTGTAATAAATGATGGATTCAATATATTTTTCTACCAAAACTATTCTTCTATAATCAAATATATAATAACACAATTATTTTGGTGGAGGGATCTGTGATTCTATGGAAAATTATAGAGGAAAAGCCTATCAATCAGAGAGCAGCATTTCATTAGCTTATACCATCAGATACAAATGCACATCATTTACTTACTGGGAAGTGGTCAGACATCCTCAGCACAAAAGCAATTAAACATCCTGAGGGCATATGAGGACACACAGATATAAACAGGATGTATTTTCTTCTCCTTGCCTAGTTTCACTTCTATCAGTGAAGAAAGCAACCAGATAATTCCTTTTGATTGATGAGAAAAGGGTGAGCATGACATTATTAGCAGTCTATAGGTGTTTTTTTCTAGAGTTAACAAGGAAACTGATGAAGGTAGATATCTTGTGGATATGTTTTGGTGAGGCAGATTTCTTGTTCTTACTCGTCTGTTTGGATCATTCATACTGTGTTTTTCTGCAAGATAATGTTTGCAGAAAAAGATTTCTTTGTAGATCAATGATAGATGTTCTGGCACTAGAGAGGTGGCCAGAATTTCCAAGTCCAACCTTTCCCTGTCTTCCTGTCTTCTTGGTACAAATGCCATTCCCACACTGTGTTAAAGATAGTTACTAAATAGTCATTTCCTTCAGTGTCTAGATCAAAAATTTTGTCTTCTTTTCTAGTAGCTTCATAAAAATGAGTGAAATTAACTTAATTTTACATACAATCACTAGTAATTTTTAGAGACAGCATTTGCAAAAGTTAAGATATTTGATGTGAGAAAATATGGCAAAATCCAATATGAAATTATTGCTTAGAGGTAAAAAAAGCCTAAAACCCCCAACACAATATTCTGTTTCACGAGGTAAAAGTTATATAATAATTTGTGTTGTTTGGAACATAATAAACCTACTGACTTAAGTAAAAAACAATGTATTTACTTAATGATTTATTTGCACTCCTTTATTTCCCTTTGTGGATGCAATATTGCTAATTGAATTAAGTTATGTAATTATTATTTATTTTTGTTTCTTTGTAGAAAGCCTTATTTACAAGACAACTTATTTTTTGTAGTATACTTCTTTTTATTGGGGCTGCATAGGTCGATAAAATGTTGAGACTGTATTCCTCTGATTAATCAATCTCAGAAACTTTTCTTGTGAATGCAAGCCAACACAATACAGGTCATACTTCTATGCAAACAGAAAACTATAACATGAAAAATAAAAATATAATCTCTTCATGCTCTTATTTGAATGTGCTATCCTTCCGTTTTAAGACTTTCCAAAGTATTTGTTCTCAGGGTAGGGAAGGACTATATATTTGTTTTCAATTGTTGTGGCCCCAAAGTAAATAGTTCTAAATGACCTTTATAAATAACTGATTGCAGGATTAACCTCTATGGAAAATTAAGTGACATTTAGCATTTGTATTGGAGTTAAAAAAAAAAAAAATCAGAACAAAATGAATACCCCCTTTAAAGAACTGCATGAAAGAAATTACATGATGTGTTTACCAATGACTACAAAGCAGAATTCATCTGCTAACCGTAGGGTTGAGATAACTGGTGACTGTTGACATATAATACTCTGGGATAGCCCCATCTAGTTTTCAGCTGTCTTCCCAAAAAAGCACAGTTGTCCTGAAGATCCGGTATCTGCCAGCTTTGTGTGGATCTGTTGGCTGCTTTACAGCATCTCAGATGGTACTACTTAAATATATTTATGTGAGTGAGTTCCTTTTTAGATGTCCACAGCATAGACATCCATATATAGATGCCTAGACTCACTTTATAGTCAAGGAAGAGAAATAGGTAGTTCTAAGCTGTGGTTGATCTAGTGTGTGTTATCTACCATTTGATGAAATAGATTACAGTCTAGACATGTTTTTTTCATTGGTTATGAAGAAGTCTACATCAAATATAGATATTTGCACTGTTGCTGTCTTCAGTTAAGTAAGATGAATCCTGTTGCCGACAGATGGACTCAACAATATAGAAGGAACTTTCCAGTTCAGCTGGTATTTATCTCCTCGAATTGCCTTACAGATTTGTGTCACCTGCTTTTTTCTGTGATGTTCTATAAATCTCCAAGTTTTCTTTCTCCTTTTCTTCCTCCTTTCTCCCTTTTCTCATCCCCTCTGATACGCAAAGATTAAATTAAATTTGAAAGGACAGGAGTTCTTTGTTTCATTTTGGGTTGCATTTTGTTCATGTAGTAGGTGACTACCAAAGAGCCAATTAAACTATTGTTATGCTACACAACAGTTCTTGGATATTTTGAATCATTGAATTATATGCAATGTGCAGCAAAATAGTATGTAATAATGTTGTGTTCTTGGCAGGTTGTTTTAATTCAAGTTTGTTCCTTACTATTATCTAAGATATAGCTCATTTAAGCTGTATCTTAGCTTAATTTTTAAGTACTCTTCTGAGGAGAAATGATTCAAAACATCTTTAGAAACTTCATCATTATTTTACTGGTGAAATGCCAAATTTTATGGAGTGAAAACATTACTATACATCTGAAAATATTTTTAGAGTTACATTTGCATTGGAACCTTTAGCATAACAGATGCACATATGGAAATACATGCGACTTTATATCTTTACACTTCCCCTTCAGAAACGGTTCTGAAGCACATATACTTGCTTCTGTTACACACCATTCTGCTCTGTATGTTTTGAAATTTTAAAAAGTTAAGTAGTTCACCTGGAACACTATTTTCCTTGAAAAATCTTTGGGGAGCTAGTTCCATCAGGAACTAGACGCACAGTCATATCAAACAATTGTCGGGAAAGATTGTTGTCTGGAACACATTCTCCTAATCACATTCTCTGTCTGAAGAGTTGTAGGATGTTCTCAAGTTAGCCATTAACTATTCAATAAAGTCTTCTCCTGTGTTACTTCTGAGCTGAGTAACACAGTTTTGCCCAAGGACTGGATTCCAAAGGATATATTCCAAGGCACAGAAAAGAGGTACATCTACTGAAATTTGTTATAAATTAGATCTGTACTCCCATTTCTTCCTTTGGAAAAGTCCTTGCAAAATTATTAGAGACCAAAGTATACCACTAGAATTTTCAGAAAGTTATTTTTCAAATAGGACTCTCTTTTCTATATAGCTTGGTTAATAATCATTGGTATTAACATCTTCTTTTTGTTTATTTGCTTCTGTGTTTATAAATTTAATTTAATTCAGCAATTATAAGTTGTTTATTGTTTCTGGGTTTATAAGCAGCAAAAGCAGACCAGGATATAGAGAGACTATTGCCTTCCTTTTAGCAATTTTCGTATTTATTTTAGTGAATAAGGAGAGCACAGCTTGGCGTATCTCATTTGAAATAAATTTATTGTTTTTATATATATGTGGAGGAATAGGAAAGGAAAAATTCCTTTTTCTTGACAGTAGTGTCTAGGGACATATTTAATAATATCCTCTGAAACAAAATTCAAAATATGATTAGTCTGTATCAGGATAATTACAGTAGTCTGCTACCTGCTGGATACATCACAACAGCTACTATAAAGGTACAAAATTTCAGGGAATACTGCATAGCTCTTTCTGAAAAAGAAGAGAACAGTAATTATTGTATTGCTTAATTTTAAGTAAAGAGATTATTCTCATTTCTGAAGCCATACAGATACATATCTGATATCATCAGTTGACTTAGAATGTGTGAAATGATAGATCACGAGTATGGTGGTAAACTGTCTCAGCTGGACTTCTGCATCTTTGACATTTCCCTCTTGTGCTTGCATTCGAGAACCCACTTCTAATAGTGTCATCCTCTTACGCAGGAATCTTGTAGTTCAGGTGAACCATTGTTGAAATATTTTTTCTTAACCTCTTGGATTTCTTGTTATTATGAATATAAATTTAAGTTTTCTATGCTGTAGTACTTAAGTATTAATATTATTGCACAATAGTATTTTACTGTTAATAAGTGAAATATACCTTCAACCTGAATTCAATACTAATATTATTTGTCCAGAAACTCTCATGTTTTATTGTGGAGCCTTTGTCTCACAGAATCACAGGGATTGGAAGGGACCTCTGGAGATCCTGTAGTCCAACCCCTCTGCCAGAGCAGGGATATCTAGAGCAGGTTGCACAGGACAGCGTCTAGGCGGTTTTGGAATGTCTCCAGAGTCGGAGACTCCACCACCTCTCTGGGCAGCCTGTTCCAGCGCTCTGCCACCCTCAAAGGAAAGAAGTTCCTCCTCCTGTCTAGATGGAACTTCCTATGTTCAAGTTTGTGCCCATTACCTCTTGTCCTATCACAGGCACCACTGAAAAGTCTCATTCTGATCTAACTCCACATCTAATTGCACATAATTTAAATATGGACTAAAAATGAAGACTTTTTTTTTGTTTTTGTTTTTTTGTTTTTTGTTTTTAATAGTGAATTAAATGTATATCAGCCTTAAATCTAGTTACGGATTTCAGTTTAAATTCTTAAGTCTTAGCTTACAAATTTTGTGGCTAGAAAAACACAAACTATCCAGAATATTAAGAAGATTAAGAAGATTTATGTGTGGTTTTGTCTGCTTTGCTCAGACAATTAGAGGAAATCAGATTCTTGCCTATGCAATTTTCCATGTTCTCTCCATCTGGCCCCTCTTAACTCTCTGTACTTAACTTTATCCCCTGGGGTATAACACACGTATATATGCAGATACATATATGCATGCACACGTGCACACACACACATTTGTATATGTGAATATGCCAAACTGGCTGTTCCTCAGAGTATTTATGTTCCTGTTTACACCTGTAATGAAAAATGTTTCTCCTGCCTTTGAAATAAATTACAATCCTGAGAATGTACATCAGTTTCTCCAAGTTAGGTGTACTGCCTTTGTTCATAGAAACATGTCCTTCTTCAAACAATTACCAGAACCCCAGTGTAACAAAGTAATATGAGCTTTCAAGGATGTGATATTAATCCATCAGAATGACATCCATGGATTTATAAACAAACACTCTCAGTTCTGGATTATAACAATAATTAAAGACCATATATTACAGACATAAGTATTAAAAATTACTACGCATAAGTATTCTGTCATATTTATCTATATGAAAACTTGAGGAACTTTTATTATTTTCACAAAGACAGAGTGTCCTGGTTGGAGGACCAAACCACGACACAGGGTTAGCATGATTAGTACATGGGTGGAAACAGTATGTTTGATTTGCTTTTCTACTAATATGGTTGAATTTTGCTCTAAGTGAAAAATTCATTGTATTCTTAAAATAGAGCTGAAATTTTTATCCTTCAGCATTAAATACGCATACTACTGTTTAAATTACAGGATATAAAAAATGCCTATGCTTCTGATGGTTGCATTTTACCCAGGTTCATGAAATAAGAAAATTACTTTTACTTTGATACAGCTTTATCCTACTTGAGCCAGATTATAGATGTCAGGAGTAAATTATGTTCTTCACCTTCACTGCATTTATTAAGTGAAATACAATTATTCAGTTGTTATTTGAAGGCAATTGTATTACACGAAGTGCAATTAGTTATGTTGCCTTTTGAGTGTATCTTAATCAAAATGTAAGACAATTATTCACAACTGTATTAAACATATAACAACTACATAAATGAATGAAATGGCGGTGCTTTGAGGAGGTCACCAGAGTGATGATACCTTAAAGTTATTATAATTCATCTTTCATGAACCAAACCTGTTGGGTTAATTACAATAATTTGTTGTAAAATATGCTAAAGTTACATGTAATTATTAATTGGAAAATCTCTTTTATTTACACTGCTGAAAAGCTTATTTACAGACTCATCTCTCAGGTACATTATGTCTAAAATATATTTACTTATTTTATTTTCTAGGTTATTCAGATAAATTTTGAAGAATTTGATCTGGAGATTGGCTATGACACACTTACAATTGGTGATGGAGGAGAAGTGGGTGATCCTAAAACTGTGCTTCAAGTGTAAGTCTTTCGCATTTACAATTTCTATGCATTACAGAATATCATTAATGTGTTTTTTGATAAGAGTAAATGGTGATTAGAATCAGGTAAATCTCAACAAAAACTAATTTTACTGCGCTTCTAAAATTACTGAAGGTGAGAGTTAAATACATTGTTGTATGTTTACTGTTCTGAAGTCAGAAAGAGATGGGCTAGACATCAGAAAAAAAAGATAAACTAAAATCAGAAATTTCAAAAGACGGTCTGCACATTCATGTGTAGAAATGTAAATCTTCAGGGGCTATTGTGCTCTTTTCATAACTATGTTCTCAAATTAAAAATGTATAAGAACATAATTAAAAATAGATAAATGGACAACTCACACATAAACTTTTACAATCTCCTAGCAAGCTTAGTATAACAAAAGATGTACTATAGGATCTTGACCTTAAAATGCTTATTGACTACTGTAGATAACTCAAAAAATGAGTTAGGATAGTGAAGAAAATTACTACAGAGAAATCTGAGTAGGATATTACCTAAACCACACATGATTTCAAGTCACACAGCACTGAGTATTAAATAAGATTTTTGTCATCAATCAGCATTCTTCTAGAAGTTGTGAGCCCAGATATGTATGTATAGAGATATATACTCGACAATCATTGATTAACTTCAGAATCCATATTTCTCAGATACTTAACTTGTGGTGAAAACTGATCTTATAATAATAACAACAGTCTCAAGAAGACAAATCTTTTTACTTAATTTGTAAAATTTTGAAGACAGCAGTGTAATCCAGTGATTCCGTTTATTCCCCAGTCATTTGAAAATATGCAGAACTGTAATTAGGTATTACTTGTAGTCTGCCATTTTACGTAGCTCCAATTCCATTCTAAGCAAATAATTCAACGGAGAAATGAAGGCCTTTTAAAATACATTGTGGTATTTTTTTTAAAATCTGACTCAAATTTATGAAAAAAATAACAAAAATGTTGTTTACTGCTTGGAAACAATATTTTACCCATAAGGGATTGTCTGCTATTTAGAAAAGATTTTTGGAAAAGGCCAAAAAATATTTAGCTGTTATTTTTAAATAAACTGGCCTCTCAGTAAGTACCGTATGTTCTCGTTAGTTCAAATAAGTTACAAATTTAAAACACAGATCAGAGCAGAAACAAATGTGATAAATGTTGAGTACAAAATATAAACAAAACCCGAAAGAATAGCAAAATTAGGATTCCTTAGAATGATATTCTGTGCAGTACATTTAATGGAAATGTATTAATACTATTTTTATATATTGCAACTTTCCATTATTCACCATAAGAATAATACCAAGAATTTGTTTGGTTTGAGTACCCTAAACCCAATATTTACCTTTTTTTCTTTCCTGATTTTCTCTTATTAATGTTATTAATTACAAAACATTGAGCAGAAAATACAGTTTTTTGCAGATTTTCATCATCAATTTATCTGATTTATCCTTCAGAGGACATACTATCTGACCTATTTTTAATTGGTTTTGTAATCATTATATCCCTTCTTATCAATGCGGAGACCAGCATTTGGCCAGGTATTTCAGGTGCAATTACTTATGATAATACAAAGTTTCTTCAGTGGATTGTAGATGTGCTAATTGTTGCTAATAATAGTTTTGAAAAGTGGGGAAGTACTGTAATTTCTATTTTAGAAAGAGTACCAAGCCTTCAAAATATACTTCTGATAATGCTGGAATTCAATTACAGATATTCTTAGATTCCTAAAATGTATTGAATATCGTCTCATTTGGAAAGAGCATTTATTAAGTACCAAATCACCAGGTCTTATTAACATTTAACTGAAGTATAGTTTTTCATTGGCACCTGAATTATAATAACATACTGATGCACAGTAGAATAATTTTTAAAATTTTGAATAATATAGTAAAGCACTCTGTCCAGATTTTATTTCATTAAAGATGTTAGTATTTTATAAAAGTATGTCTGATGAGGAGACTTATGTTGGGGAGAAATAATGCAATTACAGGATTAAACTCATCATGAATATAAAGGAATTCTGAATCATTTTCTTTAATAAAAGAGTTAATTAGAATTGTCAAGTATTAACATATGATAAAAGAATCTGTTCTGTAAAGAACTAGGTAAATAATTTTGAAGAATCATTACTATAGAGATCCTGGAAAAGTAAAAAATCCCCCAATTAATTTGTGGGGTTTTAATATTAAATAACATTGTATAATCAGCCCCACATGTATTATTTTTGTTTACCAGTGGAATGCTTGCTGATTATTCTGTTATCAGAAATATCAATGTCAAATTTATTAGGATTAAAATGTATAAAAATGTACATGGAAGATGGAACATAGTTGAGTACTTTAAAAAACTTATAAATCTTTTTCCTGTAAGCCATGCAGACTTTGTTTGAGATATGACGCATAGCAAATAAAGCAACTATTGCATGATTTAGTTTTTGGATTTTAAATTTTAAAATAATTGCCTTTCCCACAGAAAATTGCTGAAGAACATTGGTTTGAATATATCTGGTTTACGTGTAAATGATGTGAAAACATTTATCTTCCAATTTATCAAAGTTAATCAGGAAGTCTATCCAAGTGTTTAATCCACTGGTTTCACTGGGCACTGCTAGATAGGAAGGTTCAGAACCAAAAACTGAATTTAAGTGGCATTTAGACATAATTACACTTCCTAAATTGAGAATTGCAGTCCTGATAATTCCTGCTCTGCTGGTGCTAATCACAGAAGTAGCTAAACTCCAAACCCGTTTCAGTACTTGCCATTAAGTTTCCCTGGGTGCCTCTGGTTCTGTGCCTATATACACCCAGCAGCGTGACAGACTGCTCCAGCCTAGCGAGCCTAGCACCTGAGTGAACTTAAATCTGAATGGAATGCATTTTTTGTGTGTTTGACAAGATGACTGATATGAAGGCATGGAACTAAGATCTTTGCAAGGTGGAGCAGTGTTAAGTTTTATTAGCAAGGAGTAGAGGGGAAGAAGGAAAAGAAATGGTGGGTCCTCTTTCATACATCAGTCACAGCGCTTTTTCAGGATGTTTGGAAGTCTGCTTTGAGCAGCTTAGTCTGACAGTTGCTGCAGGTGACTTTTAATGTAATACGCATCTGAGCACTGTAGCATGCATTTGGAAAATCCAGTACACAAGGCATGAAACCTATTCTTACTCTTTTAGTACGCTTGCTTGTTGGGCGTACACGTATCCAATCTCCCATATTACAGATCGTCTTCAGCAGATGGAAAGGAGAGTGTTGTAATCCTCTGAAAATCCTCTAACCTCATATTCGGTGTACTCTCTCAGGAGGAATGTATCTCACTAGTATGTGGGAGGCATAGTTCTGTAGTCCTAGAGGAAGAGGTGGAAAGCACCCTGCTGAGTGTGGTAACTGTTCAGCTCTTTAATAAAAAGGGAGGCATCATAATCGCTTCTATCCATTTCTACTGTTGACAGTGTTCGCTGCTCAGCTTTTGAAAGGGATGGTGTAAGAACCTACTTCTAGGAAAGGACTCTAGGTAATGAATCCAGAGTAAAGGAAGTCACATAAACCCCAGAAGGAAAGAAAGGATAATTCATAACTGCAGAATTTTATTATTATCTTAAATAGCTTCCTTCACATAATGCTGGGCTTTTTTCTGGATCTTATTGCTCTGTGGCCCCAAAGTCTTCCCAAATATTGTACGAGGATCCCTAAGCACTTAAAAAAGAGCAACAAGTGATTTCTGTGTTCTGTTGATTGATTCTTATTTTCAAAAATGAATTTTTCCCATGTATTATTTAGTTGAAAAGTATTTTTCCTGAAAACTGTGTGCCTTTAAAAAAATGTATTTATAATTGACTTCAGAAAATAGATATAAAAATTTTGATGGCTGTTTATCATAGGAATTATTCTCTCTGACACAACAAAGAGATAAATATTCCCAAAGACCTTAATATTTTCAAAAGGTACTGTCAGTCACCAGTGAGAATTACAAAACTCTGTTAGCCATTACATCAGTGTTGTTTCTGAGGAACATCCTGTTAATCTATTAATTTGGCAAAGACTGAACTCATTGAAGACACTTTCCCTTAGTGCAGGAATGAGCAGTTAGTACATTATTTTGGCCAGACATTTACTTGTTCAGTTCTGGCAAGAGTCTTTGTAGTAGCTCCATCTGTGAACACAGATGTGGGAAATAGACATGAATTTCTCCCACAGCAGAGTATTTCATACAGAAACAAGCTAAAAAAGACCAGAGGGGAGAACTAAAATTAACTGCAAACTATATTTAAAATAGTCCATCTGAAGTTTCAGCTAGCTTTAAAGAATGGTTAGGACTGCAAAAAAACAAACTAACAGTTTTCACTCTTATACAGTCTTGTGCTTGTGATCCGTTTTACAAGAATGGAAAATGCTTTGATACTTTCCACCATTCTGGTTTAGCTGATAAACTCTTACCAAATTTGAGACAAAGTTTTGGGAAAAAATGCAATCTAACATAAAATTGCAGCTTTCACATTTCCTTTTTGCTATCACACTATTTCATTCTTCAAACCGAAACAACATATAGGATTGTAATGTCTTGCAAATTTTTATAAACTATATGAAAAGTGAAAAAAAAAGAAAAAAAGAAATACCAAATGTAGCTCTTTCTAATTAATCAACATCCTGTAACATTAGGAGGTTTTAAGGTTGTGACATCTGGTATTTTTGTTAATGAAGGAATGAATGTCATCTGAGTCTGTCGGGCACATTCTTCCATTGTTATGGTAGAGGCGATGAGGGGAGGTGAGAGAGTATGGGGAACACATGGACCTTTGTGACAGTATTGCTATTTAAGAATAACAACTTCATCTTAAGTATGCAATGTGTGCATTCCAAAGCTGGTAATTGTATACCAGAGAAATACTTTTTTTGAAGAATAAATGTAGTGCCTCATTATGGGCTTCTAGTACCATTTGATATACCTGCATGTATCTGAGTTATGTGCACAGGACTGTCTGATAAGGTTCAAGATTAGGGGAGAGGTATGTCTTTCTGGACCAGCAACTGAAAGTGTGATTAAATATTTTAGTACAACACAAGCAGTAGTTGCTTGTGTTCATAGACTGCTATCAAATCTGCAGTCACTGGAACCTTAAGAGCTGTATTGGCTAACCAGTCAGAGATAACTAATTTGGTGTGAACTGAATACAATGAATTTAAAACCAAAAACATGAAAAAAATACTTAATAGTTATTTATATTTCTTACAAAAAGAAAAAAATAATAACCTAGTTACTTAATGGCTTTACAGACTTTTTTTTCTATCTATAGGTTAACTGGGAGCTTTGTACCAGACTTAATTGTGAGTATGAGCAATCAGATGTGGTTGCACCTTCAAACGGATGAAAGCGTGGGCTCAATTGGTTTCAAGGTTAACTATAAAGGTAACAACACATTATGGATGTAAATTTAATGGTGTACCAAAAATTAAGCCAATATTATGAATTTTTTTCTTTCATATTAGAGGATGCATTCTATTTCCAGTTTTGTCAGTATTAAAAACAAGAAAATGCAAGCTGAGTTGAAAAAAATATAAAAAATAAATTTGTTCTCTTTAAAGGTCTTTTGTCACATGAACTGCACACTTTTTATTGGAGTGTTCTTATAGCAGTTGATTTTTGGCATATAGTTTTGCATTTATTTTCTATTATTTCATGTTGAAAAATAGTAAAATTAAATAATTCTGTGATTATTTAAAGATAAATGTGTAAAGGAAATGAATACTTCCTACATTTTTTTGAAAATTAATCGTGACTACCACAACAGAAAAAAACCACCGCAAGTGACGAATTTGAATTACTTATGAGTTTTGGGCCAAGACAAAGAAAAACTTACCTAATAATATCGCTCTTTATGGTCTTAGAATGTGAAGGATGTATAATGCATAACATAAACCAGCTGTTGCTATTCAATGTTTCTTGGAGAACATACAGTTTTCATATAGCATGAACAGCAGAATCAACTGAAAACCTAAGAATAACATATATATACATGCACTTCTGTATTATTACAGAATTAGTTGTATTTATTATTTTTATATTAGATTTAACATAGCTGCACGTATTTCTCGCAACAAACTTTTAAATTGTATGGTTCCTGCCTACCACCAAAACCAGATAATAGAAAGTATGATTATTCATAAAAATTATTTATCAAAAGGAGAGAGAGAAAAAGCAAAAGTTAAACCAACAACCGTGTGCATTAGAAACGGAGCTGATGTTGTTGAGGGGGGGCAGGTGGAGTGAGTAAGCATATTGCGAGTAAATCTGCACAATGTGACTTGCTGGTTTGCTCTGTCCATAATTTTCCTTTGGCTGTTCGTGTATATTAAGCTCTGTAATAGTATGGCACGAGTGCACTTGTGTACTGTTGCTATTCGGATGTAGTGGACTAAGGTAGAAAGATCTCACTGTTTTGTTGTATGGTAGTTATTAAGACCCAGGATTTCCACATTCCAGCTGTTGAAAAGGGCAAGAGAAATTATTAACTTAAACAAGTTTAAGAATTTGTTTATATATCAAAATTTAAACCATAGCTGATTGGAAAAGGAGACTTTTTAGATCTGAATTTGAAATAATTTGCACAGCTTAAGTAGTTGTTTCCTTTATTTACAGGATTCTTTTCTAATAAAATTAATTTTACTTGCAACAATTTTAGTTTGCAGAAGGCAGAGGATTATTGTCTAGTGTCTTACAATATACTACTATGTCTTGTTTTATTCATAAGTTACATTTATTCTTAGAAGCTATAGTTCTGCAAGAATAAAATCAATTGAATATGAATAGGTAGAAAGGGAGAGAATGGGTGAACATTCACAATCTCATTTCCATATAATCAACTTTGTGATTGCACACCTAGATATTGATTCTCTATTTCTCTCTTGCCCTACACTAGTACTTTACACTAGATCACTAAAGAGCATTTGAATGCATCAAGCATTCAATGGATAGACACTGTGTGGCAGGTTTTTTTGTTTTATTTCCCCTCTCCCCCCCCCTCCCCCTCTACAGTATGGGATACTTTTTTTAATATCAATTGCCTTTGCTTTAATCCCTGAGAGGATGTATTCATTAGCGATACCACAAACCAGGCAATGTTCCCTGAAATAAAATGGGAAGGAGGAGGAGGGGGATGCAGATGCAGATTTGGGGGTTTGCTATTTTTTTGTTGTTGTTTTTTCTTTGTGTTTAAGTCCTTTCTGTTAATGATAGTAGGCTCTGAGAAGCATCTAAATGGGTAGTATTTTGGATAAGCAGCTGCTTTGCAATTAAAGTTTTGGAACTTACAAATGGGAAGTTGAGAGAAAGTCCAATGAGGTAAACTGAATAATTGAGTTAGAACAAAGCATTCAGAGCTATGACATGTCACTGACTTCTTTACTAGAATAAAAAAAAATTGCAAAGACTTTTCTCTCAAAAATGTTCAGAATCACTTAAGAGAATTGTGATTTCAGGGAGTCAGGGTCAGAGAATATTTTAGTTTAAGTGACTACATGAATTATTAAGAATGTATGCCCAACTTACTTGTATTTCTCTTTAATGGACTAGATCAAATTCTATTCCTATAACTTGTCCCCTTCCACCTCACAATTTCCTCTATCCACTCAGACACCTAACTACAGCTGATATTGTATCTATTTATATATATTATATAAATAGATCTTGTAAGTTTCTGCTTACATAAAAGGTGCAATTACATTAACATTTTAGATTAGATCCAGCAGTGTGATTTTTGAACTGAATAATCTTCTGATCAGTCCCACTCCCCTTGCTTTAGTTTTCATCACAGAGCAATCTTGAAAGACACAAATTGCATTCCTTTGAGATAATTCATAAGATGCACTTGAATAGCATCTGCAATAACATTCCTCATGTGCTCCAGTTCCTAATGGGCATTTATCAGGATCTGATAAAGCTTGTCCAAAGTAAAACTACTGAAACATTATGAAATTCTTACAGATAGTATGGATACTGTATGTTCTATTGTTTCACTTTACAGACTTGCTTACGTTGGAGTTAATGACTTGGTAACGTACTCGATAACAGTACTTGCTAAATGCTAATATAATTTCCGACTAAAATGTTTTGATGCCTAAATATCTGCTTCTGTGCATACTGAGACTCAACTAACTACAGAGGTAGTGGAGATGTGCATGTCATCCCATCAAAATTCATAAAGACATTCTTCAATCTAGTTGACATTTAGGTCTGAGTCTGACAGGCATTCTCAAGAATATAGATTGTTCTGAGTCCTACATGGAATATGGCGTGAGGAACAGCAGATTGTGGAATGTCATTACTAAGTGCCCTTTACCCATTGTCCTTCAAAATGGTGTGCTTGCTCAAGGTGTGAGATAGAAGATCACATCCTTTCTGACTGGGATAGAATTGAATATGCCGTATCATTTGTAATGACAGAAACAGACAAATTAATTTTTAAATACCTTTGCATCAGTAGGCTTTCAGCTGGTGAACTCTTTTGAATTTATTTTATTACAGGAACTAACAGTTTATTCTCTTTTATATATCTGCCATTTGAAAGAATGTAGGAAGTCTTTGTGAAATAATAATCTTTGTCTTCTTCTAGATTAAGATGTTGCATACGGAGTTATTTTATGGTTTTAATAGCTAGAGCCCATTGTAATTATTTAACTATAAAATAGAGATTTAAACACTGGAGAGAGTATTTTAAAGTAAAAAAGTTGTTGTTGTTGTTGTTTTGAAATTCCTTTTCCAGTATCCCATAAAATAAAACTACTTAAGAAGGTAAAATAATCAATAGCAGGATTGGGCAGGACAGAAATATAGAAATCAGAATTTACAAGTCGTAAGACAGAAATACAACTTATAATTTTTGTGATTATTTGAAAACACTAGTCCTTCCTTTAGATATGAGACCAGACTTTGGTGCTTGTATACTTGTCAAATAAAAGAAATAAATAATGGATTCTTCTTAGGCTTCCCACATCAGTTCTATGAAAGCAAATGCAAAATTAATAGTTATTACTGATGACAAGCTGCATGAATACTTTGCATCATTCAATATTTCAGGAAATGGTGCCATATTGTCACAGTAGCACTTCTGTTCACAAAGCCATGGTGAAAAGGAAAGAAGTGTCTGTCTAAACAGTAGTGGAGAAACAATGTCCAACATATTTAAACACTGGAACTGAATGGTCTTCGTCTATAATTGAGGAAAAAACAGCTGCACACAGTACAAGGCAAACAGATCAAACTGTGGCATAGCCTTCAAAGACTAGAAACCCATTTTTGTAAGATCATAAGATTTTGAAGAATTACGACCATATTTTATTTTGCAAAAACTGATTGAAAAACTAGCAATGGAATATTATAGTTTTTGAACAATCATGCATGAGAATTCTAACTGCAATACCTTTCATACACAATAGATTCCTTTTGTAACTTTGGACATATGTAAAATAATAAATAAAAAAAATATGCCTTATACACTTTTTCAAACTAAACTTTTTATCACAGAATTTGTGGGATTAAAGAATAAAGAAAACAATTTTTCCTATGAATTCATACCATGATTGTTTAAAGGAATGGAATCAGTAATGTAAACACATAGTATAAAACTATCCTGTATTAACATAGTATAGACAAGCTGAGCTTCTGTTTAGGTCAGATTTGAGTCCTCTGAAACAAAGGAAACTACCCTCAGGGCAGTCTAATTTTGCTGGGTCCTGATATCACACCCTTAGTTTTTGAGCAGTGGCCAGATCTGAGTTTTGTTTTGTTTTGTTTTTCTTTTGGTGTGTCTGTTTCATTTTTCTCCAAATAACTGGCTACACACTAATAAAACTTCTTAAATCAGTAGGTTCTCCTGGTAGCTCTGCCTCTTATCAGGACAAAATCTGTGTGATTTTGTTGTTAACTATAATAATACATCAGACATACTCTAATTTTAATTGCATAAGGATATAAAGTTGAAGAAGTGTAATGATAACTCTTGGAAGAGGCTTGTCTAAAATGCCAAGCTAGATAGGAGTGTAGGTAAAAAGTGAATTTGAAGTGAAGTAGATTTGCTTATTCAATTTTCTGCTTCAATGATCTGATTTTAGGATATGGGATTTACACTCTGACACCCAGTATTTCAAAAGATTTCTTTTTGCTTAAAGTGTAACTTTCATCTTGCTTCAACCAGTGTGACTTGTGTTCCTGAGTGCTCGGGGTACTATTGCAGCCTGGGGTAGCCTTCTGGAGTTTAGGATGAAATGCGGATCACATTTTCCTAGCAGGAAGCACTGAGCTGCAGACACATCTGAGATTTTTTTGTCACAGATGGCACAGAGATGTTTTTCCATGACTAACTGCTCAACAGCACTTGCTTTTCTGTTGGTGACAGAACACTGAATGGTCTGAATTAGGTAAATAGTTTAATCCAGTCTTAGTCCTCTAACTATGTCTGGAAACACGTACTTTAGAAGTATGTGCGACGTAAGATACATTTACCATAATACAGGCTTCAGGAAGGTCTCATCTCAACAAGTTATGAGAGTAGCTTATCTGTGAAACCTATATCCTCATGTTCATTCTACTAAGAAAAATATAGCTTTGATTCTTGTTATATTCATATTGCAATATGTCTATAATTTGTATGATAGACTACTTTTTTTTAAAAATTACTGAACTCAGTGAGATCATGGATGATGTCATTGTGTAATTTTGGTTTTCACAAGACAGGTGATTTTGTTTGTTTGTTTGTTTTAAATACTACTTAATCCTTCTTTTATGAGTAAGGGGGATGTGAAGATTTTGTACTTTCTGCACTTCAAAATCCGGAATTAAATCTCTGTCACACTTCTCCTTTCTGAACTGTTCAGTCTTATCCATTTCAGTTTATATTCTCTTGTGCTATTTTCACTCTTCTGATGATTTCTCTTGCCGTTGTACCCACTTTCCTGTGTGTTTCTCATCATGTGTGTTTGTTTTGTTTATGTGTGTTTTGTGGTGCAGTAACTAGACGGGATCATGTCAATGATTTATTTAATTGGATTCTAATACCCTCAATTCTATTCCTTGTGCATCCTAACTTCATTTTGCAGAAAGAATGACAAGGAGGGATTCACACTGATGGCAAAAATCTCTGTGCTAAATCAATGCAAATGATTTTAAACCTTGTAAGTCTCATGATTAGTTCAAATTCTCAAATACAAATACTCCATTGTATTTATAAAGAAAAAAAAAATTATTTTTGTGCAATACAGCACAACTTTCTCTGTACCCGATTCCATTTCTGCTGAAAGTGTGTTATTGACAAGTTTTGTAATTCAAGCTCATTCCCATTTCAGATCTATCATGAATGTATTAAGCGAAAGGGCATCGGCTGCAGAAAGCTGGGGCATCTTCCTTGTTAACTTACTGCCAAGATGAGATTTGGTGCTGAATTTTATTGTCTTTGTTCTTCCTGCTTTGCTGGCCACAACTCACTGCAAGCTTTTTCTGTAATAGACCCTATTCTGTCAGTATTATCCAAATGTTTTATTGATCTTTTTATCTAATTCTTCACAAATTTATTTGACATAAAGTATAAGAGTTCCTGTTTGTAATCCCTAGATCGTAAGGATATGAGAATAGCTATACAGAGTCATAATAAAGATCCATTTAACTGAGTATCACATAAGGAAAGGAGAGCAAGAAATGATATAGTGTTACTTCTTCAGAATGCTTTCCTACACTATGACAGTTTGTGGCACAGAGACTTCCTAAATCCAGTCTGTTTATAGTAAGTACCTCCTGACAGTTTTTCATCCATGTTTTTGTCTATTTTTCCTCTTAAGTCCACCTACACTTTTAATATTCTGAATATTTTATGGCAAGGACGTTCCAATGAAGAACTACTTCCTTTTGTTTACTGTAGTTTTACTAGCTTTGTCTGATGCCTTTTCATTCTTTTCATAGAAAATACAGTGTATTTAATCTTCCATTTCACTGCTTACTTAGTTTTACAGGACCTTTATTTATTCACAGGTGGTTGTCCTCATTAATGCTCTGTGTAAACTAGTATCACCAGCAAGCTTTGTCATCATAGAATGATAGAATTGTTTAGGTTGGAAAAGACCTTTAAGATCATCTAGTCCAACCATTGACCCTACTCTACCAGGTCTGCCACTAAACCATGTCTCTAAGCACCACATCTACATGACTTCTAAACACATCTAGGGATGGTGACTCAACCACCTCCCTGGGCAGCCTGTTCCAGTGTTTGATAACTCTTTCAGTGAACAATTTTTTCCTAATGTCCAGCCTAAACCTCCCCTGGTGCAACTTGAACCCATTTCCTCTTGTCCTATCGCTAGTTACTTGGGAGAAGAGATCAGCGCCCACCTCACTACAACCTCCTTTCAGGTAGTTGTAGAGAGCAATAAGGTCTCCCCTCAACCTTCTCTTCTCTAGACTAAACAATCCCAATTCCTTCAGCCACTTCTAATAAGACATGTTCTCCAAACCCCTCACCAGCTTTGTTGCCCTTCTCTGGACACGCT
>VYXH01000869.1:117832-143213 GCA_013397275.1 Burhinus bistriatus | reverse complement strand
TTGTTGTTGTTGTTGGTTTTTGTTGTTGATTCCCAGTTACTGTTTTGAATTTGCAGAATAGCCTCCCCCATTCCCACGGACACCAAGGGCTGTTGAATATTACACAGTCTCTGCCTGGGTTAGTCAGAGCTTGACTACATATGGTTGTCACAGAACCTAAGCTCAGACAGGGTAAGTGATAGTCACTCCATTAGCAAACAATTGCTGTTTCGACTCAAACCAGCTAAAAGCAACTCTAGTTAAGGCAAACCCAGCTAAACACGGAGTCCTGCCATGGCAGGTCAATGCAATGACTGTGGCCATTTAATGTTAGTGGGGTAGAAATCATATTTACTGGGCTAGGTAAGTTGCCTAAAACAAGACTCCAAATATTTTCATAAACTTGGGATCCAGAACCCCGAGTTCTCTCCAGGCTATTGCTTAAGTGATGCTCATAAATAGACTCTCTCTCTATATATATTTATATATAATACATATATATATTAAAAATTGTGTAATGTCTAAGTGTCTGAATTAGTTATGTGGAAAACAAATGATGTTAACTCCATTCTTTCTTCAGTCTGAGGGGATAAAAAAATAATCAACATTTCACATGTCATGAATTAGGGATAAAGGAAAGGCTGGACAAGTGGTAAAGGTCACTATAATTAAAGAAATTACTGGGTTTATACACTAGGTTTACAGTAAATGATACAGAAAATGGAAGCATTAACAATGAGGTATTTCAAAAGGGGAAAAATTGTGCCTGACTATCTGAAAACTAGTGTATTATATAGAAAGCTAAACATTTTTGATAGTAGCATTGTCAGTAATAATGAAGAAAAAAATTAAAAGGCAGCATAGGAAATTCAGTTTAAAGTTTTGGCTGAATTGAGGAAAAAAAAAAGTGATGGCCTTCATTTTCAGTGGTAAACATGGGGTGCATAGTTCACACTGTTGAATGCAGTCGCTTTCTTTTTGGTAAGTCCTAGTGGCTGTCACCAATTTATTATTTATTACCTACAACCATGCATTATTTTTAGACAGTTATCTTGCAGTTACTTAAAAAAGATATAAACTAATAGCTGTAGGTTATACATGTAGCTGTAATAAAAAAATCTTATAAAAAGTATGAAAAAAACTATAGCGTGTTATGGTTGCTTTCTACATGACATTTGTATATCATATTTAAGTTATAAAATAACTTCATATATGGTGATAAAACCCATTGAGCACTATGGCTATCTAAAGATACACTGTTGCAGCTTATTTATTAAAACTTACTGTGCTAATATTATTTTTGCTTCAAATTGCTTATTTTTCACCCACACTCCAAATCCCGACATGCTTAACTAGGTAAATGTATAGGATGAAACAGAGGAATTAAATGGAAAATAATCCTAAAAAAGTACATTCTGTTAATGTATCTATAAACTGGGAAAATGTCTTCTACTTGGATGGTAGGAAGTTTTTATGTATTCCGTCAATATGGCCATCTCTACTGTTAACTTTTTGTATCAACTTAAAGGACACCTGAAATCTGACAGTCCAGCCGCAGGCTTCATAAAATGAAAGCATACACAGTGTAATAAATAATAAATAACATTTGGTGTAGCAGTATGGTGCATTGTTTCCTCCTTTAGCACCGCATTTAAAAAGACTAAAAGCTGCACATGGTAGAACTTAAGCCCTGGGCATATTTTTTGTCAAAATAAAAAAAAAAAAGTCCCTAAAATACAACCACCAAGAAAAAAGAATAATCTGAAAGCTTCAAGGCACCTTTTCTGCAATTTTGTAGAAACCAAATCACTTCATCTAGTGTGACATATGTACTGTAATATATAGTGTGCCAAGTCAATTAAATCATTAATTGTCTGTTTTTGAGAAAAACAGATGGTGGGTCAAATTTTATTCACTTTCAACAATTTTAGGCCCCATACCTATTGGTGATATGCTCATATTACCCAGTGGGGAGTTTAAAAAAGATTGCCAATGTCTTTTTCAAACTACTTTTCTTCCCCCCACTCCCCCACCCCTTGTTTTCAGGAACATTTAAAACTGTGGGGCTTGGTTTTGTTTTGTGGTTTTTGCTTTTCTGCAAGTATATTTTTTTTCTGTTTACTTGTCCGAAATGCTGTTGTACTTTAGAAATGATTATATAAAGATGTACAGTAGAGATTGAAAGTTTGCCAGTTTTGATCTCTTCAACAAGACATTAAGGGTTATAAAACTGATTGGCTTTTACATGGCCTTATTACTCAGCTGACTGGTGCCTGGAAAAATTTTTTCCATGATTTCTACAGGTTTTTTATTTCTTTTAAGTATCTCTTGCAATAGTGTAACAATGGATGTATTTAGGACATCTGGCTGGACATCTGAACCATAATTAAAATCAGTAAATTTGTAGCATGTTCTAAATTTTTGTGAGTTTTGTTCTCTCTGCTCTCTAAGTGGTGCCTAGTTATTACCTTCTACGCCAGGACAGCCTTTTCTTCTTGCAGATGACCTCTCTTTCATTTTTCTGAATTTTTTGGATAGGTAAGTCTGCTAAAGCAGAACACTCTGTTAGGTAAGTTTGGAGTAAATATTTTCATTTTAAATATTATTCTATTAAGACTAGAAAGCTGAAAAGGTGAAAAGAATTGCATTCTATTAGCGTGAAGCTGTGTGCAGGTAAACTATGGAAAACCAACACAAAACTAGCTAATTCCTTTTCTCTTAGTGGTTAGCAAGCCAGAGCTAACCTGAGCAAAAGAATCATCGTTCCGTAGTCTCCCTCAGTGACTATAAGCCTCCTGTTTCCAGTAAGCCCAATACTACTGAAGAAGCTTAACATCTCACCAACACCTTGTCACTTTATATTTTCTTCAAAATCAGTAGAAACTAAGAAGAAATATGATGAAAGCATTTTGCCCTTCTTTTTTTTCCTTTAGCTCCTCATAAATATTTTCCATTCTTTTCACCATAAGGGGGTCAGATGTGTTCTAAAAATCCAGGGATTTCTCCATTTAAACGTGTTATGAAAAATATTTTAAATTGACATCTTTATTTTAAAATATGGTTGTTTAGATAGTTTTATAATTCAGCCAATGAGGAAAAAAAAGCCCAAATTTGGTCAGAATCTTAAAAATGAAATTAGAAAAAAAAAGTTGTTATTTGCACAAATTGTGCTATTTATTCCTAAGACCTTTGGAGAGATATGACTTAATATTACCTAGGAGAATACTTTTGTATTAGTTTAATTCTGGTTGGATTTATGCCCATGGATGAGTTTGGCCGTAAAGTCAGCATTGCTATCTCTGGTTTTCAATCTCTAATGCAGCCAAGATAAATGCATTTAGATCTACTACCTCTGTGCTAAGGAATTTACATATTGTCATCTATGACGTGAATAAGATCATCTGTTTACAAAGAAACATTCATTTTTCCACTTTTTTATTAGTTATAATATCTCTGAAAAGCTTTGTTTATTGTAAATATGGAAGGTTTCTTCTTGTTTGCCAAAGCATTTAGTAGTTCTGTTTTATTAATTTATTTTTATGGTTTATTTCAAGTAGGGATCATTGCCAGACTTGAATATTCCTTCATTTTATAAAATAGTCATAGTTCTAGGGTATGGTAGAATTGAACCCTGGACTGATTCACTGTGAAAAGCCAAAGAATATTACAAGAGTTTTGGTACTGTATTGTCACCCAAGCTGAAAGTGATGATGAATCATAGCAACATAGGGTGATCGGAGCCCAGTACAGCTGCAATTTTACACTACTCCGATCGCTCTGCCACCATTACTGACCTACTAGTAATATACTTGACATGTGGTTCAATAACGGTAGGTTTTGTTGCCACAGAAGCCTCTTTTACGAGCAAATTGCTTAGTGTATTCCAAGTAGAATTTTGCTTTGTATCAAAGTTTTTTTTGTTCAGTGAAGTACATGTATACATACAGTTTCAGTCTGGCATAAGTTCTTAGCGCTTCAGCCACTTGACTAAGGAGAAAATGAGGTAAGTGATTTATTACTTTTTTTAGTGTCTTTTCAGCTTTTTATGGCAACTTAGTTGTCTAAAGAATTTTTCTGTGAAAGGAAATGTCTAGTGGCAGATATTAAGTTTTCTAAAAATTAAGAACATTTGACTTAAATCTAATTTCAAATTACTGTAATTTCATTAAAATGATTGGTAGCGTGTGAGAGGCAGTGTAAAGGAAAGTCAAACTCCTAAAGTAATGGAGTTGGTGTGAACAACCAAATTTAGATATTGAGCGGTTTCATAGGACTGTTATCTTCAGAAGCATAGGTGGCACCCCATACTAAAGCACAGCCTCTCCAAATCATATTGTGGATGTGGAATGGAAAGTGTTAGAGATGGGCTGAATTATCAGTGAAAGGCAGATCACAAAGCATGTTATACAGAGAAGTGCTTCATGTCCACCTATCTTGCAGAACTGAAATAATTTACTGGCTGATTTTAGTGAAATAAATTGAGTGTGGGTAAAGTCCCAAGAAATCTCATCTGAAATGATCCAAGAATGTCACTCTTTAGACTTCTCATTTTTCATGCTTTCTAGTGCTATCTCATTTTTATTACTTTCCTACTTTTAAGCACCACTTACACCACTACTTTCAGTAGTGGTAGTGAGCTGATTATTGATGAAGTGAATTTTTATTTTTCTTGCTAAGTGGTTCCAAATCTTGTTGGAGATTCCATTGTCATTTGCATTAGTCAGACCTTAAAGGTGAAAGTTTGACTTTTTCAATACTGCCATTTTGAGTTTGTATTTAACACTCACATTTATAAATTTAAATAAGTGTGTAAGAATATACTATTGTAAGCAAGATTTGTTGAACATGCTTTTGAGTAACTGGCATCTGCAAGAATTTATTGGATTTTTACTTTTTCTCTAATACTTATCAGTCTTCAAATAGGCAAAACAGTTTCCAGCTGCACAACTCAAAGACCCCTAGCTTTAATTCCTCTCTATCTACAGAGGTTCCCTTGAACAAAGGACATTTCTTTTGCCAACTTCATTAAAATACAAGTCCTGTTAAGCATGTTTCTTTCTTTTTGTTTTCACATAGGGAGTGGAATTATGTCTTGGTAAAATTTGTAAGTGACATCAAGGACCAACTTACAATAATGTTATGTCTTTCCTCCCATCACTCTTTCATTTTATATTTCTTTATTTCATTTTTAGGCTTCCTTTACATGACAGTGGATGTATAGATGGTATCCTCTTAGTCTCTCAGTGCATAGCAAGCACAATTTACATTAAGCCTCTTGAATCAGTGAGTTTAATTCAATGAGACTTAGGAATCCCATTTTAACTTGTATACCTAGAAACTGTAGGGATCTGTCATTAAATAAAACTCATTATAGTAGAAAGTTATAAAGCATAACCTAAGTGCAATACTCATATTTAGCACTTGCACATTTTCTGGCTGGTTTTAAATCTGTTATTTTGGTTTAGACTGTTGCTGTGTATGTCTTTGTATCCATTAGAAACTGTAAATGCATTTAAAAGAGTTCCAAGGAACGCAGTGGAGTCTAACTTATCTGAATTTAAATATCTTTCTTCGTGGTCATGAGGGGAGTAGTTTTGTTTGTGAGGTGAAGAGGAAGAGATGCTATTTGTTGGAGTTCATTATTTTATATGCCTTTCCTTGCTTTGTCATTGAGGCAGTTCTCTGCTTTTATTTTCTTTGCCATAACTGTAGTAAATGTTAATGGTCTGACCTTGAAATTGCAGAAATGATGTAGAGCTAATTATGTCCTTTTTTTTTTTTTTAATGATCCCTACTATAGTTCCAACTGATTTGTCTTTTATATGGTATCTCCTCTTTGAAAAATTAGGCACATGATTTTGATTTAGTTTTTGTTTTGAAAAATGCATGATCCATGATTATGCAGTTCTTCTAGAAAATGAAGATTTGTAGGCTGCATAATTTCCCAAGTACCTCACATGTGCTTCTTAAAAAATGATCAGTTAATCTACTTAGCTTCCATGGAAACAAGGAGAAATTAAAGAATGTGGTGGCTCTTTGGTAGGTGTTAGGCATGGTAATAGTATTGCCTGCCTACCTTTCTGGCAAAATTGGGGTGCGCTGAATAGAATGAATAATGGACTTCTACCTGTCATTGAAAAGCAACAATTTATTTTTAATCAGTCTGCATTCAAAAGGTACCCCATGAGGGGAGATTCTGTCCTGTCATAGTAAACTTTTTATACATGATTGAAGAGATTGCATATACCACATTATGAACATCAGTAAATATCACATTAATTTAAAAAATCTTAACAGCACAAGTTAAAGTTGCAATAAGTATTCTGGCAGTAGCTTTGATATCTACTTTCTCCCCATAAACCATTGAAAAGAGTAATGTAATTGCTAATAGCCTGCCACATAACAAATGCTAACTATGAAATCTAAGTGGACCTTATCTGATAACTTCTTAACTTTCTCTCAGATCTTTACAATCTTTAATACTTACTTTTGATTAAAATGTCGGATAAAGTCTGGACCATAAAAAAGCATATAAAAACCTATCTGAATGTCATTCGTTTGCGGCTCTTATTAGATGACTGTGTAATACCTGTTATGCTAACATAAGTGTACACAAACCTAGCTGAATAACAATGTTTGAAAGCAAGACAATTTCTTCATTAAATAACTGCCATAAAGAAAACAACTACTTTTAAATGTAAGTGGGATCGGCTGTGTGCTCGGTCTCTTAAAATTTAGATGTCTCTAAAATGAAAGTTAGTATCTCTCTCATGCTTTTTAAAAAAATACTTCTGTCTAGAAAATTTAGCTCAAATTTAATTAATATTTTAAAATCTGAGTCCATAATTACAGCTTTGAGGTATTTGAAGTGAACCCTTCATTTTGGTGAAGAGCTAACTCATACACCCAGTAATATTTTAAAAGTCAGAGTTGTTTATGTAGAAAGGAAAGCATGAATCAGAAACCTGTTTGGTCTCTCAAGACTTGTATCTTATTTTGGCACCTGGATGGATGGTGCTTGAGAGAAGCACTAGCACAGGTCCCAGTGGTCCTTTTCCACTGTGCCAGAATTAGGATTTATCCAGAAGCTGTTTAACATTAGATCTGTGGTTAAGTATGTGCTGCAGTAGTTCATTTTCAAAAACTACTAATGAAACATAGTATGATGGAGGTGAAAAGTTTGTCTAAATAGTGTGTTGTATTTTTTCCTTTTGCTTAAGTTAGGTATGGAGTGGACTGAATTCAAGAACTGTGGGGTGGGGTTTTTTTGGACGGTAGTCTTCTTGTAAAGTCAATTGTTCAAAAATTAGGAGGTGTCAGAATGTAAGTTACCCATGAAAGCATAATTCAGCCTCTCTGTGCACGTTCGTTATCATACAGTCTTTAACTACACAATCGCTCAGTATTTCCCTTAGGCTCCCTGCCTCATTCATTGCATTGGATGAATGGTGCCTGGGAAATGTAGCAGCTGTTTTTTAACCTCATCATTCAAGTATTGGCCTTTGCCTTATTTACTGCACACTCTTTAAAGCCCGCAATAAATACATAATGATTCTATCTTGGTTTTAGCATACATATGATCTTATTTTCTAATCATAACAAAGATCATAATACTTTTGTCTCCAAGATAAAAAAAATAAAAACATTATCATCCTACTGTTATATGTGAAAAAAACAGGATAAGGATAAATCAGAACCTACTCATGAATGAGTGGCAAAAATACTGTTGGAACTTCTCACTTCATGATACACAACTCAGATTTGGTGCTAACTAGACTGTGATTTTAAGTGATTGTTGAGCTGATGCATTGCATCTCTCATTTGCTTTCTTGATATTTCTGATTGCTCACACTTTTTACTTATCCGGTACCAGGATCTCAACCTAGACAGTCCAGAAATGAAACTCACATGGGAAGTGGCCAGATGTTAAGATTATGTTTTTTCATCCTCTCCAGGCATATACATTAATTGTTATTATCCATCTAATGAGGCTAGCATATATAACACATCACAAAATGTGACTTCTTAGATTCTTCTCATCGCATTTGTATCTGCAACAGCATGCTCTTGTCTTCAGGTAGCTTGGCTGGCATTTTACTCATGTTACTTTCTCTTCTGTGTTGACAGTATCTCAAAAATTGATGTGTCAAGCTCATTTATAAACACAATCCAACTTTCCGAACTAGAGTAACTAACATAAATAAAACTAAGTTCTCCCATAAAACCAGTATTTGAGCAATTGCTATTAATAAATTTACTCCATCAACAATTTTCTCTTCAATAAGTCTTTCTGAATTCTTTTGTTTAACAGATTTAACACCTAATTGTCAATATGTTGATCTCCCTGCCCAGTAATATTCCTTAGGGCCAAAGGAATTCTGCTTTCTTCATTTATGTGTATTGCAGGTATCTGTTAGATTACCTGTATGCTTATTTCTCAGACTGAGCTTATAGTTACATAAGAAAGGAGTAACACATCGTCCTAACCTTATTTCCATACATTTAACAGCTTGTTGATTCGACATGTCAGATTGAGGGAGAAACAGAGTACAGGAAAAAAACATTTAAAATTCAATCAATTTTATCAAGGAAACAAAAAGCCTCTATGAAGAAAAACTTATTCAGCACATTAGACTACATATTGTCATTAAAATCTGAGTCTTCCCTAAGCTGCCATTATACCATTTCAGGATTAATAAACCTTCTAGTTGGACCACAGCAAGCTGCTGAAGACCATTCTTTTTGTTTATTTTTCCCCAAACTCTTTCATTTGCCTTTCCAAACCCTGTCTTGCCTATGGCCTTAGACCGTCAAAATACAACACCATTACAATAAGGTTGATTAAGACCTTAAGTCTTCTGCTTTTTTTCTTAATTGCCTTCCTATCTGTTAGGTTTAACTGTGATTGTAACCAGCTGTATGTCAACACCTTTATTTCTCCCCATATGCATCTAATGCTTTATTCTTCATTGGTAAAAGGAATTCCCTTGCACTATCTGAGATTACTGACCACTGTAGACTTGAAGTTTCGTGATAGCTGCTCACTTTTTAAAAGCCATCTTTTAATAGCACAGGAGCAGGCAATTCCAAAGTGTCAGAAGTCAAGCAAGCGGGGCAGAAGGCTGGCTTGGATGATCAGGGATCTTCTTGTAGAACTTAGGTGGAAAAGGAAAGTGTATGGACATTGGAAGCAAGGACAAGTGACACAGGAGGACTACAGAGATGTTGTTTGTCACTGCACGGAGAAAATTTGTGTGGCCAAAGCTCAATTAGAGCTCAAGCTGGCCAGCATTGTGAAGCACAAGAAAAAGGGCTGTTTAAAATATGTTAACAGCAAAAGGAGGATCAGAGATAACATTAGTCCATTACTTCATGTGGCTGGTCACCTCTCAAATAGAGACGTAGACAAAGCAGAGACATTTAGTGCCTTCTTTGCCTTTAACACCAATGATGGGCGCTGGAACCCCCAGATTCCTGTGTTGGAAGAATGTGACTGGAGAGATGATAAACCCTCAGCCAACTCAGATCTTGTTTGAGACTTGTTGCTCCAGCTGGATGCATATAAGTCTATGGGACCTAATGGGACTCATCCCAGGGTCCTGAAAGAGTAGGCCAATATTATCGCGGGATATGTCTCCATTGTTTTTCAAAAGTTCTTGGGTTTCTGAAGAGCTCCCAGTGAACTGGAAGCTGGTAAATATTGTCCCAATTTTCAATAAAAGTAACAAGGAAGACCCTGGTAATTACAGGCCTGTCAGTCTCACTTCAGTGACTGGTAAAATTAGAGAGAAGGTTGTTCTGAAAGTTATTGAAAAATACTTGAGAGAGAACGCAGTCATTGGTCATAGCCAACACAGGTCCATGAGGGAAAATCACAGAATCACAAAACCACAGAATCACAGGGTTTGGAAGGGACCTCTGGAGATCATCTAGTCCAACTCCCCTGCCAGAACAGGTTCACCTAGAGCAGGTTGCACAGGAGGGCATCCGGGCAGGTTTTGAAGGTCTCCAGAGCCAGAGAGTCCACCACCTGTCTGGGCAGCCTATTCCAGTGCTCTGCCGCCCTCAAAGTAAAGAAGTTCCTCCTCAGTAGTTAAGTCCTGCTTAACTAACTTAATTTCTTTTTACGAAAAGGTAACCCATCTAGTTGACCAAGGGAAGCCAGTATATGGTCGTTTTTGATTTTAGCAAAGCTTTTGATACTGTCTCTCACAGTATCCTTCTGGACAAAATGTCCAGCATACAGCTAGATAAGTCCATAATACGTTGGATGAACAATTGGCTGACGGGTTGGGCTCAAAGAGTTATAGTAAATGGGGTTGCATTAAGCTGGTGGCCAGTCACCAGTTAAAAATATGGATTTTATTATGTAGTGATATGTTACTGCAACATGATGTCTTAAGGAAATCTCATTATTAAGTGTTATTTTTAATCTTTATTTGCTTCCCTGCACTTCATGGGGTAGCATAATCATTTAGGACCTCTTTCTACTTAAAAACTATTATTTATAAAGTAGTTATCTTGGGCTGTTAGCTGCCTTATCTCTGAAAATGGTCATTTTCTATAGATTAAAAGCCCTTCCTTCCAAATATTTAACATCAAAAATGTGCATTGAATCCTGCTCTCCTCAGTACACTAAATACTTAGCATCACATGAGTTGTGTGAAATCCCTAAGCACATTAATGAGATTTGTATCCACAAAGTTTTGTCTTACTGTTTATTTTATGGAACCGTACTCTTCTTCCAGGCTTTTTGTTGGAGGAAATTTTTGGTACAGTAATATCTATGATACAATAATACAGTTCTCTGAGCAATTTCCTAGATCTCAGATTTGTATACCAGGATATTTCTGGGTGGTGATTATTTTTTATTTATTTTACCTGTGAGAAAGAATAAAACTGGATTTATTTTTTTTTTCCTAAAGAAATTAGTGAGGTTTGATTATATGTCAATGAATTTTTAGGTGTACGTTCTGAGGAAGTGTTGACCATTTATTTTCCTTAGTAACTGACAAAGCTGTTTTTCACTGTCTTTTGCTAGTTAAGTGCAGGCAGGAGCTATTTCACCGATGACTTTTCATAGCTGGTGAGTTTTCAATAGGTGTGACAAAACTCAGGCAGAGTGATGGAAGAAATTATAAAATTCATTTACAGTAGTCAGAGACTGGATTTTATTTCACAGTAGTTCTTTATGTTTTGATGATTTTTTAATTTTTTAAACAGTGAAATATGAAAACATTTTTTTTGGACATTAATAGTAATTACAGCAGAAAATTGTAAAAGTGTGTGTGGTAATTCGATTTTTTTTTTTAAGATATAATTAGAGCAGTAGATATGATACTCTAACATGATATATTAGTCTTTTGGAATAGCATAAACTTCCATGTGGCTACAGGAACATTTTTATATTGGTTATGAGGATGTGTTGATAAGACATTTAAGAGTTGGACTGTTCTATCACTTGGCATTCTGATAAGATACTTGTAAAACTACTGTGATTTTGATAACACTATTCAGGTAGATATGATGTACATGTAAAAAAAAATCATTGGAATATCATTTAATGAAAAAATGGTGAACAGTCTTATTTTAATAACATCATAGGAAATAAACATTAGATGAAACAATATAAAAATGGTGTATTTTAAAAATGGTGTTAATATTTCACAAGATCTGGCCTTTATCTTTTACTAACTGTGGTGTTTTATGAAGCCAATAAAGTTTTGAAAGCCAAAACAACTGCTTTATAAAGTGCTCTTTTGATGCAGTTTTATGTTTAATTTTGCATCCTCTATCTGCTGTAGTAAAGCCACAATTAAAAAAAAAACAGTTGGAATCATCAAACCAAGTGTTAATAGAATCCTATCCATGTGTTTCAGGATGCTCTCAGTGTTTGTTTTTGGTTAGATGTTTTGGTTTGTTGTAATGACATGATAATTTTCTTCTTAAATTCTTATATGTTTGGGAATTCTTGCATTATTTTTACTTCAATAATAATAAGCCATACAATTTTCTTTTTTTCTCCCCTCCTTCTAAAACCGATGTAATTCTGCAGTTTTGGGGGAAACTAGCTTTAACTTTAGCCTTTAAGAAAAGGGAGAGAATGACAAGCTCTCACTAAATGAGGTTATGAGGAGATCAGAAGAGTTGTAAGTTGGTGGTATGTTCAATATCCAGTTCCAACTGAATCCATTACTCCTTTTGCACTGGATTGAGACTAGCTGGAATAATCTCATTGTTCCTGTGTTGTCCACAGGATAAAAACCCACTTAATTTAGATTGCTCCAGATGAATAATACAGAATTGCTTACAAAGGGGTGAATGAGAGAGACAGATGAAGTGAAGAGCAAAAACAAATGGGTGAAAACAATGTAATAATTTCTCCTAAGAGTAATTGAAATTTAGAAGTAGCAGGTTTGAGAGGCCATAATGGGCTCCATGTCCTTGTGGTGCACAGGGACACTTGAAGGAAAGGTGTGGGAAGAATTACGTGAATGCCTAGATAGGATTTTCTACCAATTACATCCTTTTTCAAAACAAGAACAGAATATTCTCTTTCGCCATACCAAAGTATCAAAAAAGCAATCTGTTCAACATAGATATGGTGCTGTATAAGGGAGAAATAACCTACAATATGACAGATGACATAAAGAGGATGTGCTGGTATATGAGTTAGAGGAAAAAGCAAATATCAAATATTTCTGTCTTGTTTCCACATATTCTTTTTTACTAAGTACATATGTTACCAATTTGATTATCAGTCTACATTTGTATATTTAAACCATTTAGCCTGTGGCATCTCAGGACCACTGACTCCTACTGGTTTTTGGGTACTATACCCTGATGAACATTAATAAGGACACTTTGATAAAGTGATTCATAAATGACTTTATGGTGTTATTTTCTCCCTGTCAAATTGATACATATGGACACAGTTTGGCAATGTTCATTGCAAAGACCTGCCCTCCCACCTCATTGCAGAAATTGCAATAAAGAATTACAAATAGCAAACAAAACAATGGCACAGTTACATGAATGATGTTTATAGGTGTTTATTCTTTGGACCCGATGAATTGCACAGTTTCCTTTTTTTTTTAGCTCCTGATTTTGAACTAGAAGCCCTGTGTTTAAATAAGATTGGGGTTTGTATTTTGAATTGAAAAATAGGTTATTTTTTAAATACAGTAATAGGAATGCTGGTTTCCTTAGTAATTTCTTTAGAAAATCCACTGTTGTCTAAGAACATAAAATAGCTGATTTGTTTAATAAAGCTCTTATTCTAATGATTGGATGAAGTTTAAAAACATCTTATTGTATTTTTGAGTAAATTCTAGAAGTATGTTATTATTTAAATTATTTCTGTTGGGTTAGATTAGTTTACAATGTTCACATGCGATAAGGGGTGTATTCAGACTGAATATGATCTACCTACTCCTGTTTCTCTCCAGGTATTTTTTTGCAACTTCTTAGCT
Source organism: Burhinus bistriatus (assembly GCA_013397275.1). Taxonomy (NCBI): domain Eukaryota; kingdom Metazoa; phylum Chordata; class Aves; order Charadriiformes; family Burhinidae; genus Burhinus; species Burhinus bistriatus. The sequence goes on along the minus strand of VYXH01000869.1, from coordinate 129,762 downwards.
AAAATTGGTGCTTTCTGTCCATAACAGATGCTTACTTGTACCCTAACTCATTAAAAAAACCAGTGATTAGAAATAGCTCTGTCCTGAACTTTGCTGGAGTGAGTCTCTGGGCTTGAGTCTAGGGTAAAAATACAGCTCTAACACTGGAAGGAGACATCCGTTGTTATTAACTGCTTAGTCTGGTCTCATGCACACTTATTTCTTGCCGCTTGACTATTTTCTGCAGCATATTCTTGTGTTTATACTCTGTATTCACAAAATATAATAAATTCATTAACAATACATGCTCCATCATACTTAAGCATGCCAACCAGGGTGAAATACTGAATAAGGCTGGGAACACTATCACTGAAATATGTTAATCACAGACAAATATTTCACCTGTGGTTTTCAGATGAAACCCCATAATTAGTGTCTAGAATTACACTGAAGCCTGAGAACATTTTAAGTCCAAGAACCTTTCTGTGAAAGTCTGATTACTTAAGGACTTTTAATAAACTTCTTTAAAATCAAATATCAATTTATTGCAAAATCATAATTTGCGTATCACACAGAATTGTTCAGAATGTTCTAAGATGACCAGCAAAATACGTAGCCTTGGAACTATTGTATCATTTATGATTTGTTACATCATTTATGACTGACTATGCAGATAATCACTTATCAGGATTACCAACGATGTATCTCTAGTGTTACTGCATGAGGAAGCCACCTAGTCTGCCCTCTGGACAAGTAATAATTTTCACTCAATATTTTTCTTTCTTGTTTGTTTTACTTTTCTCTTTACTCAGCTATCTCTTTCTTCATTTTCCTTGATGTGGTGGGTTAACCTTGGCTGGACACCAGATGCCCACCCAGCTGCTCTATCACTCCCCTCATCAGCAGGACAGGGAGAAAATAAGATGAAAAACTTTTGACTTGAGATAAAGGCAGTTTAATAAAGAAAAGAAAAGGCTGCACACGGAAGAAAAGGAAACAAACAAAAAAATTATTCTCTACTTCCCATCAGCAGGCAATGTCCAGCCGCTTCCTGGGAAGTAGGGCCTCAGTACACGTAGTGGTTACTTTGGAAGAGAAATGCCTTAATAACAAAGGCTCCGCCCTCCTCCTCCTTTCTCTTAGCTTTTGTTGCTGAGCACAACGTTGTACGGTATGGAATATCCCTTTGGTCAGTTTGGGTCACCTGTCCTGGCTATGTCGCCTCCCAGTCCCTGGCTCACCCCCAGCCTAGTGGCCTCTAGGGGGCAGGAGGGGTTGGAGAGACAGCCATGGTGCTGTGCAATGTGTTATCAATACTGGTCTAGCTACAAACACAAAGCACAGCAGTATAAGGGCTGCTATGGGGAAAGTTGACTCCATCCCAGCCAGACCCAATACACTTGACTGCATCGCTTATTATTTGTATAGAGTGTCTGTCTTGCACTGTTTTCTCCTGAGATTTTTCCAAGTCAAAACTGGAAGTAGCTATTCTGCTGCACTAGAAAATAGCACTTGTCTCCAACTTACATTCTTAAACAATTCTCTTTGGAGTATGTGCATCAAGTGATAGCTAAAAGAGGATTTAATTTCTTCCTAGAAAAGAGATGTACAGGCAAAATTTTCATCACTCTGAAAAGTACAAACTCATGGGGGAAGAAAACAACTTTCTGATGTATGTCTTACAGAAAAGAAAAATGAAGCACACTGCTGCTGGTTATAATTCACTGTGGTGAAATCATTTAATTAAAAATATTTTTTTTTTTAAAAAAAGTAAAAAAAATTAAAATGTCCTTTACAGCCTTGTAACACTTAGTGAACATCACAGAAGCCCATCCTAAAACTTGCTTGACAGCCTTTGTATTACTTTAGGATAACATTTGATTATTTTTATTTTACATTGTGCTGCGGGTAGCTGCATAAAAATTTTATCCTGACATGGACACCTTTAATTTTAGCGTAGTGTTAACATTATTTTACTGCATTACCTAAGATAGATATGCTGGCCTTCAGCAGCATAATTCCATTGTGACTAAATTTTAAGGTTGGAAAGAAATATTATTCGCCTTTATTAATCATTTAGTACATTTTTAAAATAATCTCTGCTAACTTAGAAATATTTCTTGACTTACTGGTTTTTCCTAGTAGTAGAAGAAATTCCTAGGTGTGATTTAACAAGAAGCCTCTGAAAATGTAGAAAACCAAAGAAAATTTGTAGAGAATGTCTTTCAAGGTGTTCCCTCTGAGTTTTCTTTTGTGAGCTTTCTTTCAAATTTCTTGTGAGGGTTTTCAGTTTCTGCATTAGCTTATGAGTAGCATAGTGATATTCTGCTGGAACAACTCTCTTTTTCAGAAAACAACTCAGTTTTAAGGAGTTGACCTTTGAATCATTGTTAGCTATTTAACAATGAGGTCTTTTGAAAATAATGCTTGGAAGAGTGGAACTATATAGTAGCAGATGAGGTAGTGACAGGAATACTACTTCTTATCGTTTATGGCAAGGCAATAATCAAGCGTTGCATAATCAAATTGTTCTACAATGACAGTTAAAAGCTTTCCGTAAATACAGACAGGGTAAAGGTGCAGATTGTAAAGGCAGTGCAGTCACTAGGTCTTGCATGAGACTGGAAAGTAAACAGTGATTTTTATCAGCTTCAGGTTGAACATCCAGCTCTGACAATGGAGGTAATTGCTGCATAATTGCTGTTTTCTTCTAAGAGTTTGTTGATTTGTTGTGGCCCAGGTGTATTATATTTGCTGGCATATCACTTGGAATAATAAATCTATAATTATCTCCAGCTACTTTGTTGGGAAAACTCATTCTGTGCTCTCAGTGTTCCAGCAGAAGTGGCGTAAAGTGTTTGAGATTGTTTGGCCATCTTGTCAGGAGATCGTGCCATTTCTCTTGAATCGGAAACAGTAAGCAAGCAGCTACAGTTGCTCTCCTGAACTTACTTGTAGTCTTTATCACTACTTCTATATCATCTGAGCTTCTGAGAATGATAACAGATTTCCAAATAGTATTCAGCTTCACTTTTTCACTTCATCATCTGTATTTCGTGTCATAGACAAATGAAAATGGTAATAGACCACCAGGCTATTCACACTGTCATTTGCTTGAATCCTTCTAACTGGGCTGTCATGTGATGTATGCACAATTTGAATAAAACTTATTGCATCTTGAAGTGCTTTGATGTAATTACTCTAGATGCAAGGTTTTCTCAGCATTGTTCCTGTGGATTCAAGAAAGAACTGGCCCAGGCACATAATCAGAGCTACCAGTAGTAGCTCTTACGTTGTAGTAATACAGGATCTAGCAATGTAAATGTTTGACTGTTCATGGTCAGTCCTTTGGTTCAAAAATAACACATGACCCATCTGATCAGGACAGGCTTGTGGTTCCATGACACAGGGCTTCTGCGTGGTTAAACAATGGCCCTACAACTAGAGCAGATCTGTGAATAACCTTTGTAATGTCTTTATTTGCAGAATAATCTTATACACAGTCAGTGATTTACCTGATTCTACACAAAGGTGACTATTCCTTTTCTTAAGCTTTGTCTGTAATATTGATGAGATCAACTCTAAGATTCGGGGATTTTAATAATGCATTGTCTAATGCTTTTTAAAGGTACATGACAGCTGTAAAGTCAAATGATGTCATAAGCATCCCAGGAGGTTGCATATTGATTTTTATGTGTTTTTTTATTAGTGAATTTTATAAGAATAAAACTGAAGTCTCTTGTAACACTTTTTGATAATTTTGGGATGACAGTTTTATTACCTTTTTACGCGTTTTAAGTGGAAAACACCTCTGCTTAATATAAAGGTATCCAATATATGTAGGATACTCATCAGGTATAGAATTACTGTCCCTTCATTGCTATTTTAATGCACCTTCTATTTCAGAATACAATATATTCAGGTAGTCTAAGCTGTCTTTCTGATATAGCCAAACCATTAACAGGATGTATGCAGCTGTGGTATTTGAAACTCATTCTGTCTATATACAAGCAATAAAAGGTAGCCATACTTATTTCTGAGATGGGAAGTTATGTCATACTTTATCAAACTATATCTGCTTTTCTTCAGTACTTATACTGAACTTCTTTTACAAGAAATTTTAGTGTATTTAGTAGATGGCAATGGCAGCACAATTTTCCCTGTTTACACAGTTGTGTCTATACCTCTCATCTAAAATTTTAGTTTTGTGGTTTTGTTGCTCTAAGTTTCTATGCCTAGCTTCGTAAACCCTATTTATAATGGTTTCCTGAGTCAAAACCAGTTTGGTTTTTGTTGTAAGTCAGGATCATAAATTCTGCTTCCACTATTATCAGTTTATCCTTACCAGCAGTACTTATAGTCCTTCATAATGTGATGTCTGTAGTGAGCACTCTTTAGAATAGAATAGAATGGAATAGAATGGACTATTTCAGTTGGAAGTGACCTACAAATGTCATGTAGTCCAACCACCTGACCACTTCAGGGCTGGCCAAGTTAAAGTATGTTATTAAGGGCATTGTCTAAATGCCTCTTAAACACTGACAGGCGTGGGGTCAACAACTTTAGCCCAAGACGCAACTGTGTGGGTGTCCAGCTTAGTTATTCCATGAGCTGACTCCTTGTCATTTAATATGCCATAGCCTCATACTCATTTGTGATCCATTTAGAACCAAGGTTCTCTTGATTTTTCAAGTCAATATTAATGTTGTTGAAATTTACAACATTTATAACTCATACATTAGGTGTGCAATAGGTCTTTAGTGCCAGGAGTGCAGTCTTGTATTTATCACGAGCAGCAAGTGTAATAATATACAGAATGGCCGTTTGTTCAAAGGCACTATATAACAGAAAGTGTCATCTTCTCTTGAACAGCTCTTGGATCCTAATTTCAAATCTATCATTTCCACTCTATTTTTTTTCCTCTATTATACAAGTTGTAAAAATATAAAGTTATACAAGTGTAAAAATAAATTATTGGCCTAACTGGTCTTTGCAAGAACTGTAATACTGGATTCAACTTTAGCAGAGATACCTGCCTGGAATATTTACACTACAGTGGGTGTAGGAATTATATTATTTCTCTAAATTTTATATTGTAGGCAGTGAAAAGCAGTAGGTAATATCTGGCCAAAACAATAGCTCAGGGTCAGCATGCTAACTTCTGGTGACCTATAAAAAAGAAAATGTTTGAATATCACTTGATAATTAGCACTATTGTGCATCACCAAGGCAGCTGAAAAGCTTTATCTAGTACGCAAAATAAAGTAACATGAGCATGAAATGAGTAACATTTGGACAAAAGGACAGTCAAGAGTCCCTTCTAACCTAAACTATTTGCTGAGTCTGTGGTATAACTTGTATGTGATGTTGTACTTTAATAAGCGTCATATGTATGTAAGATGTCTGAACAGTATTTTCTAAATTATATGAACTTTATTTTCTCTTTTCTTCTCATATTTAACGAAAATGTCAATACAGATTATAAAAAATGAGGTCTATTTATTAAACCTCAGCCAAAGGCATGGTACTGTGTATCAGTACAAATTGAAAGCCTAATGAATGGTTATAGACAGTTCTTGAATATGTTTTGAATCAGTCTGAAACAGTGTTCTTGTTTTCTGTGATCGTAATTTCTCTTATACTTCTATTTTAATAAATAATATAATTATTTATATTATAAACTCCATAAGCTGTCAGTAAGGTTCAGTACAGGGAGGGGGTGAGGCAGAACATGAAGGGGGAAAAATACAGGAAGAATAGCTGATGTGTTTCTGTACTTTGTTAGATGATTATGTTCAGCAACCTGTAGTTAATCTAGAACATATAGTTTAAAACGGCATTCAATCATCAGTTAAATATCTTTATCATTTAGAAGCCACACTTTTTGTTCCAGTCATTAATTATTTATTTTAATCTTTAAAAAATTTGGTATTAAATTGAAGGTACATACAGTTTGGAATTTTATACCTTTGTTTCATACTCTAAATATTTCTAAGTCTTTCTGTTGTTCAAATATGCACCAAAAGCAGATCACTCACTCATTTTACTCTCATCTTCACTTTGACATCTCTCCAATACTTAAATATTCGAGAGATAAATATTTAAATATTTGAAACAGCTTAGACATAATCATAGTAGTGATCTTGCCGGTACTTTACATAGTAGGGAAGTATCTTTCTTAATTTTACTTAATCTTCTTCCATCCATATGCAAATAATCTCTTCTCTTTAATTTGTATATTTTAACCATAATAGAGAATGAAACAATAAAGCATATTATTGGTGAAGCTGATGTATTACTTTGAGTTTGAATCATCGTTTCCTAGGTAGGATAAGACCTAGTTTAATTATTCTTTATTTTACTATTTAGAAACTCCGAGCTTTAACTGTTTGGACTGAAATTATCTGTACTCAATGGCTGTCTCACTTAAAGTGCTTATGGGCAAATTCAAGCAAAACACTCCAGCACTTTGAAGAACACGGCTGCAGGAAAATACATTCTTTTGTAACCATTAAAAAGAATCTTGCAACCTTTTTGATAAGTTCTAGCATTAGTGCACATTGGATCAGTGACCTGAAATTTGGCAAGGGGACAAATATCTAACCAGATTCAGTTTGTAAAATTCCAGTTTTCATAGGCTTACTCACTTGTTTAAGAGGATTTAGGTTATACAAACTAAAATCCCTGAAAGCTTAGTTCCACCTGTACTTTAATCAGAGCTTCTAGCAATACTTCTCTCTCTTCTTATTTCCTTTTTTTTTTTTTTTGAGGGGGTGGGGTGAGAGCACTGCATTTCTAACTTGAAAAAAAATCTACATTCAACAGATGAATTTAGATGAAATTTAGATGCACCTCTGTGGTGGATAACCTTAGCTCGCTGCCACAGGTCCACCAAGGTGCTCTCACTCCCCCTCCTCAGCAGGACAGAGGGAGCAAATAAGATGAAAAAGCTCACAGGTTGAGATAAGGACAGAGAGACTACTCACCAGTTAGTGTCGCAGACAAACCAGACTCAACTAGGGGAAGATTAATTTGATTTATTGCTAATTAAAAATAAAGTAGAATGGCGAGAAACAAAAGCAAAACTAAACACACCCGTCCACCCCCTCTTATTTCCAGGCTCAACGTCACTCCTCCTTTCCCAACTCTCCTATCATCTCCTTCCCCCAAGTGGCAAAGGTGGATGGGGAATGGGGATTGTGGTCAGTTCATAAGATTTTGTCTCTGCCATTCTTTCCTCCTCGTGCTCTTCCCCTGCTTCAGTGTGGGGACCTTCCAACAGTCTACAGTTCTTCAAGAACTGATCCTTTCCATGGGGTGCAGTCCTTCAGGAACGGACTGCTCCAGCATGGGTCGCCCACTGGCCACAGGTCCTGCCAGAAAACCTGCTCCATTGTGGGCTCCTCTTCATGTGGTCACAGGTCCCGCCAGGAGCTTGCTCTTGCGTGGGGTCTCCATGGGTTGCAGCTTCTTTCAGGGCATACCCACTTGCTGCAATGTGGGGTCCTCCATGGGCTGTAGTGTGGATATCTGCTCCATCATAGACCCCCATGGGCTGCTTCCCTGTGATATTCTCCATGGGCTGCGGTGGAATCTGTGCTCTGGTGCCTGGAGCACCTTTTCCCCTTCCTTCACTGACCTTCATGTCTGCACCTCGTCCCCTTTCTTCACTGACCTTCATGTCTGCAGGGCTATTTCTCTCTCATTTTTATTGCTTCTCTCTCACAGCTGCTTTGTATCATTTTTTTACCGTTTCTTAAATATGTTGTCACAGAGACACCACCAGCATTGCTAATGGGCTCAGCTTTGGCCAGCAGCAAGTCCTTCTTGGAACTGGCTCTGTCCAACATGAGACCCTCTTCTCACAGAGGGTCTCTGCAGACCCCCAGCCACCAAAACCTTGCCATCTAAACCCAATACAAACTCACTATATGACTTTTATAGGATCAAACCCTGCTCTGTCTTTTTAGAGTGAATCTGATGATTGTCTTATTTTGTGAAGGTGGTATTTGTTCTTGGGTTTTGGGTTTGGGTTTTTTTATGGTTTTGGTTTTCTTTTTAGTCTGGTCTAGTTTCCTTTTGGAAAGATATGGTTGCCTTGTGGCAGAAGGGAATACCTGACCAAACTAGAAAGGAGTAGAGTGAGGGATCATGGGACCAGAAGCCTGGGCAAGAAAGCAAACCACAGACAGTGTAAAGCCATCTGAAGCTAAAGCTCTGTGTAGAAGAGAGGCCTCTCTGAAACAGCAGTGGAATGGAAGAGGTTTACCACTTAGATAAATGAGATACATGATTTAAACCCCTATAAAGAATATGTGATGAATAAATAATTTTGACATGGGTAGTAGTAGTAATACACCATATTATAATATCATTTCTCATAACATAGTGTAATAGCAGCTAGAGTGAGTAACATAAGTCACAAACAGGAGGATTTTGCTGGTATAGGCCCCCCAATAGATGGGTATTTTGCATACTCTGAGAAAATGTCGACAGACAAATCACAGATGCAGCTAGTTGATATTGAGGAGCAAATATCACTATAAATTATAATTGTCAGTCTCTTGGTGCATAATTCATGTTGTCTAATTCTAGTTGAGAAGTTCAGGGTGTTCCACCATTTCTCGTAACTACTGTTTTTTTCAGTGCTGTGTAGATATTTATTTTTACCATTCATGTTATTAGTCCTGCGTGAGTGGATCAACCCACAGGTCCTGCATGTTTTGTTTGGGTTTTTTTCTAATAGGAATTGGTAACTGTTTCTCTACAGACTTTCTTTTTTGATCTGTTCTGTGACCTTCAGCAAAGGCAAAAGCAAGATGGAACTAATAGTCTTACATTCTGACTAGACGTTTAGCTCAGCAAAATTGGAAAGTTTTAATGATGATAAAGTTATTACCAAATTAAAACCATGGTGGTGTTGTATAGTCACATGTATATTCAGAATAAGATGCAGATAACCATCAAGGCACTGGAAGATGAGCTATTGATTGCCATTAAAGAAGAGTTGCAGAGCTGGTGCAGGTTCAAAACATTGTCTTGATATTGTCAGTAAGAGTAACATCAACAGATTTGAAAGGTTCTACGGATCATATACTAGCTGCAAATAAATTCACAGATGTCAGAAAATAAACTCTGGATGTGTCAAGAGATAAATTCTGGATGATAGCTTCAATAGTCTTGGGTCTGGACTTCTATCTGCTCACATTTGCCATATGAGAAGAAAAAGGACAGCACTATTCAGAACAGAAGGGTCAACAGTGTATGTACAAGTCTGCTTGACTCCCATAGAACCAGGAAAAATCCCCTTAAATAGTTCATTTTCAATCATATGATCTTCAAAAGCATACTGATAGATGCAGATGAAGCTATTGAATCTACTGAAACATTGTTTTCCCGATTTTCTAAAAATGAGTGAAATGCCTTAGTCAAATTAGCAGTGACATAAATGAGTTTCCTGCTGCTGCTAGTATTAGTAAAATAGTATGTTGCATATTTTTATCATAACTTAGAATGTTTTCTAAACATTAAAGGACCACATTCTCTACAGCTTCAGTCTCTTTATAGTGATTAGCAACATGCTTATATTTTTCTTATTGAAATCCAATCATTTAGTCTGTGGAAGAAAACCATTCTTTTTTTTTAAAATGAGAAAACCCCCATATACTTAAATAAAGAAGATTCAGACATAGAAATTATAGAATTTATGTAACTGCTAATAAGTGGATTTTAGGCTTAATGCTACCTTAAAAACAATTTCAGACATTTCTGCATATGGTGACTACCCATTCACGTTATTTCCTTTTGACCGGCCAATCAGTAACTGGTGGTCTAAGGCATATTCTGTGTATTCTCATTGGAACTGTTCATGTAAAGGATCACAGACTTATGTAAGATTCCCTGGTATTATTCTTCCACTTATTTTCTCTCACTAGTGTCTAGCTTCTATAGTTCCGTAAAGAAAGCTAACAGCTTAGTTGTCTGCTATTAAAAGTTATATTAAGGGAGAGCTGCTGAAATTGATAGATGTCTCTCTCTTTAACAAAATAGCTTTATTTTTTGAGGTGTAGCTATGTGATATAGCACTCCAGAATGTGGAATTCTATTTCAACTTTTAAAATAAAAATGTTGATAGTTGCATGAAACTTTCTTCAAATTATCTAGTGATCCATCTTTAGTCCAGCTAAAGCCAGGTACACTCAGGAAAAGTTGCCAGGGATTAGTTAACTGTGCCCAAATGTGGTTCCTCCAGGCTGAAGTAGCTGTGTTAATTGAGAGCAAATGTAACATACCTGCTTTCTGCCCATTCTCTAGATTCTTGATAGAGGGAAATAAGCTGAAAAGGAAAGTTTTGGTTGATTCAAAGCTATAGTGGCTGGGGAGCAAAGAGGATTGAATAGGCAAAGAGGAATATGAAGGTGTATATACACACTGCAGCTTGTGGGAGGACAAAACATGCCTCCCTTGACATGCATGTTCTGTTCATGTCAAAATTATACTGGAACAAAGTAAGTATTACTGCAATAAGGTTGAAGGAGGAAGGCCACACTGATAGGGTTTGAGGGAATTAAGGTATGCAGGAAGCAGGAATCTCTTGAGCACAGTGTGGATGGAAGACAAACATTGCTGCTGATTCTCACAACTTTAAGTGAAATTTTATCAAATGATAAAATACCAGCTGTTTTTTGCAAGAAAATCTGGAATTAATGACGTACTGGGGTTTAGCAAGATTTCCACAGACATTTAGCAAATGCTAGAAGCAGGAGGAATTTGAAAGAGGACAAATGGGTCTACCCATTTCTCTGACTTCTTTGATACGCACCAATACTCTCACATGTGTACATGGTTACTGGCTTCTAGCTTCTTTGCTCTTCTTCAGTCACTGTAATGCTCCCAGGGCAGAATAATCACTGGATTAAAAAATATGTACTTATTTTTAGATTTTTTTATGTTTATTGTTTTATTAAGTTTTTAAGGAAGAAAAAAAACAAACAAACCAACCAACTAAAAGCTGAAGTGTTGGTGAGCGAACACATATCAATAATGCAGTGGTTAATGTTTTATTTATTCAGTGCAATTACCTGAAATGAATCAAAATACTATCAACATCAAACCCAGAACCCAGAAAATTCATGTTTAGTGTTGAATTAATCCAAAGTCAAAGTGAAGAATAAATTTAATGTTAAGTTTGAAAGAAATTAAAGTATTGAATTAAAAGAAGAATTATGGAAAATAGCTTTTAGATAATCCAGGGAATATCTTTTATGCCTCTAGTGTAAAATGATAAAGAAATATAATCCAGCTTTTTCTGTATGCTTAATACTATTGCTAGTGTTCATTTTAATACTTATAACTGAACGTATTATAATGGCTACATATTTCTTTCTTGTATTTTTACTCAAATGCCTACTTTCTGTAATGTCCATTATTCTATCAATTCTATGTAACATAAAATCAAGAAGTGAAATTAAAAGCCTATCATGTCAATGATGGTATTAAGTCTATAAAACATTATTTGTGGTCATCTTTAGAATCTTTGTACATTGAAATGTCTGTGTTTATGTGTTCCAGCTGCCCTGTACTTTCTAAGAATTTCTTGCTGGATTTTATGGTCTACTCATCTGTAGGGCGACTGAGATAACATAAATCTTCTAGATAGTCACATTTGAGCCTCTGATAAACTTTTTATAAAGTCTTTGACCTTCAAGGCCATTAGCAGTCTTTTTAATGTCCTTTGAGTATTGTATCACCTGTATTCTCTGAAATACTTTTTTTTTTTTTTTTAATTGGTCCCTATACAAACTTGGTGAGATCTCTTAAAGGAGTTGCCTATAGTCCTGTTCAACATACTGATCAATGACCTGGATGAAGGGACAGAGCGTACCATCAGCAAGTTTGCTGATGACACAAAACTGGGAGGGGTGGCTGACACACCGGAAGGCTGTGCTGCC